>JAODKC010000047.1:16110917-16125953 GCA_026777985.1 Mormyrops attenuatus | reverse complement strand
GTGCTGGACTACTCCCACTGCAGCCTGCAGCAGGTGCCCAAGGAGATCTTCAGCTTCGAGCGAACGCTGGAGGAGCTCTACCTGGATGCCAACCAGATAGAGGAGCTGCCCAAGGTGGGCCAGATGTTGCTGACGGGGGTGGGCTGGACGTGTGGAGCGGGAGAGTCCATTCCGACATTCTTTTGCCTGTGGACAACCAGCAGGTGTCACGGCGGTTAAAGAACGCACATCCTGATTTTCCCAAGTTCAATGCATCCCTGGGTCAAGAAGAGAGGGGGTCACCTTTCATTCTTTAACCAATACCATTGATTAAAAGTATTTGTTTATGTTAAGCGGTAAGGTGCACAGATTAGTAAAGTACTTGTTTTATTGTGTAGGTTTTTTGTTATGATACAAAACATAGGAACGTGCATATATGCAAAGGTTGTATGGGACAATGTAAGGGTGCGTGTAATGTATAGTGCATATTTATTTTGTGATGATGATGATAATAATAAGCTGGGGGTTAAGGACCTTGCTCAAGGCCCACAGATAAGTGGTTATTCTTCTGAGCCCACGCTTGAACCAGTGACCTTCTGATCACAGGCACAGAGGCGTAGCCCGCTGAGCCACATACCGCCCCCTACTGGAAAGTTGGAAGCCTTGCGTTTGAAAATGACAAATACTGTGATGTCATGCAGTGAAGACTATGATTGGTTAAAGAAGTGAAATGCAAGCCTCTCCCTTGTTGATCCAGGGATACGTTGAACTTGGGAAAATCAGACTGTCTGTTAAGGGAGTGTTCCCCAACCTGGTCCTCGGGGGCCCCCAGACAAGGAGCTGGGAGGGGTCAAAAAAGTGTTCTGTCTGTGGGGTCCCTGAGGACCAGGTTGGCAAACATTGTGTTAAGGCGCTAGACCTGAGACCAAAGTATCACCAATTCTGAGCAGAGGGACCTCTGGAGGTTCTGCTGCATGGAGTTTGCAGGGTTTTCCTTGGTTCTTCGACAGTTTCTGAGTTTCATGGTGCTCGACTTTCCTCCCACCATCTAATGGCACGTGGTCCGAGCCGATAGACACCTCACGACCGCCTGCGCGTGCGAGACTGGCTGTGAGTCTGGTTGTTCCGGAACGCTCTGGGATCTCGGCCAAGGTGCCATCCCATGGCTGCTGGCACCAGCCCCGCCCCATCCTGACCGCTTGTGGATAAAACGTTCGGTGACAGCGAGAGGGTGAAATATCTAGCTGTGCATCAGCGATTCAGCAGAAACCTCGCAGTAACTGTGCATCTTGTGGTCTGAAGCTGGGTACAGACTGGGCAGGATGGTCTACAATAAGTACAAACAAATCAAATATTCAACAGCTCAAGAAATTTGCCAGATGTGATTCTTTTTTACCCAATTGACTAGTTTACACTTTCTGGTTGTACCAAACCTGCTGTTTAGTTGAATACCAGGTTTAATCTAACTAAATACGTTTCAGTCTTATGAGTAGTGTATGAGTAGTTTTGATTTTTTATTTGTAAAAACTGTATTGATTCAAGATTTAGCATTAAGATGACAGGCTGTATAAGCTTAAAGATGCAGCAGAAGCCTGCCTGCCACTACTCACTCCATACGTTCATGTTTGCTGCGGAGATGTTTCAATCCTTCCAGTCTAGGAGCTCAATTAATCTCTCCCTGAAAGGTAATTTTCAGCAGGACTCTCTACCCGGTTGGCGAATGTGTCTATGGGTGTATGTGTGCCTTTTTTCTGAGGTGTGATCTCACACCTGCTCCCCGGTTTGGGATTGCAGAAATCATCGCCCTTCACACAGAGGCAGCCTAAACTTGTGTTTTTGTTGCGAAAACTCGATGGGAATGCAATTGTCGTTTTGAGACGCCGTCTAAATCTGTTCCCCTTACCACTGTGTCTCAGCAACTGTTCAGCTGTCAAGCTCTGAAGAAGCTGAGCCTTCCTGACAATGACCTCACCACCCTGCCAACCACCATAGCGAGCCTCGTCAACCTGAAGGAGCTAGACATCAGTAAAAACGGTACAGGGGTCCGCGATCACAGTCCCAAATGCCCCCCCAAATGCATTTAAACAGAATTACATAACAGAAAACCGAATAAACAATCTTTTACAAGGGTGGGGGATATATTACAGCATCAAGCTCTCGTTCTCAATGCACACCTCACTTTTTCAATAAATTTGAGCTGGGGCGGTTTTTGGGAAAGTACGAATCACAGCTACAGCTGTCTAACACTAAGGTCTGATTTTTTTCAGGCATTCAAGAGTTCCCTGATAACATTAAGGGCTGTAAATGTCTGACGATCGTGGAAGCAAGCGTCAATCCCATTTCCAAGTAAGCTGTGGTTCACGGCGCAGAAGGATGGCATCCCAATTTGAGACACTATGGGGGGGGAGGGGCACAATGGTCCAACTAAAATTGATTATTTACAATAGATTCATATAAAATAGGGAAACAAAATTAAATAAATGGGAATACTCCTCTGTAGAGAATAATAGTGTTAGTAGTACTCTAGACAAGTGTTTCTCAAATGGGTCCTTGTGGTCCCACAGATGGTCCATGTTTTTGCTCCCTCTCAGCTCATCTCCAAAATGGGGACTGTCTGGGGCTCCCCAAGGACCAGTTTGAGACACTTGGTCTGTAGTGTCATTCAGTATGACAAGGCCTGACTCACTGAGGCTGGTCGTCATTAGAGAGGCCTTCCTTTGTAGCAGATTCGAGGCAGGCCTTTCCGTTTAGCCTCCGTACTCTGAACTATGGAGCTCCAGCCTCCAGGGGGATCTCACTTCCTACCATGTCCTTCAGGCTCCCGGACGGATTCACGCACCTCCTGAATCTCTCCCAACTGTTCTTAAACGACGCCTTCCTGGAGCAGCTTCCTGCCAACTTCGGCAAGTGAGTACGATGTGTTTCTGGCCGTATGCACACAGACACAAAACTGCAAATATCAAGCAGCCAGTAAATTAAACAAAATCTTAGTCGCTGACATGTTTGTAGTCCTTTGACCCAAAATACTTTCACTGTCTTACAGACTGTCCAAATTGCGCATTCTGGAGCTTCGAGAAAATCACCTGAAAACGTTGCCAAAGTGAGCATGTTAGCATGTTAGCATGTTCCTTGCATATCTTTAATAAACACTGCTGTGGCAGTTATGGTAATGTCATACAAACACATATAATGTATAACTTTACATTTTGTTTTGTAAAATTAGTTTAAATCATAATAATTCACAGTTTGCTAAGGGATGGCAACTGCTAGCTGTGGACTTTATTTAAATTCCATTTCTCTTTTTGCACTGTGTTGCAATATAGCATTGTTAGACTTTATGAAATCACTGTGGTGGTAGTGCGGGGGGGGATCCCTGCTTCACCTGAATGTCCCGGGAAGTGTATTGGATGAAAGATCCAACATATCAATCAGGTCTTCACCCCTCCTATTTTTGTCTCACCTGCTAGGGTGGCAATCCTACTTGGGGAGAAACCCCGCCCAAGGATCAAATCCCTCAATCAGCCCCACTTAAAACTAAGTCAAATTGTTTATAAATATTCCAGCACCTCCCTAGCAGAAAGTAATCGGGTTTGCAGGTATATCCTGATGGTGCCGTTGATTCCCTGGCAGGTCACTGCAGAAGCTCTCCCAGCTGGAGAGACTGGACCTTGGCAGCAATGAATTCAGCGAGCTGGTAAGACTGGAGGCCGGGCCACATCCGTCCCCATCAGGGGATCCTGGCCATCGCTCACCCACAGCCGCTGCTCGCTTCGGCTCTCCTGCCAGGGACCCTTCGCTTGCTTGTTATTTCAGATTCACTGCCTCGTTTAGTAAAGATTTATAACCCGCCTTCGGTGCTTAAACACTTCCTGAAAATACATAGCCGGGTCCCTCGTCTGCAGGTACCGCTGGATAGATGGATGGATATGACTGGATGGTGGAAATCACAGGGAGATTGTAATCATACTTCTTTTGGTACAGGCGTTTCAGCTAAAAATATTCCTTAAGTGATTTTCGATCTCAACTTTGGCATTTCCCCCACGCGTGGCCCGCTTCCGAGTGCGCATCAGGCGGAGCGTAGCCCGAATTTTCTGGAAAGTTTCGTAAGCAAAAGGTGCAGAAGATGCATATGGTTGTGGAGATAGCGCAGTTAGCATCCAGCGTTGATGGTGGAATGGCAAGCCGGCACAGCCAGATTGTCTTTGGCGCAGGATGCTGAGAAAAAAATAGCCAAGTATTAAATCTCTTTTCAGAAAGAAGACAAGGCACAGCTTAGGCGCCAAGGATGGAAAGTAGCTGGCAAAGAGAATGAAGCATGTTTTAGCCCCATGTTTGATCAGCGGGTGTTTGCTCCAGTTAATATTAAGTTCTCCTGAAGATCTGTCTCCTTTATCATTGTTACATGTTCATTCTGAGGTGATTGGTTGGCTCAGACACCATCATATATCAGATGTTTGACCCTGGAAGCTATTATAAGGACATTCTTGTATTCAATAAAAAAAACACTCAGTGTTTTACCTCTTTTACTTTCCAGTTCCTGAAGAGCGGGCTAGCTGAGCTGGGCGTGGTTGATTGGTTGTCCACTATCTTCATCCACATTAAAGTCTGCTTTTACTAGTCCTGTTGATAGTCTTTTAAATAAGGTACCATTTCAGGGTCAAATTAAACTGGTCAGCCATAATTATGGGATACTCTCTGTACTCAACCAGCTGTCCTTGTTATAGACTGACTAGCTGTAGCCAACAACGTGTCCGTGTGGGCGGGACCTCTGAGATGCGGAGCTCATCAGACTTGTGAGGGCGATAGCGAGAAGCTCGTTAAGCTGTTGGAGAAATGGTCCTCATTATTTTGGGAACGATGGATTTCTGGCTCATGGCATGGGGTGGCGTGAGTGACTCAGGTGTCCTTGTGTTTTTCAGCCGGAGGTCCTGGAGCAGATACATAACCTGAAGGAGGTTTGGATGGACAACAACTCCCTCCAGACGCTACCTGGGGTAAGAAGATCAAGGCTTAGATCATTACCTTAAGACCCACCAGTGACACAACTGTATTTTTAAGGATGCTCATGAATTCCAGCAGTTTAAATATTTGTGTAGAACAATCTGTGGGTATGTGACATTCAGCCCCTGAATGCTCTTTTCTCCCCTTTGTTTTCTTCTGGCATCCATCACTTCCACACCCTTTTGTTTGGCAAACATTCGCTGCCATCGCGTGTTTCGTCCTCCTTGTTATCGAAGTATATAGGGAAGCTGAAGCATTTGACGTACCTGGATCTGTCCAAGAACAGGCTCGAGTCCCTGGATGCGAGTATTTCTGGATGTGAGGCGCTAGAAGACCTCCTTCTGTCCTCAAACATGCTTCAGCAACTGCCTGACTCCATTGGTGAGCCTAGGAGGGAGCTGTGCTGCCCCCTAGGGGTCATTTTTTAAAAAACACAATTCATTCGACAAAAAAGCAGTCAGCTCTGGTCCTGATCCACTGGAGGACCTGTGGGTTTGGCAAAATCCTTTTTAATTCACCCCAACTGGTTCTCTGAACACCATGGAACAGTGGGGTGCAATTTAGCAGGACAGTGTGGGTAATTTCCAGGCATTGCAATTTCGCATTTTTTGCTGTATTTAGTAGGAGTGATTATGTAAATGAACACAGGTGCAACCTGATTTGAATATCACTGGAGCAACTCAAGATGCGTGTTCCCTCTATGATTTCCACAGCACAGCATGCTGTGCTAAGAGACAGTCTGATTAAACCGTGTTTATTTTTGATCAAAAAAGGTTGGATTGCAAATATAATGCAGAATTCAGAGTTAAGCAGAGTTATTGTTCATTACGGTGTATTATGGATCTTCCAACAAATTCGGTATCATGTGAACCAGTAAGCTGCTGGCATAAAGTGTATAATTAAGCATTTTATTGATGAATACTAGTGCAGTAATTGGTCAAAATTCAAAAAGACAATTATATAGGCCTAATAAGGGTCACAAATAATTGTAATAAAGATGAATGTCAAAATGTTAATTGCTGCATATAACTCAGAGATAAGTAAACAATGAACATTTAGACACCTGTGGAGTCTTATCTAATGGAAGTGAAAAATGAAATTACTAGCACTGAGTAACCAAATTAAGCCTGGAGATTTCACATGCTTTTAACTGAAATCGATTTTCATTCCTGTTAAACATTTTTAATTAAAAATACATTTAAATGATTTTAAACGCTGGGGTCCTTTACCCGATAGGACCCTACTTATATACATCGTCACAGTAATATGCACATGCTGAATGCAATTGTATCATGTTTGTATCTCCATGAACGTTAAATAAAAAATCCCCGCTGTGAAGTTATTGAACACACCTAAAATACTTTTAAAATATTAAATCTGAGATTGAAAACTATTTTGAATCAAGTTCCTGTCAAAAATAAATGTGCACATTCATTAATTCGATAAGCTTTTTTTTTTGCAGGAATGCTGAAAAAACTGTCAACTCTTAAAGTAGATGAAAACCAGATCTCCTCGCTGCCCAACACCATCGGGAGGTCAGTTCTTCAAGAAATGAATTCACACTTTATGGATTCATGATAAGAAAGCCATCCAGCTGAGTAGCTGTAGTCAAAATGTTTGTACGGACGCTGACAGATACTGACGGTAATTCATTGTTGACTATAGAAGTAAATGCCCCTCAGAAGTCCAATGCGTTTGCGGAAAATGTATATAAATATCTTATTTCATGACATTAATATTTGCGGATTTGTGTTTAACATCGCAAACACATATTCTGAAAGATGAATGTGTTGTAAAGTCTATTCAAAAGCCATTAATGCCGATTCTCCCCCTGTTTTGATCGTTAGATTTTATGGACTCGCAGCCTAATTGATCCCATTACTGTGCCCATAGAATTAAACGAAAAAAAGTGGGGAATACCATGGTTTTCAAATGCATTCGTAATGTTAGAGCCACACGGGGGGTGGAGGGGGGGAATTACAATGAAGAACCAGAGAGATCTATGTGTGAAATGTCTTTCTGTTATTTGTCCATTTCCAGTTTGTAGGTAGATGTGAGGTTACGGAAGAGCACAAGACGTTCACTCTAAAGAAACCAAAACACTTCACAAGATGTGGCTTTTGATTTCTTTCGTTTCCTATTATTCCTTTACTTCCATAGTTTATCGCAGCTGGAAGAGTTTGACTGTAGCTGCAATGAACTGCAGTGTCTCCCTCCTGCTATCGGCTACCTGCACAGCCTGCGGACGTTTGCAGCGGATGAGAACTTCCTTCTGGAGCTACCTAGAGAGGTGAAGGGGAAAATACAATCTAATCCTTCCCTTAATATCCACCTTTGGCTGTCGAAAAGGGAGCTTAGTTCAGCGATCGTCTTCCTTTGTTGATGAGGAACCGCCATAGCGTGAACCGAGTCCGATACTGGCGTTTTGCTAAAAAAAAATGCAGCATGTTCAGCGTCTTGCCAGTCTTCCTGTGCAGACTAGGGGATGTTCAGTCGCTGGTGACGATGGGATCTATGTCTGATCATGACAGCTTCCACTGTGCCTGCCTACACAGCCACAGAGGCACCATGTGTAAATTACCGCATGACCGTTTTCGCCTTTTGTTAATCGATCTGACGTTCTACCGTGAAGTACCTGTTCCTAAAGCACGACAATAAAAGTTATATAAACGCAATTACTGTTTGTTAGAAAAAATAAACAACTTTACCGTTAGGTATGGGAGCACTAGGCCTATCTGTTTTTTTTTAGCAGTCTCAGCAAAACATAAAATGACTCATTGTTCCATATATATTTTTCATTGTTTTGCAAAAGTATTATACATACCTTGGTGGCTTATATTGGAATTAGGTCAGAGACCGTCCTTTGATTTTCTGTTCTTGATAAATCAGACAGTTTTGGTTCGGAAACGAAAGACGCACTTGTGTCTCCGCAGATCGGGAACTGTAGGAACGTGACCGTCATGTCGCTACGCTCCAACAAGCTAGAGTTCCTTCCCGACGAGATCGGACAGATGACCAAGCTGAGGGTCCTCAACCTGAGCGACAACAGGTGGCTACATGAGCTTTTGCTCTTGCTGAACAAGCATCTCCAAGCAGAAGGACATATCTGTCAGCTGACCTGTGTGCTGATAGCACCGTTAAACCACATTAGTAAGCTTGGGAGCCTGTAATGTTTGTGACTATCCTCCTCTTCCCCAAACCAGGTTAAGGAACTTGCCTTTGACGTTCACCAAACTTAAAGACCTGGCAGCCCTTTGGTTATCAGACAATCAGGTGAATATTTCTCCTGTTTACAGTCTATAGACCAGTGAAAGCTGTGAAAATAAACACCCAGTTGGATTGAGGGGAGACCCAGGTCAATTGTTG
Organism: Mormyrops attenuatus; assembly: GCA_026777985.1. NCBI lineage: Eukaryota > Metazoa > Chordata > Actinopteri > Osteoglossiformes > Mormyridae > Mormyrops > Mormyrops attenuatus. Next base: position 16,117,607 of record JAODKC010000047.1, on the reverse strand, counting down.
AACAGGGTCAGTTACAGTAATCTTCCGGCGTAAAGCAGATTCATCCAAACACCATTGATGTTCTAGTACAGGGGTGGCCCAACCTTTGTTACAGTGAGAGCTACTTTTACAAAGGAAATACTCTGGCAAGCTAGGAATTCGTGATGTTAAATTTGGCCAACCAGAGTTGGGAGGGTCCCAATGAAATGATCATCCATTAATCATCTCGAGATCAGCCTCAAAACACACTGCGATCGACGGGTTGAGCACCCCTGTTCTAGCACAAATTTTTTCTTTGCAAGGAAAAAGAATGTTTTTTTTTTCCTAAATGTGTTGTTTTTCTACATTTTATAAAATGAAAATGAAATCAATAATTGTCCCTGGGCTCCACTACTTTAACTTAGAAAAGGAGCTCTTCTAAAATGGTGAGGGATGTATGCATGGACCATGTTGAGCAATGAGGTCTTATCGCGCAGTTGAAGTAAACCTATAAAGAAAGAGATTTGGTTTAAAAAATAGAGTAATGTACCATCTCTTGTGTAATGCTAATTGCATAGCTGCAGCGGAGCTGTTAACACTGAAATCTCAGGAACTAGATTGCTCCTGTAAACAGTCCCCGGGCATTTGTCGGGAATTGTAATTATGCAACGTTACTGCTAAGCAGATAAAATAGTGAACACACAGCTTCCTGCTGGGTACTTTCAGTCAGAGCAAGATTCCTCCCTTCCCACGAGTCTGGGTCTGGGATCACGCCCAATACTGTAACACCTCTGGGAGGAAGTGATGTAATATAGAAGAGATTTGTGGGTAATGAGTATGGTTGTGTGCTCCTGCAGTCCAAGGCCCTTATTCCGCTGCAGTCAGAGGCCAACCCAGAGACAAACCAGAGGGTCCTGACTAACTACATGTTCCCTCAACAACCACGGCATGAAGAAGGTAGGTTGTGGTGCTGCGGGGGGAGTGGGGGGGGGGGGTGGAGATTTGGGAAGATCAGAGGGAGAGAGTGAGCAGCCCACTTTGGTTCTGTGAGCAAAACTCATCAGGGAACTTGATGCTGATGTTCACTCATATACAACTGTTCTGAGGGCAAAACGAAAAATGATTGGTTTACAAAGCTAACCAATCACATTTTAGAAGAGGTGGGTCCAAGCAACTAGAACAGGCGGGACCAACCAATCAGATGTCTTGTTCCTGCCTAGTTGAGGATGGTGAAAAGAGAAGAATATTTTAACGAATAAAAACATATCCTACTTCATATTTCTGTAGACCTGGAAATCTATTTACCTTGTTTAGTATTTCTGCTCAATTTTATGGTTACTGGAAGATACTGAGCGGTGGGTCACATGTCTTTGGATACCCAAGATGAGCTTTGTCATTGGGTCTGAGCAGAACGTCGTTCTGGGGGGCACGGGCGCCAGCACGCTGCTCACGCGGGCCGGCTGGCGGCTTCGCTCCTATGCCTCCTGCAGATTACCAGTCTGACACCGACAGCTTCAACCCCACCCTCTGGGAGGAAGAGCGACAGAAGCGTATGACCGTGGCCTTCGAGTGTGACGACAAGAAGGAGGACGATGATGGCACAGGGAAAGTCAAGGTACTGCTGTTTTAATCCAAGCAAAGAACTCATCGGTGTCTGTTAGCATCATACTTATGATGAAAATGCACTTACCTGCTCATGTCCCGCAAGGTCGAGATCAATCTGAAGCGCTACCCAACTCCATACCCAGAGGACCTGAAGAACATCGTCAAGTCGGTGCAGAACCTGCGAGGCGGTATGGAGAAGTGCCCCCCTGGCATGGTTGTTGCGGAGCACCAGGGCAAGGACAAGTATGAGAGAGGGTGGCCAATGGCGATGAAGGAGGGCATTGCTGAGGTAGCCTCCCAGATGGAGGTGACCGCCAAAGGTCTCAATGCAGGGACAGATGCTGTGGGGTATGGCTTCCAGGTGAGAGCTCCTTCTGAGTTGCCTTGGGTTTTAGAATTTTCTGTGTATTTATGTGAGTAAATTTATGGATCCACCAAACCAATTCTTCCCCATTTTGTAACAGCTCATGGGAGTTTCACTTACATAAAACTGTTCTGAGGGCAAAACGAAAAATGATTGGTTTAGAGAGCTAACCAATCACATTGTAGAAGAGGTGGGTCCAAGCAACTAGAACAGGTGGAACCAACCAATCAGATGTCTTGTTCCTGCCGACTCTACTGCTTGGACCCACCTCCTCCACAATCTGATTAACTAGCTCTCTGAATCATTTTTTGTTCTACCCTCAGAGCATTTTTCTGTAAGTATAACTCCCGTGAGCTTTGTAACATCATGGACAACTAAAGTCACAGCTGTTGCTCCGTCTGCTTAGACTCATTGGAATCAAAACGTGAATATCACATATAGAAACAAGTAAAATTGTTCTCCTTTTTAGCCGACACATGTTGCTCCATAAGTACCGTCGCTAGCTTGCCATAACATGGTGATTGTGTGCTAGATGGCAGACAGGGATGTCCAAGAATACGCCAAAATCCAGATGATGCAACGGGGAACCAGCCAGAATTCGTCTATCGAGATTCCGAACCACAAGGACAGGGAGGATTTGACTGAGAGCTCAGAGGTAAGGAGCCAGGCTCTGTATGACTAGGGGGCAAACATACTGGTTCAGCAGTTTGTGAGGAAATTACAACAGTGTACTGCCCCCCAGGACTCTCCCAACGACATCCGTATCTCTGACATGAGATCCACCTCAGCCGAACCGCCAATGTTCAAGACCAAGGTTGTTCTGCTGAATAAAAACAAACCAGGTATGTCTGATGGATCCCTGCAGCGGGGTCTCAGGCCTGACGTGCCTAATGCCTCTGGCTGCTTCTCACGTGATGCAGCTCAGATTCATCCCGTTTTCCACTCCTTTCCAGACTCCATCGATGAGCACAGTGCTGAGAAACTGCACGGCCTGAACCCCAGCGGGCCCTCGGCCGCCTACCCTGACTACGTGCCTCCGCAGGCGTCCTCCAACGCCTTGAAAGGCAAGGCTCCCCAACAGCAGGGGGCACAGACAGGCGAGCCCCCCACCCACTGGACAGAGAGGTGGGAGGCACTCGGGGTTTCCTGTTAATGTAATGCCAAGTCTAATAATGATCCAGCCAAACATCACGGGTGTCCAGTTTTTGTGGACTGGACTCTTGTCTTTATGGCTTGTGCAGAAGTTTTGTTAGGTGACTGAAATCTATGAATATAGATTAGGTGTTTACTAGAAAGAAATATAGCAATACCATCAATGACTTTGTTCAAAGACTTGGGGGGTGGCGGGGAAGGTGGGGGGTGATTCACAAAGGTGGGGCAGAGGCACCAAGGGAACAGGATTGTCAAAAAGGATCTTGTAGTAGAACAAAAGAAGGAAATGAGCCTGCAGCCAGTTAGACCCCATATTCCAAGCAGGGAGAGCCCGCTGTGTGCTGAGGTCCTAACAGATGTCAGGGCAGGAGCCTGAAAAAAAGAATAAACAATCCAAGCTGTTCAGGATAGCGAGCACGTCCCACACGCATCTGAAACCCCTCCCCCCATCCACCCAGCTGGCCGGCTTTTATGCCCAGCAAGCCGGAATCGGTCTTACAGGGTCCTTAGTTTCTGTGAACACCAAGTAAGTCCTTCCTGAGGCCACTACCACACAAAATGCGCATGTCGCGTTAGATTTAATGCCATAAATTAACCCTGAGCCCTTTCATTTCTTATCACAATCATAAACACACTTATGAGTGCTTCATGATTTATTGATGAAAATGACCACCTCCCTTGCTGTGGGAGGAATGTGTTTTATCGATCTTTTTTGAACTGCCACTGTGAGTCGAACCACTGCGGGCTGTAGGGGGGATTAGCTGCTCCCACATAAAGCTGAAAGAAGGAGTCATGTGTGAAAAAAATTGAATATAACACAGATATAAACATCTGTCTGTCCAGTTGCAATAAGCTACCTGTTCTGACTTTGATAAGATGCTTTCCTGATCTCCCTACAGACTAGCCCAATCTATCCCCACCAGCATGGAGAAACAGTACCTAAACCAGAGGCTGGCCAGCAACATGCAGCAGCACGCAGAGAGACGTCCCCTCAGCACCAATTTCAACAACTGGGGCGATGGCACCCAGTATGAAAACACAGATTTTGGGAGCATGGAGCCATCTGTGGAGACCTCTGGAGCAAAAGCGGCACTGGGGCCCCGAAGCGCATTGGCCCAGGGCCGGAGGGCCCTCCTGAGGCAGGACCGTATTGTGGCTGTCTCCCAGGAGACGGAGCAGGCTGCCAAGCCCTTCCATGGGCAGGACACCGAAGTGCCTCCTCCGGCGAACCCATGGCAGAACTGGACCAGGACCCCCAGCCCACTTGAAGAGAGGACGGCCTTCCATTCTAAGATGGAACTGACCCCCATGAGTAGTCCTAAGCCAAATCACAAAGACTTCCCACAGATGGGAGAGCAGCCCGGAACCTTCTCCCCTCCAGGGGTGAGGGGGACGGCTGTGGACCCCAAGGACACAGTAAGACAGGCCAATGTTCATGGGCACCCGCAAGGCAGCCAGAATCCCCCCAGGAACGTCGTCACCATCAGCAAGAGCGCCGAGAGGCTCTATCCCATGATGAAGGAGGTGAAGGCCAAGTTCAAGAAATCGCAGAGTACGGACGAGCTGGACATCAGCTCCATCAAGGGGCACGGTGCCGCGCTCGACAGCTACGGCTCGGCAATGGAGAACCAGGGCAGCGTGGACAGAGCGGATGTCCCTGTGCCATACGAGCACAGTATGTCCCGCAGCCTGTCGGCCCCCATGCTGGATGATGACACAGATGACTTTGGTGGCATGCAGGGTCCCGAGGAGTCCAAAGGCATCGGTCCCAAGAAGGTTTTCCATTTTGACCAAAGCTACAACCCTCAGGGTCCCATGGAGATGATGAATCCTGAAAGGAGGTCTATGCCACCATTCCCGAGCACGACCATGTACATCAACCAAGCGGGAAAGACCCTCCCCAAGGAGCTGGTGAGCCCCAGGGTGTACAAGGGCTACCAGCCTGCAGAGCAGATGTTTACCTTCTCACCAAATCAGGTCAGCAAGGAGCCAGTCCCTCAGCAGTACTCGGGGCAGAGGTCACGGCCGGGTTGCCTCCGAAGGGCGGATTCCTTGGTTAGCTCCACAGACCTGGCACTCTTCCGTCGCATGGTGGAGGCCCAGGAGATGCAGGCCTGTGGGCGTCCTCACCCAAAAGCTATGCTGGAGCACCAAGCCAGGCTTCCTGTCAAGGGAGAGCCCCAGTTCCACAAGGGTCCCGGAAGGTACGATGGCGAGTATGCATCCTACCAAGAGCCTAAGGCTCCTCCTGTAGGCTACCCTACCAAAAGCCTAGCTCCACGGCGCCCCCTCTCAGCCAGGAGTTACAGCATCGAGAGCTATGGTGCTTCTCAGGCGCGGCCAGTGTCGGCAAGGCCAACCATGGCCGCCTTGATGGAAAAGATTCCCTCGGATTACAACCTGGCTGTGTGCATGGAGAAGAATGCCGACGGGGGTGATGAGCTTTGGATGGAGCACAACAAAATGCCGCCTGACTGGAGACAGCAGCTGCTGAGGCACATAGATACTAAACGGCCAGACTGGGTAAGTCCAGGACCAGGCCTCTGTCTTAGCAGAGACCAATGGAAAAATATCAAAAATAGATGATGCCTCAAACATATAGAATGATTTATTTTTCTGAGCCAAATTGGGAAAAGAAAAACAGAACTACAGAAATAGCTACATGGGCTATTGCCTAAAACTTCAATTAAATTGATGAAAAACGTGTTACTGCTAACAGTAAACTGTCTGGCCTCCCCGGTGTGGTCTTATGGCACACAACACTGTGTAATTGAAAACAGCATTATTGCTGATATTAATGAAATTAGCACCATGGACAGGACAGGCCAGTGTGGTCTGGGGCAAAGTGAATTTCCATCACAAAAAATATAATTGTTAAATATCAGTGAATTCTTCTTTTCTGTTCAACATTTTAAATTCCTTGCTGGCTATTTTATTTTGCAAATTTTAGCAGAATTTGGTTCAGAAAGACAAGGTTTCCCAGAGATTCAGATTAATGAAACGAAAATGAAATTAAGACCACTGGAAAAACAGGAAACTCCCCCAGTGAATCTGCAAACGCTCTTCCTTTGCCTGTCTGACAGCAAAGCAATATTCAGGACAACCGCAAGGGGGACCCGTCAGGTGGTGGGCCTTGGGCCCCGTACTCACTTAGTAGGAGAGATGTACCTCCAGATAACATGAAGAAGGTAAGGAACCTGGGGGTGTTTCCGGGAATGGGAGAGCCTGCGGTAGGGGTGGGTAGGAGGGGCTCTTGAGTTGCTGTAATTACTACGATCCCGGAGCGCTGTGATTTGCCCTTTTGCTAACGAACGCGCGGCCGTAATGTGAAGCGCTCTGCTTCTGACTCATTTGAATTTTTAATCAGGCTGGTTGTTCTCACGAAAAACGTTAAGGAGAAGCGCCGGATTTTGCTGATGTCCTTCAGAGCATCTCAGGGTGATTTTCCTTCGGTGTGCCTGGTATTTGAAATCCGTGATAGGTTTGCGAAACACATCCACAGCAGGACAGGAAGTGGCAATGAAGGGGGGGGGGGGGGGGGGGGTGGTAAATTGTGGCATCCTCCTGGAACAGAAGTTAAACAAAAGGGTGGGAACCCCAAAACGACGACA
>JAODKC010000047.1:16098936-16110907 GCA_026777985.1 Mormyrops attenuatus | reverse complement strand
GCTCTGTTTGTGCTGTACCTGCTCTGCCTCCCCGTCGCCCCCCCCCCCCCCCCCCCCCGCGGGGGGGGGCGGGGGCGGGCGGGGGGCCCCGCCCCCCCCCCCCCGGCGGCAATGAGAGGCATCCTCCTGGATCAGACTTGAACGAAATGGGTGGGAACCCGAATCCGACGACATCGCTGGAACACGGCCGGAACAGTGACCGGAATAAACCGGTTCCTCTCTCTCTGAGGTTCCCCTGGCCTTTCTAGCCTGGTTGCATGACCCCAAAAGCAGGATCTGAGCAGATGCGGGTGGCAGATACTATGTTTAGGAAGCAGACCTGATGTGCACGGACCGTTAGCACAATTCCCCCCGAGTGTTTATCGTGGCAGGCCATGGAATCACGGTCTTAAAGGAAAATTGCCACCTTGCACCGATTATTATATTTATGATGGCTGTTCTAACATTTACAGGGCTTTTTAAATATAGTTTTGCCGGTCTTTTAAATGTCAGAGTAGATTACTAACACCGGTGACTCAGCCTGCATCGGATACCCCAGCAATCCCCCCTTGCCGTCGTTCCCCCGCTGCCGCCTCCTTTTTTCTGCGTCAAAAACCATCGCAATCGCATTCGCCATCATGATGGGTCTGGAAGCATTGGCCTCATATTCCAGCCCAGTTCGCTTTTCCTCTCCCGATATGTGTTATTTTGGCGGCGTTTATTAATTCACAGATGAAGTGCTTGTTTCTGTTTCTTCTCCTGGAGAGCAGTCTCCTTCCGTATGCTGCCAGCCGCCTGGGCAGGGGCGCCCGCCGTTTCTCCCCTTCCTGACTCTCTGCCCACTGTCGTTCCACCACCTGCAGCCAGGAAGCCACACCCACCAAAACCAGACGATGAATGTGACCTCGGCCACGGCGCACCACCGTCCCCTGCAGGACCAACTGCACGAAGGTGCCATGAACAAGATCCCCATCCAGCAGTACCAGAACCCCCAGTCCAGACCCATCTCTGCCACATGCCCCCGACCACAGAGCGCCCACTGCCTCAGCCAGACCAAAGGGCACAAGAACATTGAGGGACACAAGGAGCAGGTGGGGGCGTTCGTGTCCCACCGCGATCAGCGCGCCCTAGTGCCGCCATTCCACCCATCTGTGCAGCCTCAGACCGTCCTCTGGAACTACATCTCCTAATCGCACCCAGCAGAACTTCAGGGCTTTAGGAGAGTTGAATGGCAATGATGCGAAAACAGAACGAATTACAATTTTGTAAAACTGAAAGAGTCTCTGCATTTACTATACCGGCTTCGAACCCAGCACAAAAACTGAAACAAATCATTTTATATCTTGGAACTGAGGACTGGTTGGAGACGTTTCTCAATTTAATACGTGCTGATTCTGACTTGTACAGCCCCACCTTTCCGTTCTTTCTGTACGTCCACTTTGTCTTTTCCTGTCTCCTAGCCCTTTGCGGGCCCTGCTTGTTACCTGCCCTTCTCCCACTCCGTTTTGTATGCACTCAGAGGAATCCTGGCCTCGGTTTCAGTCTCTCAGGGGAGTTTAGGTGGACGAGGGAACCCAGTTTGAGCCTTCAGATATGGTAAGATCTCCTCCCATACTGCACTGGGGGTTAGGCCGAGGCAATGGCGTTAATCTTTTTTTGGGGGGGGGTGCTGACAAAATTAGAAGATTCTCCCTCACTGGAGTTGTTTACCTCATGGCGAAGTGATCAAGGGGATTTTTTTTTACAGGTTACATATAACAGGATATGAAATGAGTTTTCAAGGACATAAAATTGCGTTCGTGTTTGTATATTAATGGACTTCAAACTTTCTCAGTGCCGTTCAAGATTACAGAAAAACACTGTACCATACGGGATTTTACACGAGGATTATTGACTCATTTTTTTAGAAGAAAACCGGACGGTAAACATTCAAAGCATCCTGACTAAAAAAAAGTCTAAAAATGGCTTCTTTGAATATTTGTTTCTAGGTTACAACGTGATGCCCACCTCCAATGTCATTTGTTAAATTATTAAGGTAGCCTTTTACATTACTTACATGCTCGATTCTGTGTCACAGCCATGCCCCACTCACCCAAAATAATCGTAGAAAATGGAAATTAATGCCAATCCCACATAACCCTTAACATTTAGCTTGATTTTCGACAAGTTTCGTTTCATTCGTTTTTCTCTCTCCCGTAACACCCCCTCTCAAAAGTATCTAAGGAAAAAAAGATTCCCCCCCTAAGAGCGGTCTTCCTGTCTGCGTGTTACCTCCACTTCCCCCCCCGATCCGCGCCTCTTCCTCGGCCGCTTCATGCTGCACCGATCTCCATGTTTTCCCCACCGCACATGTCGTCTTTTTGCGTCTCTTTTTCCTGCGCTTTTTGGTGATGAACGGACATCGTCCTTTACGCACGAAAGTGCTGTAATTCAGCTGTGGGATGTCCAGGACACTGTGGACTTGGTGGTGCCGAGGGAGCAGACGGCTCGTTTATTTTAATACAGCCTCTTGTGAAGAGGGGATGCTGAAATGTGCTCTTAGAACACGTTTTTATCTTAGAAAAATAACATTTGCCATTTGCTGGACAAGTGACAAATTTCTGTTGACGGAAACGTCAAAAGAAATACTAAAATATTACAAATATACAGGGAAAATGTATGTAAATATGGTGCCATTTTTACCTATAGCCCAAAGCTTTTAATGGGCGTGGATGTCTCTTTTTCTTTTTCTGGACGTCTCATCACTGTGTTTCTCTGCATCTGTTCTTATTTTATTTATTTATATCGCCTACATATAGGCCTAATTCATTCCTAAGCAGACCGACCCATTAGTAGTCAACATAAACACTGCCTCAGATTTGTATCTATCATTGAAGAACTGTCTGATAAAGATTGCTATCGTTTTCGGTATTCAAGAGGAAAATACGGATAGAACACTTTGCCTTGAATTTGTCTCTGTCAAACATTAAGGGAACTGAACCGCAATCGTGGATGCTGTCATTGTTTTCAGCGTAGTTTCCTCACATGAGAGAAAATCTCCGAGTCCCAACATGCGAATCTTACGGACGCGAGAATGCCAAAGCAATATTCTACTCTGTAGCGCCATCCTCCTGTTGTGGAATACCGGTTAATGTGCTCTAGAACCTGCCCTAGAGTGCCATCTACTGGCGGACGTGTGGTCTTGCTCTGGTTTTGTAAGACGTGCATCCAAAGGGAGTACTGCGGCAATAGACGCCTGATATACTTTCCTAAAATACAAGGATTGTGGATGGTGTAGAAAGGATAGCTGTGTTCACAGGGTAGCTCAGTAAGCCAACCAATTTCTTACCAGAGAAAACATACTTCGGAAAGTGCATTTGTTTCAGCCCACTTGCATATGGCCGTCACACTGCTTCAGCGTAGGGCTACCTGTTCTCGATCTGTGACTTCATTCTTAATATTATCAATGACAGTCATAAGGCGCCTTCTTATGACTTAAGAAAATTAACATCAATACAAGAACATAAAACACAGCAATTCCCAATTGGTTAACAACCTAATAACTATTTCATTCTCTAAATTTAGGGATACATGTTGGGATTTCAAACCTTGCACAAGTTTTGCAAAGAAGGATCTTACCTAAAACAAAAGCAAATTAACTACTGATAATGACACTGGGTATTCAGTTTTTCGCTTTTTATGACTTTATTGCAAGCCATTCCTGGCGAACGTCTTACGGAGCAGAGATTGTGGTGCGAGCGCGGGATCTGGGCGTGTGAATGGCGTTTTGTTGCCTTCGCGTGCGACCCCCTGTGCTGTGCCACGTTTTTCCATCGCCAAATGTAGCAGTTTGTTTGACTTTTTTTAAGCGGGAATATGGCGATCTGAACGTTATACCCTGTTCGAAAACGAGCGAGACCGGAAGACGAAATGGTGAAAAAGTCGCACTTAAGTTCATACATTGTAACATAAATATATTAAATATAAATGGTATTTTTTATACTAATTGTGTTCAGGTTTTATTTGTAATTTATTACTGTACTTGCTTATAGTGTGAAATTTTATAATAACTGTGTAAGAAATTAATAAAATAATCAGGACAAAAATGTATCAGACCTGTAAGATATATTTCTACAGTACATGTGCATTTGCGTAACACGATTGTGTATATATAAATGTATATGTAAAAAAGATTATCATATTTGTATGTTAGTTATAGCTAACTTGAAAGCCAATATTCTGTACTTTTCAAAGATAATTGATGTAAATGAAAACACATTTAGGAAATCCTTATAGATTGTGAATGTACGAGCTTCTGCAATATGGGAGTATATTGGAATTAACTGCTGCTTAATTTTGTGCAAAAAAAGTAATTTTAAAAGACATAATTATTCTCTTAATAATTAAGTTTAGTGAGAATGTATCATCCAGTTTATTGATTTGCACATGGGAGTTAAACCTTTCCACTTCTTGATTGACATAATGATTGATCTATAACTGGTGGAATATATTCTCTGTGTAGAAATCCTTTGCCAAAGGCCTTTCGTTTTATTGAAATGTATTTAAAAAGATATATATATATATATATATATCCACAAAGGGGAGGGTAATAAGCGCTGTGCAGAAAATAAAACTCTTGGCTTTGGAAAAACGGCTTCGTAGCGTTTGTAGCATGATGTCACATGTTGTAGGTCACAAAAGGGGTTTATAATGCGAACGGAATCCGAACTGACCGAAGCTTCATTTTTCGTTATATATGTTCTGTAGTCCCAATGGAAATTCAGCATAAATGCAGTAAATACAACACACCTGAGATCGGCCGACGGCAATACGCCGTATTTAATCAGATTAGGTATTATAGTTGACGGGGGAGACAGCGCTGAGCTATGCAGCGGTCCTGGTTGCTTTGCGTCATCGTCGCGCATGCGCACTCGGGGCAAGCCTCTTTATATTGACCTACCGGTTCAGTCTCTGCTGTTAAGGTGGGCTGGTGAAATGTATGTCTGGGCTATCGGCATGGGACATGGCGCGTTGTGTTAGGGAGTCCACCGTTATTGCCGTCATGATGGCGTTTGACTGCTTCGCCGATTTCGTTTGCCCTGCGGTGAGTAGTTTACATAAGCATCTGGCATCTCCATCATCCTGAGGACGCTCAGAGTTTCCGAGTCGATTAACTGCATGTCAGTAACCCCTAGCTGATCACGCATCGCAGCCGGTACATGCTCATGGCGGAGTGAGATGAACTTGATCCCGATCACCCCAGTTTGTAGTTGAGTGAGGGAGGATCTCGTATAGACTTACTGTGTGTGCGCACCTGACTACGGCTGTAGGATTGGTCAACTTGTGAAGCATAATTTGCAGTGAATGCATGTGATCACCACCTCTCGTTTATTGAAACAAAAGCGAGTTTTTTTTCCGTTTTGTTTTCATTTTCATCACAGTGCTGGTTTGATTAATCAGTACTGACAATACGTCAAGTCTCCGCTCACTTCCATATGCTGAGCGCTGGGTTTGCGTGGTGGGCGGCGTGAGTGAAGGTTTAACGCAATAGTTGGGGAAAAAAATTGTGTAGTTTGAGTGCAATCAGGGTTAATTTTGGCAGCAAGTTTTCATTTAGTTTTAGTTATAGTCTTTTGACTAAAATGTAATTTAGTTTCAGTCGTAATTTAGTCATCTAAATTATTTCAGTTTTAGTCTAGTTTTAGTTGACGAAATATCATAAGATCTAATCAACAACTATCATAAGACTAAAATTAAAAGTACAAAGTGTAATGTTTAAAGTTTCCCTTCGATTTCTGAAATACATTATGTTCCCCAAGATGAAATGAAACCGATGTTAAGGAATTGTATTAAGGTCTGACTGCAGTACACAAATACACAGATTTCTTATTTGAAACACAAACATATGTTTATTTACCCAGAAACTGAGTACTGTAAAATCAGTAGTGCCATTTGTGCAAAAATAAAATCACTTCAAAGAAAAGGGGCATAGGCTATAATGCCAACAGGCCTGCTCTCTTTAGAATATTAAAATGAAAATATTAAAATAAATATTTGTAGACGTAGTTTATTGGTGATTTCATGTAAGTTGATGTTTCCGCTTTGTAACAACTGTAAAAAGCAATGTTATTTGTTATATAAATCAACTCGGGTGAAACAAAAAATGTACGTTTTCAGGGTTGCCAAATCTCAAGCATCTGGCATGACACTCACGCTTTCAGACTCACGCAGGAAATCTTACGGCAATCTTACTATATTATACCGTTATAAACCTAAAATTAGCTACGTCAGAAGTGTATTCAAACAGATAAATACAAAAGCAGACTATTTACAAGGTATAACAACTGTTACATTTGTGTGCAGACATCTCGAATTGAAAATCTCACTCCAGCCAGCTGGCCGAAGTTGGCAACCCCGCGTTTTATTTGAAATGAAAAGTAAAATGCAGTGTTTTGGCCTGAAACGGCTTGTCATTCCGTTTGCGTTGTTACTCCGACAAATATAAAACGAATATGAGAAAAAACAACATGTCACGTTTTATATCTTTTCGAAATAATAAGACCGCCCATATCCTACTCTCATGGCGATTAAAGTTCGTAAGTATCTATGTTAAAACGATTACATGCAATGTTGATACAACCAATAGGCTACTTAAATATATATCACACAAAATAGTATTGGGCATGTAATAGATCGCGTCTCATTCAAACATTTTCGATTCGTTTTTATTCGTTGACGAAATTGTTAATACACTTTGTCATAGTCTGAGACCTCGCGAAATTATTTTTAATTAGTTATAGTGTCGTTTTAGTCTGAAAATAAAGGTCGTTGACTATAACTATGGCAATTTTTTTGTCAACAAAATTAACACAGGGCAAGGCTGTTTTACAAGTAATGCGTTTAACTTGGTAAATGGTGCTTTGCCTCAAGGAGAATGGTCTTAGTGATAAGGATGACTGCCATTACAACACTGATGATGGATGTCATGGTGGTTTTTACTTAAGATGCATCTTGCTAGGGGATGGTGACATGTGATACTTGTAGAAGATGGAGAGAGTGGTGGAGATTCCCAAGCAGGACTGGCATTTCTGGGCATGTCCAAAAAGCATGAATGTAGTTGGAGTTGAGAACTGCATGTTTTTGGTTGGCAAAGTTTCACTTTTGTCAATGTAGAGTCTGCATGAATTGGTTTAAATGACACAGTTGTCTTCATTGAATGCATATTGTTGCAAGTTTGTGACTTTTCTCAGGATGCTGTCCTGTTATTTGCCCTCCGGATCCCCAAGTCTTGATCCCCTACCTGGCTGCATGACGACTGCCGAGACCCACATGGGCTCTCAGGATTGTGAGGATGCTGTGGAAATCCAGGTGAACCATGTTTTGCTTCCAAGCTGAAGGGGTTTCAGCTTCAGAAAACCGTGACCATCCAACCCAGTGTGTGCATCAATTGCGCTGCTTGCTTAAAATTCAGTGCCTCTTAATTTTGGCATGGCTACAATATTCAGCATCACACTTTGATTATGATACCAGCTGTCTGCTAGCTGTGAATTGGAAGGCTTTAAACTGGGAACCAGGGTGTCCTGGATGCTCTGGCCCTTCCCACAGGAGCAGCAGACTGGTTTAAGAGCAGTATGAATCCGGGGTGGTGTCTCCTTAAGTGGCCCATCATAAGCCGATTATGGGGTTTGGCCTTTTAAAATGTTCTCCTCATCTCTTCTACAGGCATAGAGAAAACATCCCTGAATAACTGACTGCAGCACCACCAGGAGGCAGTGAAACGCAAGCTCAGGTGATCTGGACCTTCCCTCTTCTGCTACATGCTACATTAAGTAGCGCTTCTTTCACAGTACAGGTTACCTCAAACCTGGTGACCCCGAACTATTCAATCAGTCAAACTTTATTTGCAGTTTGGACACACCTGCCCATAGAATAGTTTATTTGTGCTATTCTTTATATAAAGACATCAAACCTATAAAATAACATCTGTGGGAAAAAAATGTATGCTGAGGCTTGGTGTGTCCAAACCTTTGACTGGTACTGCACAGAGCAGCTTTAAAATAACTCTCATGGAATTCAGAATGCTTTTATTAAAAATATGTAAACTTAATTTATACATGGTAAAAAGAAGAAATAAAATAATAAAATGATGATGCAGCTGGATTCTCTCTGAACAGGAGGTACGGGAAGTAGCAGTGTGGTTCTCTCTCTCTGAAGAGGAAGGGGTGCTGGCAGTGTTTCCCAACCCAGTCCTCGGGCACCCCCAGACAGTCCATATTTTTATTCTCTCCCAGCTCCCAACACATTCAAGTTTTCAAGTCCTTGATTTACTGGAAGCTGGGAGGGAGCGAAAACACGGACTGTTTGGGGTCCCTAAGGACCAGGTTGGGAAACGCTGCAGTCCAATACTTCCAGCTGCCCCCATCGGATGATGGCTGGGGCTGGTCCTATTTCATTTTGGCTAAGTGCCTCTTTAATTGTAATTAAATAAATCTAGGATGATGTGAAACAGTGCGTCTGCTGATCTGTCTTAAATTTAATCTACACTCTGGCATTTGAGACCTGCAGTATGAATGGGCCAGTGATACAGCTGTTAGATTAATGAAACGGTCCGGCCTGTAATCATGGTTTTGAGTCTCATCATTAAGCAGAGTGGCAGATGGTGCTGAGAGTGTAGAGGCACAGAGGCCCATGCAGAAAGGCACCTTTCAGTAATGTGGGGTCACGGTGCTAATTCATGGTTATTTCAGGATGAATATCAGTAATCTAATCTGTAGACAATCTGAATTTGATTTCCATATACTTCTCTGTAGTGAGTGCTGGTTGAATTGAGTTAATTTGGGCTTCTCTCTAACCGCACTGACTGGTATTGCTGACACTGGCTTTTACTCTTCCTGCAAACTTGAACTCCGATGTGAGGGTCACACGTGGCCTCATTTTCAGGTGTAGATGTTTGTTTGCAGAGACTATTGCACTGATTGAAGTGTCATTAAAAACCAGACATGCATCTGTGTCGTTCTGTTGGTTTTAATTAGCGTGTAATGGCGCTAGAAGCTAATGTTCTATATGCTGGTATGTAAAATATTGGGGAGATTCAAGAGAACATTATGGTTGAAGAGGTGGCTCCAATCAGCACTTACTCCCCCTAGTTTTTGCCCCTCCCCGCCCCAGTAAATGCTCCTGGAGCCCGGGCCGAATGCCACACCCAGCTGTAGCCACCTGTTTCGCAGCTTCATCTCCCCTTGAGTTCTCCATCCCTGTGTACAAGTTCAATCTTCTGCTTGGATTGACAGCTGATTGAAATTCCTGGCTGTGATTGGGTGCCTTCTGTAACGAGCATCTGATGACTAGTGGCATCGATGCTTCGTAAAGGTGTCATTTAGTGAGTGGGCTGTTTGTTTACCACAGGCGTAACACGGATGATGGGGTGGACCTGGACAGATTTCCCAAAAGAAAGCGAGGATGTCAGGGACGGCCGAGACACCGCTGAGTCAGTGTGGAGGTGTGTTCTGTTGAGCACAGAGCTGGCGCACTCACCGTGCCGGATTAACCAGCTAATCTTTAAAACTGCTAAACAGCTTTATGCTTCTGCTTGTGTGCTGATCCAAACGAGATCACATCCTGATCACCATCTGCAGTCCACTTTAATGTTATGAATCGTAACTCCCTACTTGAAAGACAAGCTGGGATGTCAGTGGGATGATAGGTTTAATTTCCAGTTCTCACAGTCCAGTGACTTATTCATCGCGAAACACAGTCCTAGATCAAACTAATGATCCTCTCCCTGGCAGGTTCCCAGACTGAGAAGCCAGAGGAAGAGATTCAACCAGGTCTGTCATCCTGGTTCAGACCTGCAATCAGACATCCTGGCAGGGAGCCCAGACAAAGGAGGAGACTCCGATTAGGGATGAGTCAGCATTGTTGAATATTCAATAACATGTATAAATTAAAAAAAATCTTATGCGCTTTTAAATATTATTTTGCAGCAATATATTCATTCTGAAGTTTACCTCTTTTCCATGTGTTTAACAAGCCGATCACCATCATTTCTGTCCATGCTCACTCAGCGTGGCATGTTTGCGAAATTAACAAATATGCATTGGGCAAATGAGAACTGACCACCAGAAGACACGTCTTCTGCTGTATTGTACAATATTTTGGATTTCATAGAGATGATATTGAGCAAAATCAAGTGATTTGTCAGCACCGATGCTGTAGTTAATTTTATGTGTACATTTTGTCATAGTTGTAGTTGAAAATGTCAATTCATGTTCTGTGAAATTCAGTTCTATATTTTGAATTGTGAACTTGCCTTTCCTAGTAAAAACAGACTTCGGTGGTAGATAATTTGGTTTGGCTACAGTTTATCAGGTAACTTTTCCATTCCTATTTTGTTTTAAATATCGTAATTATAGCCTTTTGAACTTTAATCGCTCTGCCCTACTATCAAGGCTACATTAACATGTCATTAACATTGTCATTCTTTTACATCAGTGAGTGATGTCTTAATTTTGTATGGAAATCAACTCAGAAGCGTGTAAGCCAGAAACGTTAGTATTATGTTGAAAATAAAGAAAGGGTCATTTGGTGTAACTGACCAAAGAGCAAGCTATTATACATTATTGTATGCTACTGTACTTAACTATGCTCTCTCCAGTTTAGGTTGTTTCAATTTCATACAAAGTCACCCCTTCATGTTGGCGAGGGTTTGGGGCAGAGGTGGTTTGCCAGTGGTAGGACTGTACTATGCACAAAATTGTCAGATTGTACCCGAATGTGATTTAGGTTTATGCAGTAAGATATTAGGTGGCCCCTAGGCTTGGCCGCAGGCATTTAGCACTTAGCATTTTGTGAGCATTGAGCTACATGTAGGCACAAGATGGGAATGGAAGTGGAATGCATAGCGGAACTTCAAAGCGTTATGCTAAAAACAGGCTGTCAAGTTCACAGCCGCTATCTGCAGCACCGACTAAGGGTCTCCTCAGTAGCAATATAACATGCATGCAGGTGCCACAAACCATGTGTAGGACCTTTTTTAAAATAAACACATGTATATGTATGAAAAATATTTATATGTAAATGAATTAAGGAATTGTGCTGGATAATTTCTTCAGCTCTTAAGCTAGCTGAACAACAAGCTTGGAAAATTAATTGGAACAACAATTGGAAAATTATGTACAATTTTGGGTTGAGTCAGCTTGAGGTGCATCAAGGGCTGGGACAGCCTCTAATGGGATATCTGTTCAGAGGGTGTGCCGTACACAATCAACCAATCAAAGGCAGCTGATGCATCTGACCTACCACACTTCCAAGCTATGATCCTATTAGGTTCTTTAACAGTCATGTGTAATTGTTTCTCCTGCTCCAGTACTGCTTACATGTGGACCTGGACGTTCACTGGAAGCTGATTCGAGTTGCACTTAAGTTGACTCCTTGACAGCATGAATGTTTACGATGTGCTATTTGCCTCACTTGTTCATGCCCTCTATTAAATATGTAAAAAATGCTACTGTATTGTATTACAGCATGTGGCTCTTGGCCTAAGATTCTGTGCCTGTGATTGGAAGGTTGCCGTTTGAGTCCAGCTTCTGCAGAATACTCATGTCTGTGAGGCCTTCAGCAAGGCCCTTAAACCCCAGCTACATGGGCACCGCTGCACGTGGCTGACCATCGATGCCAAGCTTGTCCTCACCTATGTGTGTGTTTCAGTGTCATAGAAAGCAAGATGGGGTAGCTTAGAGGATGTGTAGTATACTATTCAGGAGCTTGTGGGAGTTTTATTTACACAAAAATGTTCTGAGGGAAGAAGGAAAAATGATTGGTTCAGAGATAAGCAATCAGATTGTAGAGGAGGCGGGACCAAGACAGCTTATTGGTTGATCGTACCTCCTCTACAATGTAACTGGTTCTCTGAACCAATTAATTTTCGTTCTGCCTTAGAACATCTTTGTGTAAGTGAAACTCCCATGAGGCATTTGCTAAGCAGGAACAAGACACTGCGGGCCATATACTTGGG
>JAODKC010000047.1:16070787-16098535 GCA_026777985.1 Mormyrops attenuatus | reverse complement strand
CCCCCCCCCCCCCCCCCCCCCCCCCCCCCCCCCCCCCCCCCCCCCCCCCCCCCCCCCCCCCCCCCCCCCCCCCTGCGTAAGGGCCGGCAGCATAAGAGTGGGAGGTCAGGGTCATTCACATCAGCATCTAACAAAATAACAGCAAAGGTTAGAGAAATACACCTCGTTTAAATTCAGGGCTACTTGCCGCCATCAAAATTGACACTTAAATGAATGTATTCTAGCATCAAAGACAAATGTCTGGAAGCAGCCCGTGCCAAACGCATTCAGATGGCAGTAAGTAGTGGTTCAGGTAAAACTACTTAAATGCAGTAGATTTCACAGCTATAATTCCATAAATATCACATTTCTATGGCAAAGTGTCCCATGTTATCACAATTCCATAAAGGTTAAAAAAATCTTATGCATCAGAGCCAACAGTATTCCCATAACAGCAGCACAGAAAACTACCAAAATTAAACCAAGCCTTGGGTGGGGAAGACAGCTTCAGCTGAAGGACGTACTCTATCAGGATACACACTGAATTCAAGGGAAACTCTTCCTATGGCAAAAGGCCCACAATCCAGCAGTCTGGATCCAAAAGCAGTCACTTTGTAGAGTTACCTTTTCCCTTCCTTGCCATTTTCATACAACACATTATTCCTGTTATACGTGTCACTTACCGGTTCTATATCCGCATCACAGGATAGGTTTAGTTACCGGAAGCCCCATTTTGCAACAGGACCGATTGACCACAGATAATCCCTTAATGCATAAAGACACCACAGGCCACCACAGTAACCTAACACATCAATTGCATTTTTTTACGATGAGTTTCTCATGGCTGTCTGTAAATTACTAACATTATTAGGATATTTAGGGAGGTATTAAAGAATACATCGCAAATTAGCTCAAAATCCCACAAGAAAATCGTTAATGGTTACAGGATTGCATCCGAGAGTCATTGCTGAAGCCTATTCACCTACCACGCAAAGGTTCATCAAACAACTGAACCATTTACTTCTACGTTATAAACAGACATGCACTCACATTTTGATAAACAGAAATGCACCGTTTAATAAACTCAGTGTAGACTGATGGCATACGAACACTTTATTACAATACATTTTAATAGGAAAATAGGGAGGAAGGCAATTATACAAGGTTCTTGCTGTACAATCAGAAACGTATAGACAGAAGTTTAATTATATACACAGCCTCCTAGAAGTGGAAAAGTTGGTGTATGCCTTTCAAAATATTCATTCTGCTCACTGTACCTAATGAAACAAAGCTTAAACATATATCTTTACAAAATGCACGAGTCGAGACGTGACGTCACACTATCCAGTAGTGAGACACGGAAGCACATGTAGTGTAAAAGGTGGTTTACGTTAAAACGCACAGAAATGGTGGAAAACCAAAAATGACGGCTTTCCTTACTGGCTGCACGAACTGGTATAGGGGGCATAAAAAAAATTACACGAAAAAATGACGACACTAATGAATCCAGTACTTGATTTTTTTTTTTTTTTTTTTTATACAAAATGTGGCATCTACGAAGACATATAGTAGAGAATATTACGTTCTGTAGGAAATTTTAAGCACCAGATATGGAATTACATTACTGCTGGAGGAACGCTGAAACCTGTAAGCCGGATTCGCCCATAATCTGTAGCGACCGAAATTTTCCCCGGTTGGCGATGTTTTACTGCACCACGGATATTATCCGCACACAAATGAAAACTGCCTATCGAATAATGAACTTCCACAAAACCTGAAGTCTGTTCGTAAACAACACGGAGATAGACAGCCGTCGTCGGGGGTGCAGAGATCTCCTATGGCACTGCAGTGTGGCTTCACAGTCGGGACGACTCTTTGGCCTGCCCACCCCCCCAGCCCGTTAATCTCGCCATCCCCCAGCTACCAGGGATTTAGGAGGTTTGGGGGCGTTGTGCGGCTTTAGAAACTCCACCGAATGTACAAATCACACATCATGTTCCAGCACCCGACCGCCTGGTATAAAAAACACATTCAGATAGCAGCTACGGCTAGCTGACAGCGTCTCGTCAAAAGGATTTGAGAGGTATTGACAACCCTGTACTTAAAAAAAGGCCTGTATTTCTCCATCATTAAAAATTCCTATCTGTATCATACACCACCGAAAGCTTTGTTCATACCCCACACCCAACAGAAAAGGGTTTTATAGAGAATGCTGACATTTTCTGTATTTTTTTAAGTGTAAATTTTACCACACAGTTTACACGTTAAAAAGTAATAAAAAAAATTACAGTTTGGTGTGACTGCACTTCTTCACTATTCAAAACCAGCCTCTAAAATGGGTCTTTTGTAACTTTTTAAGGCGTTCACCTGCAAAGACTACCGCTATAAGCTCGGCACGTCGTACAGCAGTGATGCATGGTGACGCATGTGGACAGGTTTGGGTGATCCTAAACCCGGGCGGGCTGCCACAATTCCCATCCCATACCTCAACAAAAATTCATCCAACAAACCAGCCGCCCTCGCTGGAGGCTCGATACGTCAGTCCCTTTTCTGCAAAGGTCAGACCGAGCAAACTCCTCCACATTTCAATCGAATGCCCTTTTTGTGGGTTGAATTATTCACGACCCGGCGAACGCTCCACAGCGAGGGGAGGGGCGGGGGAGGTTAGAGGTCGGGGAAGCGGCTGGGGTCCTCCTTGTACTCGTTAGGGATGGTGAAGTTGGACACATCGAACGTGTCGTAGTGGAACTCCTGAAATGTCACGGTGGCGGTGATAGTGGGAAACACAGGGATATCTGAAACAGAAGTGTACACAGGGTGTTACATCGCAGGGGCGTCTCCGAGGGACACTGCCGGTCACTTACGGCGTGGATAAAAACTGCTGTGAGAAAGTCAGATGGACATACAGTACAGTGCAAAAATCTTAATCATTTTAACAGCTTTAAACATTTAAGGTCGGTAGTAATTTTTTTTCTGAGCAAATATAAAATGTGACATAAAAGTTACTGAAACTGGTCAATCAATCATGATATGCTTGAGTCAACAAATACATGGGTATACTGGATGGGTGCTGAATAGCTCAGT
Source organism: Mormyrops attenuatus (assembly GCA_026777985.1). NCBI lineage: Eukaryota > Metazoa > Chordata > Actinopteri > Osteoglossiformes > Mormyridae > Mormyrops > Mormyrops attenuatus. The sequence continues at coordinate 16,095,472 of JAODKC010000047.1, read as the reverse complement.
GCTAGGACACTGGACCTATGATCGGAAGGTTTTCGGTTCAAATCCCATAATATCAATTCACTGTTGAGCTCGTAAGCAAGACCTTTAACCCCAACTGCTCTCAGGACTGTCTGATCCTGCTTTCTCAAAACTGCATGTCCCTTTGGATACAGGCATCTGCTATATAGCAAAATATACATACTGGGGTGACGTTAGGAGTGCTTTTAAAGTGGCTGACACACATTACACAGTTTCTGCACGGTAGCCGCCTCCTCACCCAGCTTGACGGGGAACCCAGGCGGCAGCTTCATCTGCACGAATTCCCGCAGCTTGTTGAAGTGCTTGAAGGGCGCGATGACCTCCAGGACGTTCAGGAGCCTGCGGGGAGAGAGACGCGTCGCAGGGCGTTGGGGGCAAAGGCGGCCGGCGGCCTCGGCGTCCACACTCACGCCTCGATGCCCAGTGGGAACTCCTGGCTCATAGCGATGGTGGCCTTGAAGTTCTTCCTGCTCTCCTTACACAGCAGCTCCCTGCCCAGGTGAGGAGCCCTGCAGAGGACACTCTTATTAAGGGGGGGTGGGGATGGGCGAGCAGAAGGATCTGAGAGGCCGGCGGCATGATATGGTTGGGGTGATCTGCTCTTCTAGAAAACTCCGGGGACACGGCTGCACAGCACTGAGAGGGGGCCAGGTTATGAAAACGACACTAGATCATTTCACTTTCAAGATTTAAAGAATGATATTGTCAGAGAGAGCGGCAAGGCCCCTGACAGTCAGCTTAAGCCCAGATACAGTTATGCTGAGGGTAACTAATTACAACTGGCTATTAACACTGATAGGGCGGGGCAACTATGAATAAACTAGCCTATTACAAGGGCCTGATCGCAGCCTATAAAAATTATAAAGTAAAATAACTTCTGTTTCAATATGTTGGATAGAAGCAAACAAATGGGCAGGAAAAATTAACTAGAGAATGGGGTCTAGGTGGCCAAGCAGACAGTACGCAGGACAGAGCAGGAAAAGTCGTGCCGGGCACTGGGAGATGGGCGCAGGTCCAGGACCAGAGCCTCAGACGGATGCTGATGGGGGCCTGGCTTGCCAGGGAGGGCAGGCAGCCTAATCCTCCTCGGAACCGGAGGCCGAAGGCTCACGAGACTGCAAACCGCCCCGGGAGGTAAACGAAGGTCTGTGTGGCGATGCCAGACGCCCACCCAAACATGCATAGCACCCGCGGCAGAATTAGGAATAGAAAAACAATTACCAGCAATGCTACCGAATGGGATGGTATCATAATTAGGTAACCATAACACCAAGTTTGGAGCTGCCATTTCCCACTCATGGGGGGGGTGGCGGCTTCCGGATAAATGCAGCGTCCACAATCTCCAGAAGGTCACGCGGCTTGGAGGGGCTCAAATAGGTGCCAGACCTGACAGTCCATGCTGGGAAAGTGACAGAGCCAGGGCTCCTGGGGGGGACGCAGTCTGACACCCCCCAGTGTGAGTAGCAGGTGGGCGGGCGCGGGCCGGTGCTTACTTCCCCCTCTCCGCGGTGATGTACTCCTCCCACGAGATGGTGCTAGGCGACGGCGGGACAAGCGACTGCCTCCTGATGGGCTGGAGGGGGGAAGAGATGACACATCAGAAAAGAGGGGTCCCAGACGGGGCTTACGGTGTTCAGCTGAGTAACGTCAATATATAATGCACAGTTTTAGTAAAATACTCATTTTTAATATACCATCCATACCACACTTCAGAATCATGACTTAAGAGCAGCATAACCATGGTGCCAAGGAACGTGGGTGTCTGGGGCTTGACCCAAGAAGCGTGAACATCCAAGAACGTGGCACGTCTGCCATCCGTGGAAACCAGCCCTTACAGGTTAACTTGCCATCCACTGGCTGTCACCTGGCAACTGTCACCGAGCAGCAGGGAACAGGGACCGGACATCACTGCTGTCCTTTGAGCCCACGGCTCCCATCACGGGACACTATGCAGGTGAGCGCCCTCGTTTAAAGGGCATCCTTCCTGGCAGGGGTCCGGGTCGCTACCGAACCGCGGCCAATTAATAGCTCAGGAAGAGCAGGCTGGGGGAAATGCGCCGTCTCTGCACACATCAGCCTGTCCCTGTTTACCCTCTCTGAGGCCACAGGTGGGTCACCATGAAAATTAATGAAAAAAAATTCACCCTTAAGGAAACGATGAATCCAGAGCCAGAACTGAATGGGAAAGAGTCATTTCTCGAAGGTGCGAGACCCAGCCTCATGCCGGTGCTGCGGAGGGCAAGCAGGAGACCCCCCCGAGGTATAGCACCCACCTCGAAGCTCTGCTCGGCCAGGCCACCGCCCTTGCTCCAGCTCTCCATGATGGCCTTGTTCCTCAGCACGTCCTCCTCGCTCAGGTGCTCCCGCCGTTTCCGTGACTCCAACACCAGGCCATTCACCGAATAGAAATCCGCCAGGAAATTCCCAACTCTTTCCTGCAACGACCAGAAGGGGGCGACGGTCGGTCACATTCGGCCAAAACAGTCCAATTCACAAGCTATGCCCCAGCGGAGCTCTGTAAACAAAAGGTAAAGGTACCAAAAGTGAGATTATTAAATCTAAATTGTTCTGTTAAAAAGTGTTATTAAAAAAGTTTTAACTATAATTTCAAACCTGGAATTCCCACTGAGTAGAAGTCTTACCGTTTTGTCCTCCCGGAAGAGCCAGCCGATCTGGGAGCGGGCGAAGGTGATGGATTTCGTGGAGAGCGTGGCCGAATAAATATCGCTGCTCATTAAGATGTCTACCTCCTCCTCAGTCTCCATCTCTGACTCCTACGACACGAAATGCCACCTTAGTGTGCCCCCTGGAGGCCAGGTGAAGCAAGGTGGACCCTCGTTAAAGGCCACAAGTTCAGAAGCGTAAAAACACCTTTGGAAATATATAGGTACCTCACGTTCTGAATAACGGCCACCCTGAAGATACGTTTTTCCACACGATCTGTGCTCACGATGCACTATAACAGTGAATAATCTAACCAGTTTACACAGGTGTGCAGACGGGTTGGACATTTGGCAAATTCACACTTATGATTAGTGATAAATGTATAGTGAAACCTAACAAGTCTATTATTGTAGGTTTCATGGGACATAATGAAAAATGGCGCCTGCTGACATGATGAATCTCAGGCTCGGCCCTCCACAGAAAATAATTGCCCAGGCCTCGATAAGAGGTTGAAATGAGGAGTTTTCAGTGCATAATGAAGCCAATGAGAGTATAGCTTGGCCTTGCTAAGGACTCGTTAAGACATCCTAGAGTCGCGCTTTCCAGATTCTCCAATGCCCCGCCCCCCGGATTCACCTCGTGATGGATCCACTGGTAGACCTTCTGCTCGTTGTCGAGCACCACGAAGGACTCGGAGGGCGGGGCGTTCCCGTCGAAGATGAAGCTGAGGTCCCCCCTCTGACACTTCATGTCGGTGAAGTCGACGAGGGTGGTGTCCAGCCTGCGAGAGACGCCGCCTCAGAGGGATAGGGACCCACTTGGGGCTCCCGGGCTGTCTGACAGCCCAGCCACCCGGGATCGTTCATCGTCGACCCCAAAGAGCGAGTGGGTTCACCTTACCTGATGGTGAGGCCTTGCTTGTAGATTTTACAGGTGTCAGAAGGCAGGATTCGGGAAAGTAAAGGAACTGCAAGGGAAAACCAGATTGAGGGACAGAAAGAATTCCTTTATAAACTACAGAATTACAGACACCGAGTGAGAGATCCCTTATATTTCATGCAACAAACAAGGCAATCACTTCTATTTGCGTTCTGCGGGGCACAAGTCCTGAGTGGGCAGAACGTTATCTCACCCAAAGAACACAGAGAAGGGGTAACACCAGTGTTTAACTTGACTGCATACAACTCAGCATTATGGGATTTATTGTCAGATGAAGTACAGGGCTGCGGCTTTTCAAGTCAAGGGCTTTATGTGGTTTAAAGCGAAGACTGGGGAATGTAATTAAATGCCCCAAAATGCCTCTAAGGAAAAGGTCTGCTATTAAACCTAATGAAAGACTAGTGAGAACTCACCCCAGCTTTGGAAATCCCAGTGAAACTCCAGATAAAAGTCGCCAAGCTGGGAGGAGGACAGAAAGGAAAGAAAATGAATTGAACGCTAGGGATCACTCTTTTATAGTGCAAGGACATATCTTAAAAGTAAGCCTAAAACAGACCAATGACACCTGTAGAAAGGTGCATGCTAACGTGCTAAAATGCTAATAATCTGTGGAACAGGATACATGCTAACGTGCTAAAATGCTAATCTGCGGAACAGGATACATGCTAACGTGCAAAAATGCTAACAATCTGTGGAACAGGATACATGCTAACGTGCTAAAATGCTAATAATCTGTGGAACAGGATACATGCTAATGTGCTAAAATGCTAATAATCTGTGGAACAGGATACATGCTGACGTGCTAAAATGCTAATAATCTGAAGAGCGGGGTGCATGCTAACATGCTAAAATGCTAGTGATCTGGAGGCTCACCTCCTTCAGGGCGTTGAGCAGGCGAGGCCTCTTGTCCTGCACGCTTTCTCTGGACTGCTGTTTCAGCTTCCTCAGCAGCGCAGTGACTGAAAGGAAAAAAAGGGGGGGGGGGAAAATCACCCAATTTAAACAAAAATGTCTGAGCTTAAGATCTTAGGGAAAGCTAAACCAGACAGGTGAAGAGAAGACATCAGGATCCACAGCATCCCACTCTACTGTTGAGTATCCCTCAATACAAACAGACTGAAAACCTAGTTTCTGGACCATTTACACTATGTTTCAACAAGAGACCACATCTTCTTGGCACCAAATACAGCCCATGCAATGCACAGTAATATACTGATACGATTTCGCGGCCTTTGATTATCTATATTTAGGCACTGGACAGAACCAAAACTCCTCAAAAGACATGGTCTTGTGGGTCTGTTAATCGTGTAAGTCAGATGGCTACACGTGCTTCTAAACAACGGGTCAGCACCACCGGCGGCCTTTACTCACTGGCGGCCGTGACTCACTCATAAGAGTCTCTCATTCCTATTTTTTAGTGGACAACATGGATAACTTAGAGCTACCAGTGCACCTAAACTCCGGCTGTCACCTTGGGAACATGGAAGCACAGAGCAGAGGTGGTTTCCACAGGCATACGTACCCGAGCTGTACCGCGGAGAGAGACTAGTCACAGCACGGTTCCAGTTAAATTCGGTTTTCCACTAAAGTAGGATCAGCGCAGTAAAGCCGTTGCCACCTTTGGAGACAGTGATGGAAAACCAAAGCGACGCTTCATTTTTCATGCAGCGTATACCAGGATTTACTATGCGCTAATTTCCGCATCTGAGAATCACCATGTTATTTATTTTTTCTAGAATCGTCGTCTTATGCCAGCATCAAACACTAGCAGAATTAACATTCGCGTGTGTAAATTTGACCACGTTAGCGCAGGTACGGCTCGGGTACGGCTTGCTTCTTGGTGGCAGGAGAAAAGCACCATAACACACAGAAAGCAAATTTAAATAGACCATTAAGACTTTAAGAATACAGGCAAAGTCAATCAATTTTCACGCAAGCTGCTGGAAATTAATCAGAAATGCGGCTGCGGAAACTAGAACCCGATACATCACGGTATTTTAACTATTCATCCGCGAGCATTTCATAACCTGTGGTGCAGTTACAGGAGTACAATCCATCGGCTGACAAGTCCATTAATTAAACATAAAAGGTTTAATAAGACTTCTGCGGTTTGCGCCGAGCTCGTGACTTTAGATCAGTTTGCGATATTATTGTTCTTGTAAATGAATACAGAATGTGTAAATGGAACAGAAGAGGACCTACCCATTTGGCATTTTAGCTAGTGTATCATCAAGCATCCAGCTGAGGTGAAGAATTCCTCATTCAGCTCGAAGCACATCTGAAAACTAGCCAGGTGTACCAGGCAAACACATTATGGCTGTTCATACAAGTATTTCTTGATGTGAGCACACCATGGCGGCCACAAGGTGTCCTAAGAGGGCCCGCTCTCTTGAATTACCGTGGTAAACATCCTCAAAAAGATATCCATGTGGCAGAACAACCCAAATCTGTCGGGGGGGGCTGGGGGGGGGAGATGACGAAGCGTGATGCGGGTAGGGAGTCTCAGCCCTGCCAGAAGCTGCCCTCTGGGGGCCGCCACCCCCCCAAGCTGGGGCCTCGCGGCCCATCTGTCCCTCTGGCAAAGCGCATCCGGTCAGGGCGGCCTGCTGGGTGGCCTTCGCTCACCGACAAAACAGCTCGGGGGGAGGCCACCTTTCAGCCGCGGCTTAAAGGGAAAGGCCAGTGAAGACACGCTGCCCCCCCCCAGCCCCCGCAGGCCCGGCTTGCTTAGGAGTCAGCTCCTTATAACCATTCGCCAGTCCCAGAACACTCAACACAATTAAGCCAACAACCACATTAATGCTAATTATGGCAGAGCAGGAAACTGGGAATAAATAATCCCGTGGGAGCTGGTATTCACCCCCGCCCCCAGCAACCGTCCCTCCCCAAGGCGTGACTTCCTGGCCAGGCTGATATTTGAAGGTATTGGGGCTGAAATAATTTGTGGGTGAAAAACTGCAAGAGGCCCAGCCGCCCTTTAAAGCGGAACTGGGCCACCGGACGGGCTGAAAAGAGTGAAAGAAGGGGGAAAAAACCAACAAAAAATAACAAAAACCGGATGCGAGACGCTACAATAAGTCCAACGATCGCACAAAGCCCAGCTTTTAAGCTGCCAACCAAACCAGCTCGTCCCATTAAGCTACTCAGGTTCACACACCGATAACACAGACAGCTTTTAAAACGTTAAATTAATAACATCCAGATCCCAAGTCAGCTTCTACACAACTGCACAAAAACATGCATAAAATACCATCTCCAAATAGTAATTACGGGAGTCATTAATCGTGCACATTATTAATTTACCATGACACCATCTGACACCGAGTGGCTTAAAGGGCAACACGTTTCTCAGGGCCGCCATAGCGGCACAGGGCTTGTAAATGCCCGGGAAGGGCTCAGATCTCGAGGACACTCGAGTTCACTAATGCAGTCACGCTGGCATTGAACACACCACAATGAACGCAGGCGGCAGGCTCGCGTTACGAGTGCAGATTAGACCAGAAATTACACCCAATGTGCTTCAATACATGTGACATTTTAAGAGCTTAGGAAAAATTCAAATAAGACCTCACAAAGAGCGCAGAGTTTTCATTCAGCAGGTTCAAAAGCTACCTTCCACACTGACTCCAAAACAAGACGGAGAAACTGACGGATGGAAGGGGCTCCTTTTATGCTCTTCTTTACAGTACAGAGGCAGTAGCTATATATAAACTAAAGAACTACAGAACTATATAAAATGACTGTAGGACTAGACCACTAATTACTAAATTAACAATACACAAACTTTAGACAAGTGAACCCCACAAATACCAATACAAATATTCCTACAGCTTTCACAAGTAATTGGGCATCTTATTGCAAAAGTTTTTTGATTCGATTTGATTTGAGAAGTGAAAATACACATATTGTTAGAAGCTAGACACACATACTCCACATAAGTGTTCGTTATTTAAGGTTAATGAGGCCAGTGCTGAGAGGGAACCTAGTTTGTTTATTGAGATGGCGGCAGCCATTTTGCACCAGGGCAGCCTAATTTCTAGTTCCTTCCGCCATGTCAAAAAAAGGCTAATTAACTGGATACGTTTGTTTATGGTGTGTATGTAATGTCATACCACCACATGACGACAATTACTAGTGACTCGCTTTTATAGACTACAAAGTTCTCCAATCCTGCGTTGAATGCGCACGAGCGACATGGCGCGTGAAGGACCCACGAGGATGACTTACTCATTTGCCTGTCCCCATAACTGATGGCTTCGGCGAGGGGACTCCATCCCTGAGCGTTTTTCACCTTGACAGGTGCATTGTGGGCCAGGAGCAAGTGGGCACACTCTGAAGCAAAGGGAGAAGGCGGAAATTAATAGAAGCTGGACCTGAAAGAAGAAAACAGCAGTTTTAGCTTCTTCAAACCAGTTTTCTTTTCAGAGCCGGTCTCAGTTAGGAAGCCTGCGGGACGGCATGGATGGGACAGCAGACTGTCCTGAGTCCGACGAGTGATCACTCTGGCCTGGCCGTTCCTCACCAAACCTCGCCCCTGTTCCTGTTAAACTGGGGAACTTGATGTCGCAAGGAACTGCCAAACAAACTAAACCAATTCTCCTGTTTTTGAACCAGGCATAAGACCATGCATGATTTATTCAGAAGCATGTAACGATTTGATGTTAAGTTACCTGACATAATCCCGCCTCCATAATCCTGGTTATGAGGCAAACATCTTAAGTGGAATTAACTGTGAGCAGGAAAATAATGATTCGGAAACAAAACATTGGTGCACTGTCCGCCAGTGGGGGGGGGGGGGGTCAGGGTGTAACCCTGGTAACGCATGAGAGGCCACACAAGCCCCCCCCACAACACAACTCACCCCTTGGTCGGTCGCTTCCTGTCTCCATTGTGCGGAGCTGAACAGCCAGTGGAAAGTGTCTTATGTAATATCGGCTGGAATACTGAACACGTCCCGCTCGCTGGACCCTCATTCAGGGGCCAGGGGGCCAGGGGGCCGGGCGGGGGGGGTAGGGCCAGCTCTTCTTAGCGAGCATGGCTGCCTCACCCCAATGCCGCTCCACACAGGATTTTACATAAACAACAGCTTATCCACCCCAACCTCTGGCTACCGAGCACTGACTCCCCTCCCCCTTAAAAAAATTGACAGGGTGACCAAATCTTGAGAAACTCCAGATCGAATCACAAAATGTGGGATTTCTGAACAACACAGACCCAGTCAGCCTCAGAGGAAAAGGAGCATGAGGGCTGCAGTCCAACAGCTTCACCCAACCCAGTCCTCGGGGACCCCAGACAGTCGATATTTTTGCACCATCCCATCTCCCTGCCAAACAGCCGACATTTTGGCTACCAGTAGGGAGCTGGGAGGGAGCGAAAACGTGGACCGGCATGACAAACACTGGCCCAGAGGAAAAGAGATAATATCACTGGGTTTCTTCTACTGTAATAACTGCCTCCCTTCCAATAAATGCCATTTATTGGAGTTAGATAACTGCACTGGTCTAGTTCACTCTCGAAACAGGCAGATAGACAGACAGGCACAGAGAAACAAACAAGAAATGCTCTACTCACCTTTCTGTCCCGTCATCACGGCCAGGTGAAGCGGCGTGTTTCCTGGAGTGGCAGGAGACGGCAGGGTTAGAGCCAACGGGATGATTTTAAACAAACAAGGTTGTCTCAACTTAGTGCACCTACCCGCATCCGCCTTGCCAGAGCAGACAAGCAGAACTGAGGTGGGGGGGGGATCCCAATTAAACCGCTACCGGTGTGCGGCCGGTGGGATCCCTGAACACATCATTTGTACATGTGATTCCTTGACATGTCGCCCCAGGGAGACCCCAGGAATGGGTGTGATTATCCAGCCAAACACCAGCCGCCCAAGCTCATCAACATACCGTGTGCATTATATAATCCATACTGCCAACCTGGCTCAAATTTCCTTATCGACGGGAGCCCAAAACATTAACTTAATGCCCAATTGGACAGGAGATGCAGGAGGTGGGTAAACAGCTGCCTGGACTTTACAATAGCAGGGTCTCACCTAAAACTTTAAGCTCCGGAGACATTTTATTCACTCATAGAACTAGAACCAGAGATCGCCACTGGAATTTAGAGTAACAGTTAAATCTGAATTAATATTCCTGTTTTTTTCCTCTACAAATGAATCTGATTCTGTATAAATTCAAAACCCCAATGGCACGACAATACATATAATTTAGGTTTCAAATGGATATAGAACAGCAATAAATTACAAAATGAATCACCGGTGTAAAGTAATCAGAACAACCCTATTGTACAAGTGGTAAGCATTTACTTGCTGGAAAAACCTAAAAGTACAAATATCATTTCCTGTATGCAATACAGCTGGTAAATGCAAATTAGCTTCAGAATAGTGATATATTAGGTTCTATTCAGTATTCACTGAAATTGTTTTGGTTTCTCTAAAACCATGTGTGACAGTCAGGCCGATTAAAGCTCATTTCCAATAAGGGTTTCGGTTGGTTAAATCTTAGGCTTACTGAGAAAATCCAGAGCGCTGAGTCCTTAAGTAAATAACCTGCATTTAAAACGCATATAACAACAACCAGGACCGTTCTGGGACAACCCCATCTGGGACGAGATTAAAACTTTAATCTGTAAATGGCAAAAAAAAAAAAACATAAAATGAGATACATGGATTATAAAAGTTAGGCATTTAAATGGAGTCGGAACTGAGAGTAACAGCTCAACATATTGAGAGGTGAATTCTAACATTTCACAGGCAGCGATGATATGCTGTAAATCAGAGTCAACCAGAGATGATAAAGTCATCACCTGCAAGTTTAACATACACATACATACATCCATTTTCAGTAACCGCTTGTAACCAGAGCCTATCCTGGAGGCTATGGATGCAAGGCGGCGAACATCCCAGGATGGGGTGCCAACCCATCACAGGGCACACTCACACACCATTCACTCACACCTATGGGCAATTTGGTAACTCCAGCTGGCCTCAGCATGTTTGTTAGGGGAAACCAGAGTACTCAAAGGAAACCCCACGGCAACACAAGGAGAACATGCAGCCAAACAAATAAATATCAATAAAACAATTAAGCGTTTTGCAATTGTGTCCTAAAATGTCCTGCAGTTTAATGACATTCAGGGTGGTCATGTGACTTCTGGGACAAGTGACATCACACACTGATTTCACCGATCAAATGGAATGTTTCCTTTTTCATGCTTCAAAGCATTTCCACAACAAACATGAAGGACGACAAACCATAGCTCACAAGATAACATTTACAGCTATAATTACACAATTAGCTATAAAACGAGGTGATAATGACAAAATACAGATCACAACAAAGCCAGCGGGCTTTGGTGAAAGTGGTGCCAAACACAGGCCAGGATGTAAACAGCACTGGCTACCAGATGGAACTAAACACTGACACGGAAGCCATTATTCTCTCATCATAATGCGAACGTCTCTAGTTTCTGTATTTAAGCTTAACAACAATGTATGAAGCACTATTGTATAATGACAGCAACACGTTTTAAATGAAGAGAACAAACATCCAAATACATTATTAGGAATAATGCCGTCTTTCACGGCTTGAGCCTGCAAGAGGGATCAAATAAAGCTGGCTGACAAGAGATTGCTTTGCAGTACACGTTGCATTAATCTGATTGCATTTAATGCGGTTTTGCGGTTAACGTGACCTAATGAATAATCATAAAGCTAAACAACTGATCTCCACAGGCTATTAAAATCTGATTGAAGATCAGGTCAAAGTCTTAATTTGCTGAAGATGACATTGTATCAGTAATGTTTCAAATTAGGCCAAAAATTACAGATTATAGATACAAACTAAATATTACAAAATCACCATAACAAGGAAAATTAAGTGCAAAAGCAGCATGCAGATATTAATCAACACCTTATCAGCAAGAGACATCTGCGTTGACGGCTCAAACCTTCGGAATTCATCCAAACCTGGAAATACAGGTAAAGTTCTCTAAAGCTACTATGATTTTTTTTCCCAGTGGAATTTTACTGAACCAGAAACAAGGGGAGCCTCACAAGGAGCATGGCCAGTCAAGGTACACGTACAAGAAACAACTATGAGAGTTAAACAATTCGATTTTTGGCATATTAAAAACTGGTTTTAAAACAATACAGGTGTGCTTATCAATGGCTAGCATCAGAGGACCCAGAAATGCACAGGATTGTGGGAAAATGTGAAGTCTGAGCCCCAGTTAACCTGATGCTTACTAAATGTTCTATCGCCCAGTTTTGGGACAGGAATCTGCCATGCCGGCGCCTTGGCGCTCACCTTGAAGCACACCCACACACCGGGTTCTCCACACAAATGTCAGGCTCAGAAGGAAACAAACCAGAACATGAAAAATGAAGCTGCATCACAAGAATGCAGACGAGCAGGGGAGAGGAGAACAGATCATGACAGGAGAGCACTGGCTCATTAATCTGGGCCTCAAACAAGCTGTGAGGCACTAAGAGATGCTTTGGGGGGGGAGGGGTGGTCACCATGCAGCCATCTTGACCAACATGGATTACTGTAATAAGTTTGTAATCAGTTCATCTGACATATCATTAAGACATAAAGATGTGTAGTCTTACCTTTTCATACATGACTAATTTTAAAAGGTAAACGTACCGTTTAAGGTTACAAATCTGAAGAGCATCCACATGCGTATGGGGCAGGGATGCAGCACAGTGCTAAACTGTTCACATGGTGCTTATAAGACATTAGAAACACCAGGACAGCTAAGCAGACACACCGAGGCCAAGGTAAAAAAATACTACGGCACGAACTACCGCATGGACAATACACGGGATGCAGGGATGAAAATAAAAGACAATAAAATGGTGAGTGTTTAAGCAGGGGGAGAGGGTGGAGATGTAGAGCATGTCTATGAAAGAGGAGGGGATGTGCAGGATGGCAATCAGACGCGCTGTCAGGAGGCAGGTTGGGTCTTTACGCCGGTAACAGAGGGGATCTGGGGGCGTGGCGGCGCCCCTCCCGGTGCCCTCGCCCGGAATCAGAGACCGAGACCGGCTTTTTTGGGGGTGGGGGCTACGGAGCCCGACGGTGAGGAGGTGGCTGCCTACCGTGGACGTCCTTTTGGGCGATGTTCTGGAGGCGGATCAGCGAAGAGAGCCGCCGCACATCGCCGTCGAAAACGCAGCGGTGCAGCGGGAAGTCGTCGGCGGCCGGCAGCACCGGGTTGCGGTTCAGGTCGTCCACGGCACAGCACGGCGCCACCGCGTTGTCGTTGGGAGGCGACTGCGGACCTCGAGCCGCCTGCTTGTGGGCGCTGAGGAGCCGGCCACCGCCGGCCAGCGACGCGATGGCGTCGGCTTCTTCGCCGGGCCCCAGCAGATCGTCGTCCTCGCTCGGCTGGCGGTCCCTGCCCAGCGAGCGGATCTTCTCCCCGGTCATCTTCGTGCCCTCTGCCCGTCTCACTAGAAGCGGCTCCGGCGGGGAGGCTTGGCCGGCGAGCCCGGAGAGGTGCGTCGCTGGCAGCTCCCGGAGAGTATCGGCAGAAAGGAATGCGGCACCCCGCTCCACATGGACACTAAATGCCGGACTGGAGCATCAAACATCACCATCGGGGCAAAACTCAAGCCTGGGTCCGCTCAGCGTTGGGCTAAATCCGACCGAATCCCGCTGGGACCCGTCTGCCATCTTCCCGCCACCGATCTCGCGAGAATTCTCAGTACCAAGATACACACGAAGAGGGCTGGGTCGTCTCAAGTTATCGCGAGAATTTGGTTTAGCTCGCGAGTTAAGAGTTTTAATTTCTATTATTTTGGAAGTGTGTGTAATTAACCACCTAACGTTTTATTCACTCAGCCTCCGCTATTAGCTGTCGTCAGTATAGTAACACTGCCAAACTATTTACAATCAAATATAAATTTCATTTTTTAAAATAACTTGTTTGTGCTTTAAGCATAGCATAATAAAATGACTTAAAATCAGATTTCCCACTAACTTCTTTCGAACTAGTGCATGCTTTTAACTTTGATTATTAACATCTGTTTAGATCAAGCCATAGATGCATTGAAAACAACGAGATTTATAAAATGATCAAGTCAGTTTTAAATTAATATTTAATGCCTGTCCGTAATTTTCAAGGGATAGTTTTCGCTGGCATTGACTGTAGTATAAGAGTTAGAAGTAGGGATGCAGTGATTGTATATAGGGCCTGGGTCTGGGTCTGAAGCCCACAGTGGACTGAAATTAGAGTTGTGTGATCTTCTGGGGTGAGTGCTAAAACCATTTATGGGATGGATGTCTCAATAAAGTTTGAGTACAGACTGGCTGGGCCAATTCACTTTCTCATGTAATTACAGCGTTAACTTGGCCTTGTGCTTTAGACAGCTGCATTAGATCAATCAAACGGAAAGTAATTAAACATTAGATCAAGTGGTAAAACAGAAATGTGCCCGTTGCATGGTTTTCATTTACATTTAATTAATTTAGCAGATGCTATTATACAAAGCAACGTACCTTCTTTTAGAAAGCGTTGTGCGCTTTTTAATAATTTACATACTACATAACCTTTTGTTTTAAAAAGTGTATAATTAAGGCTTTTTTTTTTTAAAAAAAAAGGTTAATAAGTTTTCATTAAATTATTTGTAGGATTTTTTTTGTGATTGTTCATCTGTATTCTTAATGGTGTTCCAAAAGGTAACCATATTATCATAAACTGTGTTGCGTAATAAAACTTTACAATAGTGTTTTGTTTTGTGTTCATTTAATTCAATTGATGACAAAACCATTTCCCCCATACAATCGAACATCTTGGCGTTCCCGTGTTGCAATGTCTGTGTCGCATTTCGCTTAATGCTGCAGCCAGACCTGATTAACAATACATCGCAATTCTTTAATACCACAAGGGGGCGATGTTGGAAAATGAATTGTTTCGCGGAAGGCCCATCTGGGCTCTGAGCGTAGCAGCAGTTATACAGACTCGCCTTCAGCTCACTAAGCATGTTTTATCAAAACTGTACCCCATTTGCAGAGTAAATTTGGACAAGAATAGTGTGCAGAATTTGAAAAGCAGAGCAGCCTAACCATACCGCAAACATTACTGTGGTACTGCAGAGGGGCAATTAGCCCTTCTGTGATATTATCCCTGTTGTAATCTTTAGTATTTTCATATCATAAAATTATTATTTTTATCATATAATTATAAACTATTCTTGTTGCCTTAATTGTCAGTGGAATGTTGGAATGTAAACTTAGCTCAAAATTAGAAGGAACACCAAATTTGTGAGATTCCAGTTGATATTTCAAACACTAATTAATTAATTTATTCATTTATTTTTAATTAAGCTCCCTGAGCAGGCAAAAATTGGATTTACACTGTAAGCCTTAAAGCTTCCTACTTCAGCAGTTTTGGGTCCTTGTTACTTTCTCTTCTGTTGGCATTGACAGGAAGTATTAAGCAGATATATATAAGATAAGCGGCAGAAATCACCAGTCTTCCCGCAAAATTTCAGCAGATATTCCCAGCAGCCAATTTTCCACACTCATCGTGTAAAATTGTGGTAGGACTTGTATGAAGGATGATAGCTATTAGATGTTTATTAAGCATTTGAACCATGGTTTTGTGGATATCTGTATTTTGTCATGGGTTTTACTGTGATTTCTCAAGAAGATGCTGAATATACTTCAATTGTTCCATCTATCCAACCTCCGTAACTGCTTATCCATTACAGAGGTATGCTGAGCCTTGAGCCTACGACACCGTGGACAGGATGAAGGCACAAATGAAAAAATTGCAATTCAGATAATCCAATAAGCGAACCGAATGTTTTTTTGGACTGCAGTAAGAAACTGGACTATATTGAGGCATACTTCATAAACACAGGAAGGACACACACGCGCAAACTCAGCCAGGGGTGGGATTTGAACCCCAACCCTGCAGGCATTAGGCTACAGTGCTACCCATTGAGTCACCACGCTGCAGTCAGTGATGTTATTGGTTGTTAGCTTTTGAATATGTCAGCATTGCATGATAAATTGCTATGAAGCCATTGACACACACACACATCACAAAGCTTTAACAACAAAAACATGAGAAACGACCGAATAATATAATGTCAGTATTATCAAGCTTCACTGGCAAAAAAATAGTGTAAATAACAGCTAAAATATGTCATCTTCTGACGTTCTGAAGATGTTGTCTTCATATTTAAATTCATGAGAAGATGACCAGTGAATCTGCTGATGTCTCGGTAGGTACCAAATGCTGATGGATGAGAGAGTTATGAAAGACATTTTTCTGGGAAGGCCTTAACATAATGACATGAGTGCTAGTATTACATTATTACCCTGACTAAAATACTCACATCCAAGGTTTCATGTTCATGCACATTGAATGACTAACAGCTACAGACTGACTCACTTCTCGCTACAAACGTGCACTTGGCAAACCTGCTGCAGGCTTCTCCTGACCCCACAGAAGCTACCCACTTGCCTCGCTGGTGTCCATCTCCTGGCACGTTGGCGGAGAACACGTGGACCTGCCAGCTGAGATCACATCAAAACAGAACCCCTATCGGCTGAAGTGTGCTTGGAAACATGGCCGCATGGATATCAGCACGTTGTCTATGTGTCTGCTGTTCATGCTTGCAATTCAGCTCACTTTTAAAGGAGACTAACATGCCAGCCGCGAAGCTTAGAAAGTGGTCTTTGCAGGTCACATGTTTCCATATCAATCCATTGACAGACAGAAGATGTGTTAACATTCGTTATGTAGGGAAAACATCATTATGTTAATTTGTTTGGAGAATACAATACAGAGAACAGGCAAACTTTTTAAATTATTCAGTTTCTGTGTTAATGGAAACACTCGATCACAGTTTGACTCCAAATGGGGAATCCTACTAGATGACATCAGAGGGATTTGACGTTTTTTTTTCCCCCCAGTCAAGATTTTCCTTAGGGACCAAGGTTGCGGCGAGGTGCCACGTTAAATTAAAGAGCACTGGGCCAAAAAGCAAAACGACCAAGCTTTTTCAGGGGAACAGAAAATGAATCTGCCACAGAGGAGGAATTAAAGAGGAATGATAAATGAACAGAGATCGACCGAGGTAAAGGACTCTACTTTCCTGCCTTATCTTCCCAGAAAAGGAGGCGCGGGCGTCCTCCGCACAATGGGAATCACTCACGCCACAACAATCGACACGTATCTTTAACTGATGTTTATTAGTATCAAACCACTTTTACAAAATGACATAGGGTGGGCTAGAACATGCTGTTCACAATGCGAGATCTTAAATTACCAACTACATGGATTTTTTAAATCTTGGATGAAACAGTGTAAAAGGATATAAGCCATTCAAGGTATTTTAACCTCGAACAGCAGTCCAGTGACTCAGCTTGTCAGACACGATCACATTCTTATTGGCTACAATATCGCGACTCACAAAAGGTAAACTCGGTTTAAGTGTTTTTTTTTAAGACTGAACAAATACGCTTAATTTTTGCCTGCTGTATTATCATCTTGTTTTAATTCTTTTACAGTTATAAGGTAGCATAAATAGGAGAAGGATACCATCTTATTCCATATTTGAACAACATCGCAGAAACGCACTAAAGTCAAATGGGCCAAATTTATTCTGCTGTGCTACGAACTAGACTTTTATTTAAGTGTACTTCATTGTTCATTAGACATCGGTCAGATTACTCAGAGACACATACTTCTAGATTTGGCTTTACCAATACTCAAAATGTACTGTATTTATGCATATATAGTGAGTAGGCAGGGGGTCACTATGCGGCAGCCCAGGACTGAGCTCTGTCCTGCACATTTCCAGGCGTTTGTGAGTCTAGCTGGCCTCCTACGTTGTGTGTACAGGCTAACACTAAAACAGGGCTACCTGAGCTGGACGGCTCAGCGACGTGCAGGGGCCGACTCTAGCTGTAAGACTCCTGATTTATCTGCGTTGTAGAGGAAGTGACATGATCATCGATTTTCCTGGTAGGGGTCGCCTCTCAAGTAAAGCTTTGCCTAAGGCCCTGAAAAGGTAGAGCTGGCCTACCGGTGTGTTCGCTGTTTCGTTAGTGGGATTTAATTTTACTTCTATATAAGTCTTTCTCTTATATTTGCATCCTCACGCCTCAGCTTGTCTGCATAATTCCCTTCTTCTCCTCCTCACCTGTCACTATATATACCTTGTGAACTGTTATGTATACATTGGAAAAGGAATATACAGAAAATGGCTTGGTATTTACTCTCAATCGTTCCAGTAAGACTACTCGCACACTACTCGCACACTACTCACATTAGCACGTCACGCCAAGCGAATCGCTCGCCGTCTCCACGGAAAGACCAGAAAGGGCGGCCCCTTTAAAGAGCCGGAATTATCTAGAACTCGTTGCACTGGTGCCTAACTGCCTTATTTTCCAGCTCAGTGATAATAATGACAAAAAAAACATGGCAAACTTTTGAAACATACACATTTTTATGCTGGTATAAAACCGGTCGTATTTCTATATCCAAAAACAAGCACTTAAAGATGGGGGGTGGGGGCTATGCTCTGACCAAAATGTATCAGTTAAATGAAGGGTAATAGATTATTGGCCAATCTTGGTCAGGTGTCGAGGTCACATGTCACAACTCACTCTTTATTTGGGATTTCTTTTCCATCGGTGTAGAATCCTGTTTACATGACTAAAATAAACACTTCTGTGTGGGAGATGTGTATGACAAGGGCTGACAGAAAATCCGACTTAAAAGCTGATTATATAAAGTTATTTGTGGAATGTTTTGACGCTGACAGTTTGTAGGGCTCCTCAGAAAAAAAGTGGAGAGGAAAGGCGAGGCCCTTCTGCGGTGGCATTTGACGAACTCCTCCACTGAAAACGTGCAAAAGCAGAGGACAAAAAAAAAGCTCCGGAGAATTCCATATATTCCTGTTCCTTCATTTTATCTTTCTGAGAGCTACCACGCTGAGGAACAAGGCCAAGGAGCCTGAAAGGTGGCGACACCGCGTCCTCTAACCGTCTCGCTAGCACCGTCAGATTGGCCGCAGACTTGTCAGTGTTTGGTCCATAGTAAATGGGGACTACTACAGATCTACAGCGGAAGGCGCTATATTTCGAACCACCAGCCTTAATTGTACGGTGTTTTGGAAAAGCAGAGATGGATAGATTAGCTTTCCTGCGTGCAGGAAGAAACAGGGCAGAAAATTAACCAGGATCTCAATTTTTGACACACTAGTGGATTCTAATATATGCCAACAGAGGCCTGAATTGAAAATTTAACGAATGACCTTTTCCTTGCATGGTGAGAAGTGCCATTAGAAGCAGTAAGACAACTCCTTGATCCTTTTAACTTAAATTATGTTGGCTTAAGAGGTTCCAGTTGTTTTTCCGCATTAATACACGTCCTCTTAACGGGACAGATATATATATATATATATATATATATTGGGAAATAGTTTTCTCCAAAGAGACTTCATGTATTTTGGAGTGAACGAAGACTTGGAAATGTCTTTTTTTTGCAATTCTGAACTTCAGGCCTTTGGAGCCAGTAGTACAGAGCAGGACGTAACATATATATCAAACACAGCAAAACTCTCTATCCCAGTCAGATAGTGAACTTAATTCCTTTATGTTATTAAACCCCATTTACAGATATATATGTATATGTGAGGGAAAAACTTTAAACATCTCCCTTCGCATACATTAAGTACATTTAATCACTTGCTATATAGTATTGCAAAATTCATATTTATTTATAATTTTACAACATGTACTAATTAATTATAGGCAGATGAGTTGGAACATAATACCAGGAAATAGGTAACAGTGTAAATATTAATTATATCTAACTAAAAAATACCCTGACAATGTATAGCGCGCAACACTTTCTAGAATGATCCTTTACGAATACCAACAGATTAACACCACTGTACTTTTCACATTTCAAGCTCATCCGGACCCCTCTTGCTTCGATTTCATTAAGATTATGGGTGACAACGCATTTGAGAGGACTGGTGAATTTGGCAAAAAAACATGGAGCCACAGAGTCAACACAGGGCTGTTGACCTGTTAGCAGAGGCAATACTGATGATATCTTCCACTTTTTTAAAGTAAATTGTAGGACTTCTCTGGTCTTTTTTTTCACTCATGCTAGGTGGTATTTTCTAGGACTTCATCACATTATTTCTTGGAATGAGAATGACTTTATAAGCTCTTGGTCTCGCTCTCTCACAATACCTGGGATGTTTAATAATTCGTATGTCACGTTGACCTGCCACACGAATACTTTAATTTACTGGCAAAACAAGTCAAGACTATTAATGTTTTCTCTATGCTGACACTTGGATTGCGAGGTATTGGAGTATATGCTCCGGTCGTCACATATAAAAGCTGTGTCTTGTGACAGATATTTGCATGTTCACAAACTCACTTGGGGGCAACCGCAGTGTGATGGTACTACTGGCTTTTGGCTCTCTATTGTCTCATTGGTCGCTCTCCCTTAAACAAGGTCCCTGTTTCCCCTAGAAACATCCAAATAATATCATGTTTACACTGCTCTTATGAAAATGTTTGGAGAAGTCCAGTGGGATTACATGCGACTGGTCGGAAAAATGGAAAACTGCTCCTTCTGATTGGACATGATCCTTTCATGTTTAGTCAGTCAGTTGGGAATGTTGCCCGAGATGTGCTGGTCAGTGGTAACTGTGGCTGCTGTTACCAGATCTCCAAATGTCAAATCAAAAACACACATTGGATTGTTCTAAAAGAATCAGCCAGGCAAATTAGTCTGGCGGCTGGGCTAGGGTTATGGAAAAGGTTGTTTGAACATTAAAATTACATTTCACCAAAGGAGGATTTGAGTTTCAGTTGAGCATATGTAAACCATAAACAATGAATCCATAGGATATGATGACATCTAAAAAGCAATCTGGAATATCCATGTGATCTTACGCTAAGCTGTCGCTTCCTTACGGCTCTCGTTCACGGATCACTCTGTCTTTAATCGGTGTGTGCGTGATCAGTCTTTGACAAACTGCATGGTGACCACAGGGGGGTCCTGAGCGCAAGTTTGGAACAGCGGGCGATTCGCAGAACTTATAAGTCCCGTCACGGACGAATTCCTCACAGTACTGATGCTCAGCTGGCCCTGATCGGAATCGACAGAAGGCCAAGAGATAAAAGATGGCCAGCTGGGCTGATGAGGGAAAGAACAAGAGGAAGACGGCCTTTACTGACTGCAGAATACATATTCTTCTGGAGTGCTGGGTGTCTGTGCTACTTAAAGGGCACAGCGCGCTCCTTTCAGCCATAGGAGTGTTACTTATAGCCAGTGTTCCTGCATCTGTCAAGCAGGTGTGCGATAAAATGCGTACTGCCTATTTGCTCTGGTCCCCAACCTATATCAGTCAGGTCCGTTCATATTTGAGCCTTCCAAATAATATGAGTTTGTAAATAAAATGCTAAGAACTAGTTTTACAAATAAATAAACTCTATGCATCCAAACAAGTCATGCGCAATGTTAAAAATATACATGAGGTTAACCTTTAAACTTTACCATTTCTATATAGCAGTCTTTTATTCCACGGCTGTAAGGAAATATTGTTTTATTTATAACAGGTCAGGTGCAGAACAAGCTCAGAAATGTCAATGGCGTCAAACACAACCCCAACAGAAAGTCTGCTTGACTCAGCTGGTCTACCTGCTGTTATCAATTCCCTATTCTCAACTGCACTGCCTACTGGCTCCGAGTCAAACTAACAGACCAGTTCAGCTGTTCATCCAGAACTAGCTAATGATTTTCAGTGGGAATCTTCATTCAGAAAAAACACTTTAATGTCATTAATATCCCAAACCCTAGTGCCATCACATCTGAGCAGAAAAGTGGTCGCAACTTTGCACAGAAATATTGAAGGCTTAGTAAAGAATGTTTTAGAGAATTCCCTATGCACCGTTTTTCGTAAGATACCAAACAATTACATGACAGTGACCAATCAAATAATATACATTGTCTGAGTCATCCCACTGCTTAAGACAATTGTAGTAAACTGTTATATGGCCCTACAGACGTAACACATGCACCAAAAACAGAAATACAATTATACCTGTTATCCACATGTGTTACCTATGTGTGTTTCCCACAAGTGCTTTCGAGTGTGTACGTATACAAATGTAGTATCATATATGTACACAAGCACATTTGAGGTGGCCTTGGATTTGTACGTTTTTAATGGCAGCCTCCGAAGCCTTTACTAAAACTTTGAAATCTGAGCTTTTGTGCCTATGAATTACACGGACTGAAATGCTTGTCAGACGGACTGATTGGTTGTGGTTAGTGCTTGAGAGAAGCTACACGACACTAACATCCACTAACATGGGGATCCTTTGGCGCGGTGTGTCCGTAATCTGGCACGTGAGCCCACCATCTGTTTAAACAAAACTTCCAGCTGATAGCTAATCTCATACAACGAGGCGTTACGTGTAGATCATTGTGTACCTTATTTAATAGCATGAGTGTTTTCAAAACAAATCCAAACGTGAGTAGGCTGCCACACTCTATGTATGTATTTCTATTTCAGATGATCTGTGTACATTTACTACCTGAAAATAAGACCTATTTTGTGCTTTTATTAGTATTAGATGACCAGAGAATTGCCCGTTGAAAGCTGGAAAATGCTCCACCTCTGATGTGGCATCGGTCAGGGTTTGGCGATTTGTTATCCATGCTGTTTTAATTGAAATTTTGTTGCCTTGATTGAAAGCAATTTTTGTTGCACCTGCCTGGTTTCTGACATCCAGGAGCAGAGAACTTCCTACATCCTTCCTGCGATAATTTATTCCATTTTTATTCAACGTTTCCCTTGAATATATAATTACGTTCAATCGGCCCTAACGATGTGGTATTTTTGGCCGTCATGTCTTTCAGCGTGGACTGTTGCCGAACAAATGATTTTGATCCACTATATTTTATAGGGTCACAGGATCTAAATCGTTCTTAATCACACAATTGTAAATTACAATTAATGGTAAGATACATAATAACAGCCTATAGATGGATGATGGCGATTCACAAGTAGATAATCAAGATGAAGGGAGTATTTGCGTAATTAGAACATAAATTTGGACAGAGAGCGATCAACAAGCGCAGGAAATCATGCGGATTATGTCCAGTACTGATCTTACTGAGCGGTACCAGATTGGATCCGACCGTCTGCAATGTCAAAGGAGTCCGTTACAGTCATTCTCACGTCCGTCCCCGGCTAGTATCCACTGATGAGTGAAGAGAGAGCCAGCACCAGGTACCGGCAGGAAGACAGGATCTGTGCGCTGCCCGTGCTCCCGTAGGGGGCGGTGTTGGGTACTGAAAGACAAGCAGAGAGACAGGCCTTGGTTAGTGCTTTTGGGAAGGACACCTCACCCACTTGCCAGGGCAGTGAGGATGCAAGTTTATTTGCCATGATAACGACGGCTGACACGCTGAACTCATTGGACGAGACACACAACAAGTCTGAGTGCCGAAGGGGTTTAGTGCCATTAACAGATACTCTGTCATACTCAAGAAGCTCCTGCTTCTTTGTTCCCTCAATGATTCGACATAAAATCTGTGGTCTGCAGAAAGCTGAGTGCTAATTAACAGTTGGTGGGAGACAGACGCCTTTCTACGGCTAGCTAGCACAAACAACAGACATTGTAAACGCGCTGGGACAATGTTACGCAATATGAAGGAATGAGACGAACGGCCTAAGACTTGCATATTCAGATCCACTAAGTCGGGTTTGATTGGCAGCGACTCATTCACACCAACGAGCGTTATTTTGGGGTGAATTTAAGAAATAAATGAACACCAACGCCAATCGGCCTGCCGGAGTCTCGCATTTTCCCTTGCACATCAAATATTCATTCAAAAATTCACATGACAGAGAGTAACCAAACAATAACATTGTGACAGTTTGACGAGGCATTCATGTTGTTAAGGAAATCACACCAACGCACTGAAACTATGGCAAGCTACTTCTGAAATAAGCTGGCAGCCAGACCTTGGCTCTCAGTAGTTTATAGCTCCAGTGTAGCTCTTGGACATGGTACTGTAACCTCATAATTTCATAAGACACTGATGGATGGATAGATGGATGGATGGAAACTTTATTGATCTCAATGGAAACTGCTGGAAGTTGAATACATTGTAATATTTGTTACATAAATAAACAATTATCAAAATAGCAGCACTCTGTTCCTCTGAGATTTGCTTATGCTTCATAGTGAGGGTGTCACCGTGACAACAGTAGAAGGGTGAGGCAGATTACAAACATTTGCAAAGAGGGCACAAGCCTGCAGTTCACAGAAAGGTGCATAAGTAACAGCTATTTAAAAATCTTTAAAAAAGAGATGGAATAGGAGGAAAGCCGTGCCTGGTCAGTAAATGGAGGACGGCGCTTTTTTCACACCGTACAATGCCAAATACTGAAGCGAGTAGAGGACCAGATGGGTTTGGTAATGGGAAAAAGGACTCTGTGTATTATTAACCTAATGGACATGCAAAAAAAGGTGTATGGTGAAAGGGATGTGAGCAGAGAATGTGAATGAGCCGTGTGCAGCGTCTGCAGTGGCTGGACGAGTGCATGGGAAGTGAGAGATGAGGGAAGCAGGGGAATCGGATGTCCCTGCCTCATCACAGCCAGCGTAATGCGGCAGCGAACACCGCTCCCGGGACCCGTCTGCAGGTGGTACAGTGATGCTGCACGGTGACCTCCCGACTGAGGTTTAACCAGCTGAGCAAACGGGCGACTCTTTCGCACGTATGAAATTAGACTCCCTTTGCGGTAGAGACATAAAGATAAAGGTCTAACAAAGGCATCCACATTATTTCTTGGTCAGGAAAACTTCTAGAAAGATTCATGATGAAAGTTGTCGACGAGGAGATCTGTCACCTGGGGCGAGGGGGGTTGAACGGGGGGGGGGGGGGGGGCGGGGGGGTAAGGGCGAAAGGTGTTATGACGGTGTGGGGGGCGGTGGTCGCTCGGGGAAACCCGTGACAAACGGGGTGGGGCTGACCCGGTGCGACTCGT
>JAODKC010000047.1:16053161-16066500 GCA_026777985.1 Mormyrops attenuatus | reverse complement strand
CCCCCCCCCCCCCCCCCCCCCCCCCCCCCCCCCCCCCCCCCCCCCCCCCCCCCCCCCCCCCCCCCCCCCCCCCTTTAGCTAACAAAATCGAAACAGAGAAAATCAAAACAATCTTCGGAGATAGATATAAACACGGTGTTTCAGCGGGGAATGGAAAAATGAAGTGAAAACAGTTCTCGCAAAGGCTATAGAGACTTTCATACTGTCTCTCAGTCAGTTTATTGAGGAGAGGGGGTGCACTCAAAAATAATTGGGGATCAGGTGGGGGAAAAACTGATCCAAGCTGATACAGTAACCTTACTCACCTTCTTGGTGAGGAGCAGCCACCACGCAATATCATGTTGCTTCATATACTCTTTTCACAAATAAAAACAGTATGATATATATTCTACAGCAAGAGTTTCGCTCTATCTACAGGGCAGAACTGCTTTCACAGAAATCAGAGCAGCTATTTAATAGCTAAAGGATTGATCATAAACTCAACAGAAATTACTGGGCTGCAGAAAAGGGCAGTTTGTGTGCAAAGACAAAAATTAAATTAAGGCTGAATTCAAGGTAGATGGCTCAGTCTGAACACCTTCATTCAAAATTCATTCTGCTCTCACGGAAATGTTTACACTGAGGGAGGAGTAGGGAGTGCAGAGTGATCTGTGAAATAAAATCGGTACAGATATTATTATTATTTTACTGCAGGTAATAAGAAAATAACAAACAGAAAGTCTGATTTGCATGGTGCTTTATACCTGTGATCTGTTTAAAGTGAGTCGAAATTAAATATGGACACTTGGAGCACAGAGCCGTAAACGTCAACAGAGACTAACGCTGTAGGGTAGTTGCTATGGGGAGGGGGTAACCGTCACCTTTTCAGGGTCTGCCTTTGCCTCAGGGCAGGGGAAGCAGTAGTGGAGGAGAAGGGGGGAGGAACGGAGGGGGCCACTGCAAAATGTACCAAGAGGACCCAGTTCCGCAAATTTTATGATCACACCTAATTTGCAATAATTTGCTGAACCCACACTCCCCCCCCCCCAAGCTGGTAAAATGGAGTTCATCATGGCATTAAGGGCAAATACCAACAGAGTGAAGGAAAGGCAAGAAGGTGGGGGAACGGGGCATTCGAGAAATGGATGAATCCGAGAGTCGCTGGCAGGCCAGGCTAGGGGACCCCAGGCCGTTCAGGAACTCCAGGCCAGCAGCTGAAAGCAAGCCCCTGGTGCAGAGTGGAGATCATTAAGGTAAGCCAATGCACAGCCTACAGGGACGGCTGAACCGGGAAGCAGGAACTCGAAATCAATACGGCAGCGCCGGTGTGGTGAGGCGGGGCAGTGGAGTGACAGGGGCCTGAATGAAGGGCTGGGAGAATCACCGGCATCACGGAGACAGAGCCTCCCCTGGGAAGAGGGAGCCGGCGGCCCCTTCAGGAGGAGGGAGGAGGCTCTGCACGTCAAGGTGCAGTGGACGCTACCAGTGCAAACAGGTAATCAGGTGCAAACATCTTCCTCAGATGTACAGGGGAGAGATTAAAAATGACTTCTTACGGCCATACCACCTTCCGCGCACCTGATCTTATGTTCTTATGTTCTAAGACAGGGGGTAGGAGTTAAACACTGTGATCTGAATCTGATGGGGGGGCAGGTCCCTAAAAGGTTACAGTCCCATATGTGGGTGTTGAGGTATTAGAGCCTTAGGAATGTTGCTGTTTTACAGAGAATTAATAATACCGTTTTCAAACCCCAGCATATAAAGATACTTGCATGTAAAGCAAACCATATACTGAGACTGTTAAAGTGGTATCACGGTTACTTACGGGTCAGAGGCACACTGGAGTTGGCTGAGCCTAACTTGTTGACAGCTACGCATGTGTAGTTGTCATAGCGATCTTCTGTCATGTTGCTCATGGAGAGGATCGATCGGGAGCTGTGGGTTTTGATTTCAATACCGTGTCCGCTGGCAAGCCTGTAAGTCATAGGTAAAGGGACACTGTGACATCACGTAGACACAGCGTTGAGAAGCAACGTGAAGAAGACATTGTGACGTGTCAGAAATGACACTGATGTAATGATATGACCCTGTGATGCAGCACAGCTCTGTGATACAAACATGACATTGTGATGTGATGTAATAATGACTTTGACGCAATATAAAGATTATCAGTCTAACCAGTATGTGGCGTAACATAAACACAAGCATGCAAACGCGTAAACGCCACATTGTGATGTAATGGACAGCTGTCACTGTGATGTCACCCAAACACTGTGTTCTGATGCAATCACATGAAAACTTCAATTGTGGAAATTCATATTTCAGTTGTGCTTTCATCTTGCTTCCAATTGCTACCATTCAGTACGATTTGGACAAACCACACATTCCAGTGGAACCAAAGGCTGTTTTTAAATTCTGAACCTAAATGAATTGTATTGACATGCAGCCAGACTGTTATCATCTCTGGGTTTGATTTTTCAAGCACTTTCATTCTGCTCATTGTCTGCACCTTCATTCTGACAAATGTTTCATCTCAATAATGCCCAGCACATCCCTATTTGGCAGAATTCATCTGTAGACCGCGTGTCTTGTCTCGTGCCGTTTGAAAGCCAAAATGGCTAACAGAATTACCTGAGTCCGAAGACAAAGAGCTAATGGACTAAATGGCCTCATGTTAGTAAATTGCATCGCTCTATGAGTACTTTGATGAAATTACCATGCAGCCAGACTAAAAAGAGTGGCACCCTGCGCACCATCGGCCCTTCCTGGGAGGCGACTCAGCTTGTGCTCTCATTGGCCGGCGGGAGGCTAAAAGGACTGCTCTCTGGCTGCTCATCAGCGAGCGAAAGGGCCACCTTGTCACTGGCTGAGGGCAAGAAGCCGGCTGAAATTGAGTCCAATTCTTGTAATGAGATTTTTGTGGGGATTTTTTTTCTGATGGATTTTTGTTTTGTGTATTGGAGCAATTTGAATATTTTATATGATTTCCCATTTGATAAGTATTGTGCATTTTGTATCCTGATGCTATGGTCTTTAAAAGCCCTCTGAAATCATCGTTAAGGTTCTTCTTTTATATTTCAGTTACTTCATCCAGCAGGTTTCCACGGGAATCCGGAGACACCAGACTGCAGTTTGTTTAGCATTTCACGTTACGTCTAACACCAAAGTAAACACATAATCCCAAACAGAGAAACGTCTCCTGTGCGTATTTCATATTATTAAGGTTTAAAAGCGCTTTTGATCTCAGATGTTTCTGGAGGTTTAAGCTTAGCAACAACAAACAGGTATTAAGGTATGAACAACAGTGCTGTGCCGAACAAAGAACCTGTTATTTTCAGGGATGGGACGGCTCATTTTTTCAGAATATGGTTTCTTGACAGTTTGAAGCCTGCACTGGACAATATTCGAGCCATTTCCTCATTGTTGCCCTGGGGGTCATTTATAATTGCTTGTGGAATAGTCCATTGTACCCAGGGTGGTGGGGGGTGTCTTACCTTTTCTTGCCTTTATACCACTCGAAGGCCGGTGAGGGGACTGCGGCAGCCTCACACCTGAGGAGGGCACTGCGTCCTGGCCCCGCCCCGGTGAACCTCACCTCGTGTATCATAGGGGGAACTATGGAGGAAGAAGGTAAACCATGTCTACACACCCCTTGAAATGCCTCTCGCTAGGACATTAAGGCTGTTATTTTCAGTTATTTTGAATAAAGAGTCACATGCGTGACTAATTTGCAGCAATTTCGTTGTGCCGCTACGTTAGCGTTTCGTAAATGTTTCACTGTATTAGAATGAGCACACCAACGGCTGCAATGATGTCAAACACAATTACTACTGAAAAACGGCATTTTAAAATTTCTTTTACCATCACTCTGACTGCCCATTTCACACTATATTCTGTTGAGATATTAGCTTTTCTATCACTGACTGTATTTTAGTTTGTGTCAGAGATGTGCTACCATTTCGTCCCTTTGCGGTCATGCTGACTGCAGTGAATGCTCCAACAAGCCCCCTTTTCAACCCCCACAAAATCCCAGGCTGCATAGTGTGTGGTACTTTGTAGCCTAATGGGTAAAAATAAACAAAAGATTTTTAAATTTTTTATCCTCCCAGTGAAAGCGGCAAATGGGTGAAATTGCTCATTTGAGAAGGTAATTACACTTTAAGAAGATTAGTCACTTTTGTCTACTGTGTGTGTCTCGTGACTCTAGAAACACAGAGAAGCAGAGTTAGCGAATACTGCCGAATTTTAACAGTAATTAAACACTATAATTATCTGCCCACCCCGGCTCTAACGTATTACTGTTCTCAGGCACCAATTATACTGGCGTGACCCATCGTGTATCACACTCCACGTGACGATTTGAACCCGGAGCAGCACATGCCCTGAAAGCTGGTACAAACTCATCTAACCAGTATAACCTGGCTGCACAGCCAGACTCCTAGTGGTCAAGAGTAACACATTTATATTCATTTATGAGCATTTAGGCCACGCTATCTTTAGGATCTCCATATGGAAAAATATATTTCATTTTTAGATTCCACACTTCTCCCTTTGGGGGTTCAATGTGTTACAGTTACACTCCTCTTTGTATCCTGTGTTTAGTCCAGAAGTCCATAACACAAGTAGTACCCAATTCACCTGGCGAATAACAGGTATGTTTACTGTCTCTGCATGTACTAGGGAGGTGGATCAAAAATCCACCTGGACGTTCTTATATATTTTTACAACATGTACCAAATATGACAGCTGAATACTAATGCATAATTTTAATATGTATTTTACTGAGAAGGTGGTCATTAAGTACTTTATCTGTTAGGGAATATAGCTCATGAATCACACCAGTACTAATGTAATAGTTTTCTATATGGTTTTGTTGAAAGAATAGCTTATTAAATACATTCTTGAATGTGGAATATCGTCCATAAATCACTCGTAGGTTTATAATGGGTTTTTCAGGAGGGCCACTGAATACATTTGCTTTTTGTTTTTACATAGAACACCCATGTTATGAAGCAAGCTGGTCCACAGCTGGCACTTGGCTAATAGGTCAGGCCTTTAGTGAGAAGGTAGCCCAGTTAGCATTTAACTAATAAATCAGATGGTGCAGTTAGCATTCGGCTAATAAACCAGGTAATTAGTAAGAAGATAGCCCAGTTAGCGTTTAACTAATCAATAAGATGGCCCAGTTAGCATTCAGTGAATAAACCAGGCAATTTAGTAAGAAGATAGCTCGTTAGCATTTAAATAATAAATCAGATGGTCCAGTTAGCGTTTATCTGATAAATTAGATGGCCCAGTTAGCACTCAGCTAATAAACTAGGCAATTAGTAAGAAGATAGCCCAGATAGCATTTAACTAATCAATGATGGCCCAGTTAGCATTCAGCTAATAAACCAAGCAATTTAGGAAGAAGATAGCCCAGTTAGCATTTGTCTAATAAACCAGATGGCCCAGTTAGCATTTATCTGATAAATTAGATGGCCCAGTTAGCACTCAACTAATAAACTAGGCAATTAGTAAGAAGATAGCCCAGATAGCATTTAGCTAGCATTACCAACATTTTCTACCTACGTTTAATAGGAAGATCAGCATGCTGTATCCATATGCCCCATACAGATGCTCTTAAGCTGCAATTTTAAATACATTCAA
Organism: Mormyrops attenuatus; assembly: GCA_026777985.1. Lineage (NCBI taxonomy): Eukaryota > Metazoa > Chordata > Actinopteri > Osteoglossiformes > Mormyridae > Mormyrops > Mormyrops attenuatus. The sequence goes on along the minus strand of JAODKC010000047.1, from coordinate 16,060,872 downwards.
ATACATTAAATTAAATAGTGCTTGACAGAAAATTGGACATACATAGCATATGGGTGCATTAATGTCAACATTTTGAGATACTTTTGTAGGTGTTCTTACAATGCTAATGATGATGATTGTTATGACATTTTAATTAGTTATGTCATCTGAGATTTTTTTAGCACATTTCCTAAAACAGATAGGATAGGTATGTCCTGTGTAATTATACTTCAACGTTCCATTTTCCAGCTGCTTAGTCAGTACAAGGTCAGGGGAAATTCATGCTTTTTTATTTTAATTGCTTGAGCCTGTAGTCTGAGGCGGGAAATTTACCATGCAGCAGCTGTTTCACTAACTTCTGCGTGTGATCGTCTCTCTCTGTCTCTCACTCATCAGAAAAAGGGCCTTCCGGCATTCTCTCCGCTAAATGAGGGGCAGTAGTGGTCAGAGCGTCTTGCAAGTGGCATCCAGTAATGGGTTAGAAGATTCTAGATAACTCAGTCCACTGAAATTATGAATAGGATAAAGGGCAGAACTAATCAGGCCCAAACCACCTCATGAATACATAGCTATCGAGATAATTCGTATGACATCCAGCCGGTGACAATACAGAATGAGGTGCTTGTTTGGCCTATAACCGGTGCTTGTCTACTCAACAGTTTACCATTTTTGACAGGGCTGGGCACAGTTACCAGAATATGTGTCCCACTTTGAGTTTTCTGCTTCCACTGGTTTTACCTTGTGTTGCCCCGGACCTAAACACTCTCCACTTCTAACCACACCCAGAAGGGTCATGCTAAGATCTTCCTGAACACAAAGAGCTCTCCTCTCCTGGAATCAGACGTCTACTTCCTGTTTAACAAGCTTGGAGGGAAGCCGATTCTCCGACTGCATCCTTGACGCCCTATGTGCAGGGTCTCGGAGTCACTGATTTCAGCTTCATGAACCTGAAAGAACAGCGTTCACCATCCGGCGTTCCCTGCCCTTTGACCTTTCGTGCCAGTGATCTGAATCAGCCAATGCCCTGTCTTCTAGTACGGCAAACATAAATCACGGGGATGGATGTGCCTTTAAGAAGGTCAGATTGGCAAAAAGAAAAAAACAAACACTGAAAGCGTTTGCAAAAAAACATGGTATTAATATGGATTATTCCATCTTAAAGATCCACTGAAGACATTAACACAGTATAGCATATAATGTCATTTATAAACTTGCACGTTGGCGTGCCTGGAAGGCAGATGTAAATTTAACTTGTTCTGCAGTTGGAGGTGAAGTCACACCCCCACCATGGGGATCAACTACACAACCACATTTTTGTTGATAAACCCTCACATAACCAAATGAACTGATTAACAATTCCTGCTCCTTTCCCTGCAGGGCAGTTTAATGCCCCCGTATACAGCAGCCAAGCCAGCATCTCAGGCCCATGGTATGAAACGCCTTGTTTCTCCCCCCCCCCAATTCCCTACAGTTGCCCCAGTAATTGTCTGCACCTGACAGTTGTTAGCCTAATGAGCCTCCACTCAGGTTCATCTGGTGGGGGGAGGGCATCCGGTGGGCGTGGCATATGTATTACCTTACGCCGACTTTATGGATTGTTCCACTCCATAGGGGATGAGGCTCCCACCGACCCGTGCCGCTGGCCTGTCTGTGTGTCGACCTCGTCCCAGCGAAGACAGCGGTTCACTGGGGCGGCGTGAACGGGCCCCTGGACAGCAATTCCTGCTGAATTTTGTACACGATTCGTGAAACGTCATTCAACTACCTGCATTAGTGAATATTACCGCAGTGTTTACAATTCCTAAAAAACAGAAGGAGAAGGTACCTGTCTTCATGACAAAATGTAGCAAAGTATAGCCTCACTCTGCGCCTTCATAACAGACTGTCAGAAAGTCGCCAGCCAGACTCTTACGTCTCGCCATGACCCCAGTTCACTGATTCCTTTGTTAGAGAAGACAAACTATTAGCGGCTGCTTCATTATATAGTGTTACCCGTATTATACATAAGCTATTTGCATGCAACAGTAGCCACTATGTGATTGTGAAACCGGTTTGTGCTGGATCTCTTCCGTTATCTCTGCAGTCCTTCTGTTTTTTAATTACTTTGTTAACACGACTAGGTACGGGGTGTAACTTGAAGCCATCCTTGGGTGTTATGACATGGGATTTGGAATTCCAGGTTCTTATATGGTAATGTCTAAGCTCATTGGCTGTCAAAGACTGGACAGTATATGCTGATTGGTCTCTGGAATCGAGAGGGTGCTTCCAGGCCTATGAAAAGAGACATGGGTCAGTTCTCTGTCTATCTCATCATGTACACATCGGTACTGTGTTGCAGTGCTGACTGCTGCCTAAAGACCTCACTTCCATGACACCTTCTTCAGCTGCATGTGTCATGTGACTCCACACATTTTCGTATCATGAAGACAGGCTCCTGGGGTTATGCACAGCAAGTTCGCAGGTGCAGCTTCCTGGTGAACGTTTGTACGAAGCAGTTTTCGCACTTTTGGATCACGTTCTAGCATGTTAAAAACAGAATTGATGGCACTCCCTGTCCTTGTGACTTGTTCATCAGGCTCCATGAATAATCCTTACCAACAAAAAGGGAGGTGCAAATGATTTACATATTAACTCTTAGAACTTGACAAACACAAAATGCGTTGATTTTCACACCGATTACTCTCAGGCTCGTGACTTTGGATAGACTCTCATATCTTTGGAATGGAGAGAACTTACCCGATCTGGTCATCCAAGTTGTAGTATTGTGTGCTAAACTATTACGGAGCAATCTTGTGCGTAATGAGGCAAATATCTGAAACATTTTCCGCCAAAACACACCCCAGAAAACAAAGCGCATGTTCACTTCTGCAAAAATCCTGCAAATTTTTACATGGCTCTCAAGTTTCATCAAGAGTTTAGTGTGAGTGAGATTAGAGTGAGATTACATTAGGGGCGAAACGTGCATCTCACGGTCAATGCGTGAGACTTGATATCCCCACCTACCATATTCATTGAATCTTGCTCTTACACCTTTCTGCATGTCAAATTACCATATGTCCGAATAGCCCAGAATGACCTGAAAACAAAACCATAAAGCATATGTGGCTAACTCATGCACATACAATGTAATAAGCCGAAAATCAAAGGGATAGAAAAATGCTCAAATATGGATAAGGTTCAAAGGATTAAAAAACTCTACACTCTACTTTTCATTGAAAACCCAACATCCTTCTAATGCTGATGAGCAGATCCATTGCTGAATGCTCCACATTGTGTACATCTCTACGTGCTTTTCGGCTCCTCATTTGATGCTGTACAAATGTCCAAGTCAAAGTACGACTGGAACAGTGTCCATGTAAGTACTAATGGAGCAGCTTCCTATAGAGTTTCACTGAGGGAACAGCTTATTAAATACATTCTCAAATGAAGGATATCATCCATACATCATATGTAGGTCTTAAATGCATTCTTACACAAGGAATGGATACATTTTCTATTTATTTTAAAACTGAGAAGATATTTTACATACCAAACTGGCTCACAGTTAGCTAATAAACCAGGGATTTGGTAAGAAGATGGCCCAGTTAGCATTTGGCTAATACACCAGGGATTTAGTAAGAAGATGGCCCAGTTAGCATTTGGCTAATACACCAGGGATTTAGTAAGAAGATGGCCCAGTTAGGATTTGTCTAAGGACGTACTCACATTTGGCCCGGTTGCCTTGTACCATGCCAGAGCACAATTGTCCATCCTTCCCATTACCCCCCTGGTCAGGGCTCAAGTGCCAGGCCCAAGCATTTGGCCCATGCTTTTTTCATCACTGTGCAACTTTTTGTGTTAAAGAAAACAGGTAGAAAAGCACTACTGCACAGCACAATGTAGTATGTGATCCATTCTTTGTGGCTTATTTGGTGTCGTTTTGAATGTGATGACACACGGCTCTGTTATACATTTACTGAGTATGCAACCCACCAATTTTCATTCAATCGTGCTGCATGTATAAGTTCCATATTTTACCAAATATCTCATAGTTTTTGTGTGTTGCACCTAGTAGTTCCTGGAGATTCTCTTCAGCCCAAATTTCCAGCAAACACTGTACCACCGCTGTAGACCAAAGTGATTCCTTTGCTGCCATGTTTGCTTTTTTTTAAATTTTTTAATCAGCTTTAGATAATGGGTCAAGAAATCTGTCCAAATGTCAGCTTTTCAGTACTACACGCCTAAAATATTAATGAGAGGTGTATTGTGATGCCCAAAAGTTAATCTGTATAAATGTGGCATATCCATATGTTTATTAAATTCGGTTAGTGGCACCGGCCACAAACTACTATTTTGGTATATCTTGGAAGCAATAAGCACTGAAGCAGTGGTGAAGAAGGGGAAAGCTCAACAGCCACTGCATCTTTTAAAGGAGGAGATGATGAAAGTGTGGATAAAGAAGGTAAAAAGTGGTGTGGCAGTACTTTTTGCCGTTTAAAGTCCAACATGTTTATGAAAGCCAGTTTCTGGACAAATTTTTATGCTTGTTTTCTAAAGCCCTGTAAATGTTTGTCGCTACCAATCTGTACAGCCCACCCGATCCATTCCTTCCAGGTCCGTCATGTATAGTGTAAAGTGTGCACATGCATGAGTGTTCCGTGCTCGAGTCCAAATGAACCATGCCCCGGCCGACCTCTTCATGCAGACCCAGGGACGGTTAAGCGTACTGTGCCTGGGCACGAAAAGGAGTGATTATACTAGTCAAATGAACTGGACTTTGGGGGTCAAATGTGCTTGGGCACAGGACGGATCGCCTAGTGTGAGAACACCCTAACAGACCAGGACTTTAGTAAGAAAATGGCCCAGTTAGCAGTTGGCTAACATTACCTCTATTTTCCACCTGAGTTTCGAAAGACGGCGAACAGTTCACCAAGGCACGAGTGATTGCCCATTGCTAATAGCTCGAACGTCTTGGCAGTTACAAATTCCTTTTCCTTAATCTTCAACACATTACTCAGCCTGGGAAAGAGAAGATACACCTACCACAAAGTATAAGTCATAACTTACTGCTCGCATTATGAATTATGTAGGAGGCAAGGCCATTAAAATGCAACGCCTTCAACTAGGCTAAATATTAAGACGTGGTGAGTTAGTCTCCAAACAGGTATTTCACATGCTATCTGTAGTATGAAATGGGACTGAAGATTTCCTTAAGCACATAACAACATGTGTATTTCCTTGACTCAGCTCCCTTTTAAAATAACACATTTTTTTTAAAACAATCTGTAGCGCAATGTGTCCTTAGACTTACAAACCCCAACCCTGCAGAATAAATGGAACGAAAATGCATCTGAATGCTTCACAAAGGCCCCATGCAATTTCTGTGCCAGTGCTTGTCCGGCCGGAATGATGGTGAAGCTCCTGAACTTCCTCCTGGCCGTGACTGCACTCCAGGACGCAGTGGCGGCCCCTACTCACTCGCTCCTGCCGGGAATTGACAGCTACTCCTGGTTCATGTTTGCACCCATACAATTTAACCTGAGAATCTTTATTACTCTGGTTTCAGCAGCTATGCCTCCATATACATCCTTAGCTGGATTTATTGTGAGGTTGTTTGTGTATCTAGTTGAACAATCTAGCTCCCGTTTTCTACTTCAACACACCCATATTTCAGAGTTATATGCAACCCACTACTGGCTACACCCATCGATTGCTTGCATTCGTGTTCTTCGACTTTAACTGCTGACCTGTAAGTCACTTTAAATGAAACAGGCTCGTCGTTCATTTTAACCAGATCAAAGGGTCATTAACTTGGTAGCTGGCAAGTCAGTCAATTTATTCATGATCTGAGTGATTAATTACTACTGTGTGTTTTTTTTTCAAGCTTTGCTTCAATTAGGTTCAATAATCAGTCAATAACTGTCCTTATTGTTTTTTTAAAATCTAACATGCTCTTTCAATAACTTGTAAACGCTTTCGCCAGAAATTCTGCAACTACATCATAATGATAATAAGCAAATGAATCAAAAAAATAAGTCACATTCAAACTCCTGACCACACAATGCAGCCAAAGAATAGCTACTTCTCCCTGGGTTAATCTCCTCTGAAGGCATTCGTCCACTTTCCCCCGAAATCATTAGAGAGAGACGCTAATTTAAGTGTCATTACAGCACCAACGGGCGACCATTTCATGCAACGTCAAACTGTAACATCGCCTCAGAGAGGGACTCATTTATTTTGTTGTCAAGTAATGCGAGTAGCTGAAGAAAAAAACATGGGAGATTCAATCAACGGGAGTGTTTGGTATATCGTTTTTTTTCCCCCCACGGCCGGCGGGAGTGTCCAGAATATCATCTGCTTTCCCCAGTGTACGTTTCCAACTCAAGTCCCTGGGAAACGAAAGTGCAGAGGTAGTTTCGAGTGAGATATCTGATGGGCACTTATCAACAGCATCATATGCAGGAACTGGACCAGAATCGGGGGCCGTTCGTGAGTCACACAGGTCGGACACCCCAGCCAAAGGGTTACTGACGCAGAGGGAGCCACGGACCAATGACGCGCCAGCATGACTCGACCTTGCTCCGGCAGAGTCGAAAGCTGAAATGAATGTGCATAAAAATGCATGAATCTGATATGTAAACACTATTTGCATTTTGTTCATTACAAAATGTAAATTGAACATAGCGCTAATTAAATTACCCCGTCACATAATCAGCCGGAGGCGTCAAGGGAGTTCCGATTTGCCTTTGCCTGTGCATGGTGGGGGGGGGCACATAGGGTTCAGATCCATTGGGACAGGGGCTGCCGCCGAACCCCAGGGTTCGAACCCTGCGGGGGGGCCGCTCTCATACTGATGAGCAGGGAGCTTACCCTGAGCCTATCTAGTATCACCAGTGGGTTTGAATCCTGTGGGGGGGCAGCTGTCGTAACCGTGGACAGGGACCTTCACCTGTACTAATCCAGAGCACCATTCATGAGGGTTCAGTCACAGACCCACCAACTCTCCGTGGATGTTTCCAAGCTTATCTTTGTTTCTGCTAATTTAATAACTGTTAAAAACACAGACAGACAGGAGCGTGTTGGAGCTCTCGCACTCATGCCCACTGTCGGGGGTGAGGGTCTCCCCTGTAACCCCATCTGCTGCTGCTCCTAAACCAGGACGCTGCAACAAGAGCATTTTCACCAACATGACGCAGGCAGGAACGGAGCGATCAACCAGCCCATGGCGTCACTAATGAGCCGTAAACTTTATTTATGTAAATAAAATGCTGATTGCAATTTTTATTTTCTTTGCCTGTCGAAATGGCCCATGCACCATCGTGCTCGACGCTGGACGGGCCGGGGGGGAGGTTGGGGGGGGGGGGTTTGCTGACTCTGCCTGAGGATTTCTGTGTGTGCCGTTTGTCAACACCCAAAAATATAAATTATACCTCATATTAAAATTGATATCAGCAGTTCCTCAGAGTGAGATATCGTAAGAATGGGCTCTGAGGGCGTGTGGGGAAATTCCTTGCATTCAAATGTCAGCAATTTTCCAAAAGTGAGGTGACTGGGAACTCATTGGTAGAAATAACAACCCCCCCCCCCCCCCAGGGACGCTAGTCAATGGGAGCAGCGGGAGTCCTGGGAGATCATGTTAAAGCTCTGAGGCTTTGGGGGGGGGGGGGGGGGGCGGGGGGGGCCCGCCGGCCGGGCGCGGGGACAACAGGAACAATCCGCCGCCCCCCGCACCGCGCAGAAGTGGGACAGCATG
>JAODKC010000047.1:16039533-16053151 GCA_026777985.1 Mormyrops attenuatus | reverse complement strand
ACCCCCCCCCCCCCCCCCTGGGCCGCTCGCCAGTGGGCCCTGGGGGCGCCCGGGGCCCCCCTGTGACCCCCCGGCGGGCTTGGGGGGGGGGGGGGGGCTTAGGGTGCACTCAGGCAGGGCTCTGGGACAACAGTCACATTCCTCCGCAGCACGGACAGGCCATAAGTGGGACAGCATGTCAATTTCTGTGTGTAAGAAGCACACGGGTCCTCGGGGGCCCAGTGTAATATGAATTACGCTCTATCGGTAACCATAACTGTTTAGCAATTCTAGATAAAACGGGATTAATTTCATGCCCTTACAGTTTCTCTGACAAAGGCCCACATTTCCCATTGTGAAATTCCTAGATGGGGTTAGATGGGGTGTGTAGGATTACATCGACTTATAGGCTTTCTGACGATGACGTCATTTTACAGGGTTGTTCGTGCTGCCTGTTGCAAACACTCCCTCATTCACTGACCAAAAAAAAAAACATTTTTGTCTTTAGTCATTGTATGTTGTGCTAAATTTCAGACACTGGCATCCGGTCCAGGTGTCCCCTGCCTTGTGCCCTTTGCATTCTGGGATAGGCTCCAGGCTCACCGTGACCCTGCACCGGATAAGCGGTTATGGACAATGGATGGATAAATCGTAGGCTGTTTTTAGCAGTTCTCCAAAGGGCTGAAATGGACCCAGCTGATGTATTCTAGCCAGATGAGATCCCATTTTTTGTTCCCGTTTTCTAATCACATGCTTTTATGACATTAAAAAGCCGCCTTGATCACATGTACTTCATTTATCAGAATGCTGCTGTTACATAGATAGATAGATAGAGATACTTTATTTATCCGTAATTCTATCTATCTATCTATCTATCTATATAACAACAGCATTCTCATAAATAAAGTATTTTAGTCACAACAATCTGAACAGAACCTCAGTTTTGGATCGGGGATCCAGTTAGTACTGGATTGATACTGTTCTCTTTGGTGGAGGCGTAGCATGAAACTGTATGGAGCCTGACACAAGCATTGCAACCCAAACCCCAGACGCGTGACACTTGCAGCTCTTTCTGTCCACATCTCTCACCACCTCAGTTCTGTAGACTATTGCTCCCGTCCGGTGAGCTCCACGGCCGCTGCTGGTCCAGCTCTGACTCCCCTTTCCTGCGCTGCCTCTTTGATCTGCTCCAAACTTTGTCTCTCATACTTTAACCTCCTTTAAACATCCATGATGCCTAATTAAAGTTAGATTAATACCTTTCAGTGTACACTATACTGGGGATGAAAAAACATGCTTCACTGCAAAAAATTGGGTCCATGTACATTGAAGCGAAGAATTAAGTCTAAAATGAAATCCGTCTTAAATAAATAGGTACCTGTAATGCAGAGCTACTAAATCTGTCTTACCTACAAGAAAAGGAAATATGAAGCTTTAATTTGCTATGGGGTGGGGGGGGGGCTCCTCAGTGACTCCCCAAAGAAGCGGAAGGTCAAGACTTGTTTTCAAAATATATGCGTAAGATCAACACTATTTACAATCCGCTGACAATCCAATGCATCCATCCATTGCAGGGTACAACTCACACACTATAAGCAAGAATTTAAAGATGGCAGTCCAACTTTGCCTGTCTTTGGACTGTGGGAATTATCTGGAATTTTGGGAGGGAATCCATATGGACACAGTAAGGCCATGACCAGAGCTGGGGGTAAGATTTGATCCCACAACCCAGGAGGTGTGAGACTGCTAAAAGTGCTATCAATCCTGTTAGCTGAGAGTGTTATCGTCACCTTTTTAGAAGAAGTGGGTAATTATTTGTCTTTTAGGAAAACAGTTCATCATCATCTTCTCACTTGTACTTCTGGCCTCACAGTCAAAGTCATTGTTTATGAATGAATCTGAAGTGATTTCTGCTTGTAAACGAATTCACCTGGTTTGGCGAATATCATAAACTTTGGAAATGGTAAATCCCAGTTTCCGTTGTTAGGAAATCAGTCAATCTGAGTCAGGTTGACATCCCCACTTTGATGTCATGGCACACGCGGGAGTAATATCCTGTTGCTGGACCGCTGCCGTGGTTACGCTGGTAACTAGGCTAGAAGGACTCGTCATTTTGATAATCCCAGGAGTGTGATTTTCCTCTGGAAAACAAGCCTGGTGTTCACTGAAACATCACAGCCAGCTGCATTCTCACCACACGGCTGCCCAGAGAGTGGCGGAGGGAGAGTATTTTTACAGATTTGGTACATAAATCTGCCATTATTAGAATGCCATTCCGGATTCTTTAGAAACCCACAGAGCCCCAGGAATCAAAAGTCCTTGCTGTTTCCCACCGAAGCATTACCATAGTCACCCGCACCCCGTCGGGATGCCCTCGCAGGCCGAGTCGGACTCCTAACCACGCCGCTACCGATACCTGCTGATCTCCATGAATCCATCACTTCATTTTTTTTTGGCGAAGTGGTGCACGCTTCTTCTCCTGAAATGACATGGCGCTTAGCGGGAGAATAATTATTTTTAATTGCTCAAATAACCCCTCTTTGTCAGCTTGTACTCATTAATTTCCCTCGACTGCCGCACTCTCACTATGCCCCCATCTGCTTCGAGGGGGTCCGCATCATCCCGGTGCGGCTGGGGGGGCAGACTGTAATGTATAAATGCACCTGCTACTTGTGGAAACTTGACTAGCTTCCAGTTCTACATCTCCGCTTTAGAGAATTGCACTGACGGCAGCTGGATATCACTGCAGCGGTGAAGGTTGTTGGTTCAAGTCCCAAAAGGAATTGTACTGTAGTACTCAAATTGCGTACTTAATGGGAACTGAGCACTTTAAGCTCAACTGAAACATTTGGGGTCAGCTAACTATAAAGCGTACAACCAACCGGTCGTCCTCTGGCTCAGAGAGAGGTCGCGGTACTCAGCCAAGCTTTTCGGGAAGGAAGGAACCGCTCAGCCGCGCGCTCCAAGTTCTATGTGGCCCGGGGCTCTTATGGATCGGCCGGCTCTGTTCAAACCTGGAAACCAATTAGTGTGGACTTCACCTCCAGTGCGGAGGACGTGCGGCATTCAAAACTGGCCTTTTATTTGACAAGCTGCTGAGAACAAACTGACACAGACCATGAGAGCAACCTGTCTGCCATATCACCTCCTACGTCTTGCCAGAAGCCCCCCGTGGTCAGCATCCGGACTTGGGTACGAATCGCGAACCTGTTTTATGTCGTCATCCCTCCATGTAAGTCTGAGCAACCTCATAAACTCCTGGGTGCTTTAAAACACAAAATGCACCCTATTAAACGCGAGGTATCCTGGTGAAGCAGTCATAGCACAGACTGGAACATTCATGTCAGCAGAACTTCATTCAGAGCATTATTGTTTCATTACTGGCTCTGTACTCTGCGCCTCACTGACTCTAAGAGGGTCAGTGTATATGCCTGAAGGAACAGGCAGGGGGCGCTGTAACATCACACCCCCCAAGCTTGTTTTGATGGACCACCAAAACGGTATTAAGTGTTCATAAACTTTCTGTAGACAGTCTACATGCGTCCGATAGGTCTCCATGGTGGGACATCTTTAAGCAGATACCTTGTAAAGGTCAGGTTTTCTGAGGATTCTGGAAGTGCCCTCTTTACTCTCGAAAGTAAGCCTAAGTGATTTCATTATAGCCTTTGCTTATCCTAGTTCCTCGCAAAAGGGTCTATCCCATGAACTGCTGCACCGTGCTTAAAAGCGATGATTTCATAAAGAATTTTCCACACTATAACTCCAAACATAGTTCCAGGTGACCTAAAGGCACATCTTCCTAATTATTTCAGAAATGAAGGGCTAGCCTGCCCCATCCTGTTCTTCAGTGATTCTCTTTGGCCTTCGATTAATCCAAGAAGTCCACGCAGTAATTCAGCGGAACTCTAAAATGCTTTTATACACATAGTTAACCAGAGAAACCTCAGGTCTTTGTGAGGATTTCTCCTGTTGTGTTAAAATATCACTGCTATAACAACAGATCGATGAGCGGACAGCTCACAGACTCATCAAGTCTCAGACTCATCAAGTAAAGAAACACAGAAATCCATAGGTCACCTGTGGGCCACCTCCAAGGTTGGGGGTTCGATTCCCACCTCCTGAATCTCCTTCCACTGTCTGCACCAAGTTCCTCCAGGTACACAGTCCAGAAACACGTGTTTAGGGGGAGTTTCTTGGTTGCGTCCCAGAGTGGACTGGCACCCTGTCCAGGGTGCGGCCTGCATTTCCGGGGAAACCAGGGTCACTGCAACCCCACACTGGATAAGCAGTTATGGAAGAAGTGGGCATATGTGCATGAAATCACTGCACATCTACTATGTAAATCAGAATGTAGAAATAGGTACAAAGTGGTATAGAGTGGCCCTCATAATGAGCACAAGGCTGCAAACATCCATGCTATTCCATGATCAAAGGGAAATTTAAATCCTCTGGGCTGTAGAAGCTGCTATCATCCAATCCTTGATGTGACCCCCCCTACAAAATATACAGATCTCGCACTTCAGGCCTTTGCCAAAAAACACAACAGAAGCACCCCCTCAACCCCTGACCACCCATGGGCCCTGAGATATGGGTCAGTGTTGTTTTGGCTGAGTGATAACTTGGCCCATTTGTACATGTTAAATATGAGAGCAGGTACACATGTCAGTGTGCCGGTGCGATGCCGTGTGGGAGAGCTCCAGGCCTGCCGGGCGATGCAGCGATAACAGGAAACCCCGCCCAGTCCCAGTGACACCGCCATGTCCGCGTCCCCCGTGCACCGTGCATATGAAACACATGCTACGCACTCATCCACGGTGCCGTTTCAAGCAGGCCACTGCTTCTGTCCCATCTCCCTGCTCGCGTGGAGGTTCCTTAAGCCGCGAGTTGCCGCCCCCGTTCCTGGAGAGAAACAGCGCCCCCTGCTGCTCCACCTACGCCAGCAACAAGATTTGCCGACCCATCTTCCATGCAGTAATATTTCAGCTTAAGACATTGATGGCTGGAATAAACGACGGAGCCCACCGGACAGGGGTTCAACCTGCAGAAATCATCAGTGAATTCCATTATATCAGATTCAGAAAGATCTTCATTGGCCAAGTATATTAAACATACAAGGAATTTGTCTTGGTGGTTGTGCCCCAATATAACATATTCAATTCAATTTATTTTTATATAGCGCCTTTCACGACAGAGTCCTCCCAAGGCGCATCACAACATCATTAGAGAGCGTAGTACAACACAGGGAAAAAGACAGAAAGAAATTAAATAAAGAAAACTATATGACAATGGAGGAGAGGAAGCAAAACCAAAAGTAGAGAGAAAAAAAACCTCTGGGGGTCCAAGGTCAACTGGCTGCCCAACCCCCTGGGCATACTAACATACCTGAAAACAGAAAAAGTGGACTTGTTTGCTAAAACCAAGGAGTTTTCCACTCTGGCCTGGGGTGGCATTGAAGACGGCACACCCATGATGATACAGTTCGTATGTTCCATTCACGACAACATATAACATGCAAGACAATTTGAAGACAATGTACACATGAAATTGTACACATACTTTTTACATCCATCCATCCATCCATCCATCCATCAGCTAACTGCTTACCCTGGTCTTGGTTGGGAGGGGCCCTAAAGCCTATCCATAGCAGCAAAGGGCTGGGGTGCACCCAGGATGGGACGCTAGTCCATCACAGAGCACCGGCAATGTTACACCCAGGATGGGACGCTAGTCCATCACAGAGCACCGGCAATGTTACACCCAGGATGGGACGCTAGTCCATCACAGGGCACCGGCAATGTTACACCCAGGATGGGACGCTAGTCCATCACAGACACGGTAAATATTCTTTATGAAATTATATCTACGATCAACAGTTAATGACATTTAAAAGTCTGTACACACACAAGAGTCATTCATGTTGTTTTCATCTCAGGTTGTACGTTTCTCATTTTTTGGACAAAGCAATAATGTTTTTTTCTCGATCCTTCTGGCATCCTTCCATATTTCCAGCTTCCCAGAACTGCTTTTCTGACTGGATCAGTAACGGGACGATGGTTATGTATTATATACGTGTTTTATGACACCGTGGTGAATGAGATCAAGGCGCTGGTGCGACTGGGGGTGGGGGGGTTCCAAAGTGCACTCGTGTCTTGCATTATTCATGACGAGAAGCGGGTGAGATCCAGCAGACGCGCCATCCGCTTGATGGAGCGGGAGACAGAGATTATTTGATCAAAGATCCAGGTCTTTTTTTTTCTCTGTGGGCTGTATGATGTCTTGGCGACAGGAACATCTCGGAAAGGCACCTGTGTGCCAGAGGAGATCAGACGGGCGATCCGCGGATCACGTACAGACGCTTAACACAAGCGGGACCGCTGACTCTCTGTCTCGATATAACCCTCGCAGCTGGGGGCGTGAAAACGTACGCCTCAGATTTCCAACTCTGGACACACTTTCCTGTGAGTTTAATTAAATTGCTTAAATCGATTGGTTAGGCCCTCAGAGATTAAATCCGAGACTGAATATCCCCGTATTTTTGTCTTTAACTCTCTGCCAGTTCACTTGTCTGCTAGTTGGCCTGTGCTATTCCAGGCCACCGCATCCTCTCACTACGTGGAGACGTTAACACCCCCCCCGCCACCCCGATCACTGTGAATTTTAGATCCTATTTTTAACTTTCGGTTTCTGCCATTAGACTTTGGTGAATAATGACCTGGAAAATTCAAATGAGATGAATATAATGTGACGTTAATTCGCCTAGAACGTTAGCGTGCATAAAAAAAAATGAATAAATAAAAAACACAAAGGCTCATTCCGGTAGCGTGGCGAGCTCTGCCGTGGCTCCAGGAAGCCGCTCATGGGGCCCAGCTCGAGGATCCGGATCAGAGCCAGCGGTGACATTGACTTTCACTGACACCCCACCTCCCTTTGCTTCTGGACATCTGGATATTTGGACAGTGCCCCGACTCTCTCGGGGTCCAGCTCTACATGGGAAGAAAGGGCAGACGAGCGGTTGCCAGGTTACATGGCTGTCAATTCACCACCCCTACTTTCATTAGGCAGATCCTATGTTGCAGCCATGTGATCAGAGTATGGCATGTGCACTGGCTGTCAATCCACAGCTCCCTTCCTGGGGGTGGGCCTACATCATGCTCATGCGTACTGAGTACAACATGTTCACTGGCTGTCTATCTGCAACTCCTACTTCCTATAGGCGAGGTTTACATCATGGTCATGTGATTAGAGTACAACACAGCACAATCTTCATTGGCTGTCAATCTACAGCGCCCACTTCCTGTAGGAGGGGCCTATGGTACCATCATGTGATTGAGAAGCGTCCACCGGCTGTCAATCCACGGTCCCCACTTCATGTAGGCAGGGCCTACGTCACGCCCATCTGATTAGAGTACAGCATGTTCATTGGCTCCCCCTGCTGTGGAGCAGCACAGAGGATTAAAAAGGTGTAGTTTCTCCTCAACCTATTTGAGCTCCAATGCCCCCTCCACTGCCCCCCCACTGTCCAGCCTTCCTGGGTACTTCAATGACAAGGCTCCAAATTTGCTGTGCTACAGCTGAAAGCAAACACACTTAAACTGTTTGTTTAAAAATTAAACCATCTGAATGCCGCCACTGCAATTAAATCTGGCCAAGGCTCCATCTATCCACACCGGGGGCCATTTGTCGTAATCTAATTACCCCAAGCTGACAATGAACTGTCAAGCGTGAGTCAGTCCAGGTGGGGGCAGCGCAACGCAGCTGAGACGGCTTGTTCACACCTGCCTATGGGTGAGTAACTGAAGGTCTCGCCTCCCCCACCCTACGCGAGTGACCACGCACGTCACGTTCACTTAAGGTGAAAAATCATTATTCTTTGTTAAGTGGGTGAGAGGCACATTAAGATGTGAATAAATTTAATTGACTTTGAGGGGGCAGGTGACAATCACACCCTTTCACATCAGACGGGTTCTGTTCCCCATGATGATGAGACTGAGGTCCTTGAGCTTAAACCCCAATTCCCTCCCCCTAAAACCCTTCACTGCTTTTATCCCATTGCTCTGAAGCCCTAAATTCCTCTCCATCTTCTCCTTAAGCCCCTCCCCACTCCTGACCCCAAATACCAACCCCGGGTCACTTGATTCTGTCCACCACCCCTCTGGGACTCCTTTCGGGGTTACTTGCGATCCCACCTGACCTGGTAATACTGCATCAACACCCTAACCATGAGCTGAGATGGCAGTGGAAGATTAGAACCCCCATGGATGTGCCGGGCACTTTTCTCATATCTGCAAGCAAGAAGGGGGCACCATGTTTATAGAATAAATGTGTGAGAACAGGCGGGGGGGTTATGGGTTATTTCATTTCAAGCATGCTTTCCACCGGCCATCTATGTCCTACACCATCGATTTGCCGATTCACTGTTCGCTTCTTAGCGCTGCCTTCGTCGGACAGTGTTCAGAAAATGCCACCTTACTCCTTCAGGTACCCCTAACACAAACTTGCTGCACAAATTAGCCACCTCTCTCTTCCCCGGTTCCGGAAAGATCCTCTTAGCCCCACTTCCGAGCTACTTTGGGAGCTGCCAATGAAAGGAGGGGCGTGTTTATTTCTGGTATCTATATGCAACACCGTTTCGGATCAGGGGGTAATTTATAACATCAGCAAAATGAGTTGCGACTTGACAGATGGCTTCATAAGCGCGCGGCCACCTTCAGACCGGCTCGGAAAGTCACTGACAAGCCCGGCTCATACAGTGAGATACCCTGCAGTCAGGCCAGGGTGACAGGCTCCTCACAAAGGACCTAAATATAATCACAACGCAGAAAAACTTCTCCCCCAGTTCAGTGCCATCTCCAGGATGATTCAAAGTTTCACTAAACATGATCAATTTTAAAGAAACATTCATTTTTCTAACTCAGGCATAATTGAAATATATTTTGCATGTTTAAAAATGTATCACGTATGTTTACAGTGGTTCGGTGGGTAGCACCATTGCCTTACATCTCTCAGGGCTGGGGGTTCGAATCCCACTGTGTGTGCAGTTTGTATGTTTTCCATGTGATGTGCCAGTTTGCTCTAAGTTCATCAGTTTCCTTCTGTAGTCAAAAGACATGGTGTCTCTAAATCATCGACAGTGTGTGAGCCCTGAGAAGGAGTGACACTTCGTCTATGGTGTCCCTGGCCCTATTCTGCCTGAGAGAAGCTCCCTGGATAAACGACTGGAAGACTGGTGGATCTGCATTACCAAAGTCAGCTCACTCTGGCCACAGAATATTTATCTAGATATCTCACTGTATGCCTCAGCTTATCAGAGGCCAAGGGTTTGAGCAGAAAGCCCAGAACCACTGGCGACATTTCATCTTGGTCGCTATCGTCAGAACGCACCTGAGGCAGTCTTGAGGAGGTGAGACACCAATCGATGGCTGTCAAGGAGAAGTGATGGTCGCAAACAGAGAGGTGATTTATCCACTTAGAAACATTCACCCCATTCGGTAGTATATGTCCAGCAAAGGCATGGGTGGGTCTAACAGGACAGGGGCTCAGAGATCCATAAGCAATCAGGACCACTGTTGTACATTCAAAAGGCTATAGCTAAAATGGAGTGTGGCTGCACTCAGAGAAGCCAGGGAAAAATGACTCAATGTGCGAAAAACTCTGTCCTCCTACCAGCAGGGGGCAGTACCTTCCTCATCTAAAGACAGACCCCCTCCCTTACGAGGACAGCCGTTGCAAAGGCTCGGTCTTTCAGGCCCAAGGCATTTACGGCCTACTCATACGTGTGACAAAACGTCTCAGCGCTAACGTGGGACCCTCGCAGCTTGAAGCTGTAATTTGAGGTTTAACATAAAGTACCAAGCAAAAGGAGCATCTACTTTAAGAGCCCCCCAATAGAACTTTCAATACCACAAACACTTCCAACTGTTTAATAGGTGGCTGGAGGGAGTCTATACCAGACAGCACAGGACACAAGGCTGGGGTACTCCATGGGCTGTAATGGGGAAGCCAATCAGGGAGAAATGGGGGAACTCAAAGGCCAGCTATGAGGGAACCCAGCGGGCAATAATGGGGAATAAGGTAACTGGACTTAAGCACCCAAATGCAGAGAGAGCTGGTCCCAAACCCCTTTCTCCAGATACAGGCTGAATCCTGCTGTAAACACATACTCATACATAAATGAGACAAAAATAAATCAAGTCACCACTATCAAATTTATGCCTTAAATAGTAATATTTACTACTGTAAAATAAAAATAAAAGATGAGCTTGGGTATCTCTGTGGATTTACGTAAGTATTCAAGTCATGTTCATTGCCGAAACTTTCTGACTAGAGGGAAGAGACAGTTAGACATGGGGAAATCAGTGTGCCCCCTGAAAATGCTTTTCTACAGTTTGGCAAACAACTGAGGTGCCCTGGGGACCTGATGAACCAGTGTTGCCCAGCCAAGTCTGGAAAGGAGTCACACAACAGAATGAGTTACGGAATGGAGTTACAGAATGAGTTACGGAATCGGCAGACCTGGAGAGTTGACTTCCATCCAAAAATGCTCTTATCGAAAACTGACTTTTGCATATCTTGCAAACTCCTCATATGTGCACTTTATATATAAGCATATATAATAAATATTACATATTCATTATTGCTACTTGGTTATAAGGAACCAAGGGGCATTTAGATGAATGTGGTTTCCAATCAGAATCATGGAAATGTAATTCAATTAAATACGATATAAGCGTTTTTCCTGAAGACGTAAGAACTGGATGAGACAACGTTTGGCATCAGATATCGAGGCCTGCGGTAAACAGCCTGCAGTCATTGTGCACAATCAGATAAGTAACAGACAAAGCAGAGTGACCCATTACAGGTCATGAAAAGTAGGTGTCCTACCTTGAGTTAAAATTCTTCATTCGCCTCGACACTCCGGCATTGATTGATTTCAATTGACTCAGCCCCCTACAATACTTGTCTCTTGACGCACAAATCTCCATCTAACTTGAGTCATTAATAATTGAGTCATTAAATATAAAATAAAGATTTAAATGATATAGACAGCCACACTTCATATACACAATCACCTTGTTGCATAAGCTGAGCCTCTTACAGATACAGTCAGCAGCTCATGAGATGTTCTGGTCCTATATGCTAGCTGTGCATTTAGCCCAGCCATCAAAGAATTCTGTCGTATAATTAGTGTTTCTCCTTTTAACAATGCTTTGCAGAAAAATCTGCAAGGTTTAGCTGTTAGGGTGATCAGACCCAGGTCAGTAAATTCAACAACTGTAATGAAGCTTCTTAATTCAAATCAGCCCCTAAATGACTCGATCTGACTCCAGCTCTTATTGCCTTTCAGGTCTGTTTAGTAGAAAAACAGTCATTTTACAAGCCGGCCTTGGAACACAGCAGGGCGGGGAATTTGGGATTGTTTTTAAGAATGGGCCTCGGCTCTCCAGTAGAAGCTTCTTGGCACAGTCTGCCCAGGTCTGAATGGAATGCTTGAGCCGGGCGAGGCCACAGTCGGGGGCTCTTCCTCGTTATCTCCGGTGCCCGGAGGAGCTGGGGGCTTTGGGCTCACGTGCCTCCGGTCGGCATTGTGTTGGCCGAGATAAAAGCCGCGGGATCACGGTGCCGGCGGCCGGGAGCAATTTAAATCAAAGCTGCCCCGGAATTGTGGGGTCCTTTCTTAAGCTTACTGTCAATTTGTTCAGGGTGATATTGGCTGATATCAAGGCATTGTACTGCTCCCCCATTTATAACCAAGGTTTACCAGCAAATTTGACATTAATGGGACAGAAACGCAAAAATCCATTATTTCCACGGCCTTCAGCTGATTGAGAGAAAGAAAAAAAAATGATACCGAAAAGTAGCGTGTAGCCTCAGTGACGGTGATAATACAGGGAAGAAGGTTTATGGATTTTTTCTGGTGTCTGGCTGGGAGATTTTAATAGGGAAATGTGCGCACAAACACATGCAACAATGTCTGTCCTGTTAGGGAATGGCAAGACTGAGCCACCGATACTCCCTTATGCTGCTGTTGTACCGTATGTCTTTGTGCAATTATATTACTCTTGACTACATGCTTGTAAGCCCTGCTGAATCAGATGTATGAGTGTAACAGGTGTAACCCTAACCGTAATGTGACTGTGAATGTTTTGTCCTACTCATTGTAGCTGAAACTACAGCAGACGGCATACACACACCTTCATCTCGGACCCTGTATCACAGCCTCAGTCTGATCTACATCCTGCAAATCGTTAACCTCCCTTTTTCTGTGATGATCCACCAGGCCTCAGTGCCTCCCCCCCCACGTGTACCTTAGTGCCTCTATCTGGTCACATGGCCCCTGGACCTAGCAAATACTGACTCATGTCACTCCGTCTTCCCTCCCAGGTTAGGGACATGGTCACCTTGTGCCGGTTGGTGAAATATACCAAGGAAATGGGGCTGGGCAAAATACAGATACAAGATACAGACTTATCGTCATGGGAAATGTAAACAATAATAAAATGAGAAACTTCAATAAACTGACAATAAGTAACATGCTTGATAGCGCACATCAGCCTATCACATCACAGAAGCCAGTACAATTACAACCATCATATGGAAGCATTTTAAAAAGAAACAACACATGTTCAACAAATACTCAGCTAAGTTGACTGAGTTAGTGGAGCAGGCCACATGCTACTGTGATAGTATCCTGGAAGAGATAAGCCCTCCCTCAGAGCGAGCTTCAGGTATTGGTGGAGTAAGCGACAGCTCAGCAGCCACGGCGGCTTTTTAAAAGGGAGATATTGTGGATAAACCAGGTAAAGAAGACATTGGTGTGGCAGCGCTTTGGCAGCTTAACGAAGCCCACAGCACGCAATAGACTGGCGCTGTGTGTTGTAAACTCTGCTGAAAACTTGTGCGGACTAAAGCCGGAAATGCTACAAATTTATGGAAGCACTGCCATCCAGTAGAACATACAGAATGCACGTGCTTACAGTCACAGATATCAGCAATTACGGTTTCCACCTTCAGTCTGAAGTATGGGACAAATCATGTCCTGTACTGGTTAGAACAGGACACAGCATTTTATTTCTCACTACGGGATGGGTGTCAACTCTGCCAGCAACGTCAAACCCGTTCCTTAGAACAAGTAGTGAGGTAGTTAGAGAAAAAGACCTAGCAACAAACTGTACTGTAAGTTTAACCTCCTTATTCTCAGGGAATTTTAGGCAAAAAGGGATCCTTGTTTTAAAGCTTCTAAATACAAGGTCCTTCATTAATTTGTTGATACTGCTCATATCAGTACTGAGATACACATTAATTTGGTGCTTCATGAAAGATTAGAACTGTCCTGTATTGATGCTTATGTCCCCTCTTATCACAGCCAGCTGTGACTGCAGCGATCATCTACAGAGCTTCTGTAACGGCAGCCCTGACAGGGAAACAGCGAGGACTGCAGTGACCATCTACGGAGCTCCTGTAACGGCAGCCCTGACAGGGAAACAGCGAGGACTGCAGTGACCGTCTACGGAGCTCCTGTAACGGCAGCCCTGACAGGGAAACAGCGAGGACTGCAGTGACCGTCTACGGAGCTCCTGTAACGGCAGCCCTGACAGGGAAACAGCGAGGACTGCAGTGACCGTCTACGGAGCTCCTGTAA
>JAODKC010000047.1:16028906-16039211 GCA_026777985.1 Mormyrops attenuatus | reverse complement strand
GACTGCAGTGACCGTCTACGGAAGTCCTGTAACGGCAGCCCTGACAGGGAAACAGCGAGGACTGCAGTGACCGTCTACGGAAGTCCTGTAACGGCAGCCCTGACAGGGAAACAGCGAGGACTGCAGTGACCGTCTATGAAGCTCCTGTAACGGCAGCCCTGACAGGGAAACAGTGAGGACTGCAGTGACCGTTTATGAAGCTCCTGTAACGGCAGCCCTGACAGGGAAACAGCGAGGACTGCAGTGACCATCTACGGAAGTCCTGTAACGGCAGCCCTAACAGGGAAACAGTGAGGACTGCAGTGACCATCCCGGCCAGAGGTTCCGGTAGGCCAGGCTCCCGAGGAAGCAGCCGGTCGCCGGGACGACCTGCAGAATCCCATGGCAGCGTGCCGTGCCCTCGACACGCCTCGCGGGCCCTGGGACGAGCAGTGAAACGTGTGAAGAGCATGTTCGCTCCTGACAGGGTGTTAGATGCCTACCTGCAGCCCAGGGGCTGTGAAGTAGCTAGCCCGCCCGCTGGGCTGATTCGGTTTTCCTGTGAAAGCATGGGCTGGGGGGAGGGGGGGCACCTTCCATGTGTTATCACGCTGCCATAACATACGCTTGCCAGTCGGTGACGGCGAGGCCCTCAATTGGCCTGTGGCTACTTGTAAGGGTTTACAGCATTAATTAATGTGATAATGCAGCGCGTTCGCCCAGCAGGCAGCCTGTGCCCTCACACGTCCAAGGTTGCGGCTTGGCTTTCAGCCCCCACTCCGTGGGAGTGGTCAGGGGCACCGGTCTTCTTCCGCATGGGCAGACCCCAGATATGACGAGCAAGACGGCAAGCCAAAGAAGGCTTTCGATGGTGCAAAATGAAGAGCACAGAATATTACCCACCCATGTAAGGAAACATGGAACCTGCAGTCACACGACACATTTAACCACTGGCTTTTGTGTCCCATCTACAGTTGTTGTGTCGCGGGGGAAGACATGCAGAGCAAGACAGAGTGATCCGATATGCTTTTAGTGGGCCACACAAAGGCACCCCATCCAAGTTCTCCTGTACAGGGAAGCGTGGTTCATAGAAACCGGCGAGCGGGAGCGTGGGCTGCAAGCAAGGCTGCAGAAGACCCCACCCCAGAGGAAAGAGAAAGCTAATCTCCAGTCCCGCTAATATTAGATATTCATGTAGAAATAATTATATCTGTCGCCAAGTCAAAGGCTTTGGTCCAGTGATGGTTTAATGGAAGACTCCGGGAAAAATAATGGTACAGTTATCTCGCCAAAAGGTCTGGCGTATTTTCAAAGCGGTCCCCCAGCTTTACACTCTGCTGCCGTGAGCCCTCCTTACAGACAGGAAAAAAATGTTACCGGGCAAAGTCATACTTATTATTTTCTTGCAGAAACACTGAATGTCTTCTTTTTTCTTAACCCACTAATGCTGAAACCTGATTTGTCTCCCTAAAATTGCAATGGCAGGGATAAACGAGAAAAGACAGACGAAAAATAAGCGCGCATGAGGAATAATTGAGATTTTAGACTAAGAGGATACGACGGGTAGAGAGAAAGAGAAGCAGCAACTGAGATTTTAATCCAAATTTAAGATCTCCTGTACCGGTGATAAAGCGAGATCTATTTTTTAGATCTAGTGAAGCATTCTGTGAAGATCTGTCAGATCAGTGAGTCTCATCTTTTTGATTACAGCGATTTCATTTATCGTGGAGAAGTTCAGCAGAAAAACCTCAACTATAATAACAATTCTGCCTATAACTACCCCCGATCTGAATGCATATCACGCCTGACTGCCATCATTTCAGATTTTATATTTCCTTAATTTAAAATGATTTTTCCAGCTGAGAAACAAGGATTTTCCCCGCCACTGTGTGCAGCATAATACTCTCTGTTTTCTATAAACAGCTGGGGTGAGCAGATCTCAGAGCAGAGATCTTGCCAGCATTTGACTGATGGGGACATTAACACTGAAATGACGCCCATCAGCAGACTTGCACAGCAAATGGATCCTGCAGCCTAAATGCAGTTTTCATGCATGTGACTGAAACATACATCGCATAACCTCAATCTACAGTACCGGCCAAAAGTGGACAGGCCAAGCCACCTATGTGAGTGACAGAGTGTCGCATCACATGACCTGGCCATCTGATCTAAACACAGTAGGAATGGATTTGGAGGAGTTTAAACAGAGAGTGAAGGAAAAGCAACCAATGAGAGCTCAGCATATATGGGACCTCCTTCAGGACAGCTGGAATAGCATCTCAGGAGGCCACCTCATGAAACTGGCATACAGGAAGTCCCTGGAGCGATTGGGGTTAAGTGCCTTGGTCAGGGGCCCAATGGTGGCATTACTCTGCCGGTCATAGGATTTGAACCATCAACCTTCGGAGACCCAACCCATAGAGCTACCCCCTCCCCACCAATAAATGAATTTTTTTTTTTTTATTTAATACTTTTTTTGGCCAGTGCATAATTCCATATATGTTATTTTATAGCTTTGATGTCTTTATTCTAAAATGTAGAGAATAGTACAAATAAAAGTTTCTATGGGTAGATGTGACCAAACTTTTGACTGGTACTGTATATAACCAAAAACCAGCACACAGCAAGGCCCGCAATTTTAAAATGCTACCCTTAACTGTGATCAGGGTTTACTAGTACACTGAAGAAGGATCTGCTTTTAAACTGCAATTTCAACAGTCATCACCCAATAAAGGAGATGGGATATTTACTTTCTCATCCATTTAGTTCTGTCCAAAGAAACAGAAGAGTGAGGATCAGAGAGCAGGGTCAGTGTCTCTGGAGCAGTTGGGTTTAAGGGCCTTGCTCAAGGGCCCAATGGTGAAAGGGGATTTGAAGCAGAAACCTTCCACTCATGGGAGCAGAACTACACACCACCAGTCTACAGGCTACACTTTTTCCAGAATGAGCTTTGTGTGACACCACAAAGTCCTCCTTTCCGGGACCTTCTAAAACCGCCTTCCCCGTAGGCACTGTCACACTTCAGTCCTCCCGTGAGCTTGGGCCTCTCTCGCTCTCTCGCTCTCTCCGTCTCCCCACCCCTCTCCCTCTCGCCTGCCGCTCCATCACAAACCTGCCACCCGCTGCCTTGACCCCCATCCGTTCCGCGGCGTTCCGGACAATGGCTCCGGTCGTCTCCCCATTCATCTTAGATGCCCCTCTCCAGCGCTCGCTTTCCATCTCCCTTTAAAAGGGCTCAAATCAAACCCCTTTTGAAGGAAAACGTCTCCCAGGCCATTCAGAGGAAGACAATTATCGCTCAGTTTCCCTCCACGCTTTCCTGGCTCCGTGTGACGTACAATAGACCCTCCACCTTCATCTCGAATATTAATCCCTTCGGTCGTGGCCGGTTCGGCTTTAAGGTCAGCCAGTCAGCAGGGATCACCCCTCTGGGATCCACCCCGCTGGGATCCACCCCTCTGGGCCTCTGACACTCTTCAGTCCACCAGAGTGCCCAATCTTTTGCATAAGCTGATGCTTCTTGATCTCTCAGCTGTGTCGGTCAGCCAGCCAGCAGTCCAACCGGCATGATACCGATATGGAAAAGAGGGCTCCGACGTGCTTTAGATCCTCAGATCTTCAAAATGCTCCTCCTGGCTTTTGGACCAGACTCTACGCCTCTCTTGTCTACATGACAGTTACTCTCCTCTGGCTGCACTTGCTACAGGGCCCCTCAGATTCAACACTCGGCAGACGATTCACGCCTTCGATTCGAACATGATCCTCTCTCACGCCTCAGGCCTGGGGGGATCACTCATCCAACCATCATAAAGGCAAAACCCAACAAATTTAAAGAATGCTATTGTTTCATTAATTTACTGTCTCCTATTAATCATTTCCCACGTTCCAGCTCGAATCACACCTTCCACTGTTTGGATATTTTAGACGAACAAACGAGGCAGATTAATAAACCGGCTCGGAGGAAAGTGACAGATCACACGTAGACTTAGGGTGCCGACTACACCCTCCTTACACTTTCACCTGCGGTATGACATTATCACCTTGGAAACAGAGAATTATAGCAGTGAACAGCAAGAATCCAGTTTCAAAGCAGAACATAGCCTCACCCGTCTGAGCTGATAAAATATATGAAAGAAGTCATTTTTCAAAAGTATTGGTTAAAGAGGCCAGTTTGGCTTAAGATTAACTACTTGAAGGAATTTTTCCAACATTCCCACACAGACACGCACGCACAGATACACGGACAAAGAGACACACACACACAATCTGAGCCTTAACATCATGTTTTAACATCTCAGGGGTATCTCTGCAGCTCTGACTTAAGCCAAATGACAAAGACGATGAATACTAACCATGATTACTGATAACATTATTTAATCTGTAAAGCAGAAGAACCAGCTTCGGAGAAAAATATCCAACAAGCGCTTGCAAATCGACCCCAGAATGCGGCCTCTGTGCATGCAGGTAGGCAGTCCACGTTAAAGGGAACTCTGACTGCCCCCCTGTAGGAAATGCCGCTGGACGCAGTTCCAGATGTGCAGGGCAGACGTGATTCCGCCTGACAGCAGGAGAGTATTTGGCCAGTACTGCAATTCTCCCTGTCTAAAATCTTACCAGTGAAAAGCAACAACGGAATGGCTTATCAAGGAAATCGGGAGAATTCCCAGTGGGCCATCCTGGTTGGAGTCCAGCGACAGCCCCAAACCCCCTGGCAAATTTTAGCATTGGGGACCCCACCCTCTCCCAAGGCCAGCTTGAGATGTGACACTCCTGGGCTGAAACTCAGTCCCATTCCAACCCTGGTGAAGACTAAAATATCTACTACCATGATATTGGCCATTTTCCACCCTGTTACTCTGTATAATCTCCAATTATTCTATATCTTCACCTTTGTTATGGTTTTCAAAATAAATATGAGACAAACGCATACATATATATATATATATATATATATAATATTGCACATCCATAAATATGTATAAGTAAATATTAAGTTAATGTTTTTTAATAGAAGTGGAAATTTTGAAAACGAAACGCTTCTTGCCTTATGAGAGATGTATTGTCTCCTTCTGAGTGTAGGTGTGAAGAACCCCCTCCCCCCCCCCCCGTTTCCCTTTAAAAAGTTTTAAAATACCCAGCGGTCTCACTGAACAGTGTGGCTTTTCTTCCAGTTCTGTGCTCTGGCAGAAGACATCAATAGGCATGAAAAGATCATTATCAGCGTGTATAAATGACTTGGCGATGGGGCTCGTTGAGCGGCGCTGCTGCCTACCACCGGCGCACTTGGATTACTCATTAAACCTTTCGCATGCTTTTAAAAGACTCATTACTGGCGTAATTGAATCGTTCTCGTTACACACTGACCTCTCCTCGCTGCAAAAAAATAATTTATTTTCCGAAAAGGAGAATCATCCGGTAACGTATTAGGAAAAACCAAGAGCAGCGAAAGAATGGGGATGATGATACGAGGAGACGCCCTTGCCGAACGCTACATACATTAGCATCGCAGTACGTGTTTTATCTACTTAGAGCGGCTGATTACGAAGCATAATTTTATTGCATATTCAGCAGGATACATTTAAGGATATGAAAGCGATTTCTGCCTTAAGATCAGAAGAAATTTGGTTTTGTATGCGTGGCATTAGATAATTGCATTTCGTTGCATACATACCAGTACCAGTCAAAAGTTTGGACATGCCAAGCCGTCTCCAAAGGAGAGTAATAGAATGTCATGCTGCGTGACCTAAACTCAGTAGAGAAGGTTTTGGAGGAGTTTGACCAGAGACTGAAGGAAAAGTGCCCAATGAGAGCTCAGCATCTGTGGGATCTCCTTCAGGACAGCTGGAAAAGCATCCCAGGAGGCCACCTCATGAGAGTGGTGTATAGAGAAGACAGGAAGGTCAGCCAGTCCCTGGATTAAGGTTAAGGCAAATAGAGTTAAGGGCTTTGCTCAAGGGCCCGATGGTGGGATCGCTCTGCCGATCCAGGGAAGCGGCAACCTTCTGAGTCCCAACCCACAGAGCTGTTTTTTGGTCAAGGCATAATTCCATATATATTATAGTTTTGATGTTTTTATAATGATTGTAAAATGCAGCGAATAGTACAAGTAAACATTTATATAGATAGGTGTGTCCAAACTTTTGACTGGTACTATATGAGGAAAATGAGGTGATTCTGCTCCTGTACTCACAGTCCACTGTGACTCGCACCGTCCGGGTGTCCGGGTAGGAGATATCGTTCTGAGCGCTGCACTCATAATCTCCCGCCTGGTCGCGCGTGATTCCAGTGATGGTTAGGAACTCCCCGGCATCAAATTTCTTAGCTAGAAAAACACATGGAACGATTTATTCGAAACCTAAACAAACATATTTCAATGGTGTGATTTTGGAACTTATTGACTGCTGCACACAAACAGCAAGGAGACAGGAGAAAAGTCAAAGTTTGCACATGTTAAGCCTGTTTTGGAACTATAAAAATTCTGCCAAATTAACCAGCTTAAAAGGAAACGAGGAACATATATATGGGTAAAAAACAATCATAAAAAAGAAACAGAAAATGCAGTAGGCACAGTCCAGCTGGGGGGAGAAAGGGGGGGCTCAGCTGGATGTCGGCTTATTGACAAATAACAGGTTGATAGAAAAACCAGTCATTCAAACAGCTTTTTTTATACGCAACGCGGGAGTGAATCCTCCGCGGCCTCCTCCATGAGCGAATCCTACGCGGCCTCCTCCATGAGCGAAACCTACGCGGCCTCCTCCATGAGCGAATCCTACGCGGCCTCCTCCATGAGCGAATCCTACGCGGCCTCCTACATGAGCGAATGCTACGCGGCCTCCTCCATGAGCGAATCCTACGAGGCCTCCTCCATGAACGAAACCTACGCGGCCTCCTCCATGAGCGAATCCTATGCGGCCTCCTCCATGAGCGAATCCTACGAGGCCTCCTCCATGAGCAAAACCTACGCGGCCTCCTCCATGAGCGAATGCTGCGCGGCCTCCTCCATGAGCTAATCCTACGCGGCCTCCTCCATGAGCGAAACCTGCGCAGCCTCCTTCATGAACGAAACCTACGTGGCCTCCTCCATGAGTGAATCCTACGTGGCCTCCTCCATGAGCGAAACCTACGCGGCCTCCTCCATGAGCGAATCCTACACAACACTGCGGTCTTTTCACGCGAGAGGGAAATGCGATGTAGAAAAATGCCAAATTATGCAATTCTACGGTCCTTGGATTTGGATTCGGTTTGTTGAAAAACTGTTGGGGATTTCAAACAAACACCTTTAGGATTGGAACTACATGTTCCGTCTTTAAAAACTTGTGGTCTTTGGTAAATCTTCTGCCTAAAATCACATAGACTTTAAGTGCCACATTAATATAACTTAAACTCGGAATCGGTTTTTAATTGGACGAGAGCTAGGGCACACGCATACTATAGCCACCTGGAGAAAGGCTCAATCTGCTGGACCTCCCATGCAGTAGGCACAGTCCAGGTGGGGGGAGAAAGGGGGGGCTCAGCTGGATGTCGGCTTATTGACAAATAACAGGTTGATAGAAAAACCAGTCATTCAAACAGCTTTTTTTATACGCAACGCGGGAGTGAATCCTCCGCGGCCTCCTCCATGAGCGAATCCTACGCGGCCTCCTCCATGAGCGAAACCTACGCGGCCTCCTCCATGAGCGAATCCTACGCGGCCTCCTCCATGAGCGAATCCTACGCGGCCTCCTACATGAGCGAATGCTACGCGGCCTCCTCCATGAGCGAATCCTACGAGGCCTCCTCCATGAACGAAACCTACGCGGCCTCCTCCATGAGCGAATCCTATGCGGCCTCCTCCATGAGCGAATCCTACGAGGCCTCCTCCATGAGCAAAACCTACGCGGCCTCCTCCATGAGCGAATGCTGCGCGGCCTCCTCCATGAGCTAATCCTACGCGGCCTCCTCCATGAGCGAAACCTGCGCAGCCTCCTTCATGAACGAAACCTACGTGGCCTCCTCCATGAGTGAATCCTACGTGGCCTCCTCCATGAGCGAAACCTACGCGGCCTCCTCCATGAGCGAATCCTACACAACACTGCGGTCTTTTCACGCGAGAGGGAAATGCGATGTAGAAAAATGCCAAATTATGCAATTCTACGGTCCTTGGATTTGGATTCGGTTTGTTGAAAAACTGTTGGGGATTTCAAACAAACACCTTTAGGATTGGAACTACATGTTCCGTCTTTAAAAACTTGTGGTCTTTGGTAAATCTTCTGCCTAAAATCACATAGACTTTAAGTGCCACATTAATATAACTTACTACACGCATACTATAGGCACCTGGAGAAAGGCTCAATCTGCTGGACCTCCCATCCCATCTCGCGAGCTTCACCGTCAAACCAAGCAATATGACAGTTACAGTATCCCCACGTCCCGTAATTGCTGGAGTACTCCAGTATGTGGTACGAGAGCAATTACAAGCCCCACGAGGAAAGGAAACACCACTAGCTATCAGCGGGCCATCAAACGCGCATTTCAGACCTACTTAAAATGTGAGAATATTGCCAGTTAACAGGCAATAAAGTAACATTGGCTTACGGGGGTCCATGCAGAGCTCACCTGCCAAATTATGGACAGCTCGCTGTTGCTGCTAATGGTGTCTTCAAACTAAATGCAGCACTTTGTCTTATAATCAATTCGAATCAATTCACTTTGTTGAAGTGATCGAAGGGAGGACTCAAAGTGTTTAGCAAAGAACAGCAGCAGACTTGGGGAAACCGTAGACAAGTCAGAATTACAGGTTTGAGTGCCGGTGCTGTCTGAAACAGTTATTACTCTGCCATTCCGAACAGTGATCACTTTAGTGTTTATATTCATGCTCTGTAAGCCTTGTAGGGGATACTGTCCGTAAGCACCAAATGGTAAAGCTGTTAATGCAAAAAAAAACTGAAATTCGTTAACACTCACGGATCATTTGATCTGTAATATGTGTGTTCCTCTTGTGTTGTGGACACGGGCATAAAGTTTCATTGATCCTGAGCTCATTAGAGCAATCGCCACAGTCGTGATTGTATAGGGGGTGCCCACGTGAAATATCTAACTGTTCCATAATTCAAGGCAAAGTGTTTGATTAGTCGATGTGATTATCTGATTAGTCTGGTTAATTGTATCTCATTCTAGAAGACTGTAACGGTAAGGGTCCAATCAGGGTCTTTGTGAAAGACCCGGGATCTGCCCGTCATGCAGACATCACAAGGGAAATACCCACCTAAAGGAGTCACGTGTCTCCAGAAGATAGTAGGTTCTGGCTTCCCGGTGGCCATACAGCTCAGAGTGATGTCACTGCCTTCATTAACCGTAATGTTGGGGGAAATGTCGTATATCTTGGGAGGAACTGAAAAGAAATAAAGAAACAAGAAGCCAACAATGATTAATCCAAATTAATAAGAAAAGAAGACTCTGAGTACTTGGAAATTGCTTGAGACATGCATATCACTGCCTTAAAGACAAACCGTCTGTTTATCCAGCTGACCTTTGAGGACAGTTGGATAGAAGCGCAACTAGCTATTCACAGAATGTCAGATGTGTGGCGACATGTGACCAGGATGATTCTGGATATGTCTCGTCTTCACCAGCCGGTCTCCCCCGATGACGGAGCTCGTGGATTCGCACCTCCGCCTGAAAGCTGCCGCGAGGCTGTTGCAGAAGACGACAATCCCGTTTTGCGAGGAGCTAGTGAGAGGTAGCCCCATATTCTCCTCACACATTCCTCATTTGATTCGCTCCTCTCCCTCCCTCTCGAAACCCCAATTAAACCTTCCTGCAGCAGCATGGATTTGAGTTTTTTGTTATACTTATTTGCACCCTCATGGACAAACAAACATCAGTGATTAATCTCTCTGCCTCTTAAGGCTGCAGGGCTTTAACACTCGGATGAACGGCTCGCAATTCACACTACTGAGAAAATAGAAGTGCAGACGAATACTGTACTTAATTTGTCACGTAGGCTCATGCTAAGAAATCAGCTGTCAGTCCAATCCCCCCTGCCCCCCACCCCAGCTACACAGGCTGAAGCAGACATCCTCCTCTTTCTTCTCCTGCTTTATGAAATTTGATCCATGGTTGCCCTACCATAAACACTGCTCTTCTCTCTAGCTGCTGAAACAGCGTTATGTCACTCTTTCACTCAGCACAGTAGATCAAAATGTACTCAGCAACCTGACTGAATGACATTGCCAGTCGTCGTGCCCCCCCCCCCCGGCCCCCCCCCCGCCCCCCCCCCCCCCGCCCCCCCCCGCCGAAGCGGGGGGGGGGGGGGGGGGGGGGGGGTGGTGAGAGGTGAAACAGCGG
>JAODKC010000047.1:15996103-16026943 GCA_026777985.1 Mormyrops attenuatus | reverse complement strand
CCACTTTAGTTCTTTCCATTTTTTTAATGTATTTTAAAGCTTGAGGCCTGCTGACTATTTCGTTGTCCGGTTTGTAACCTCAGTTGTACACTGGAGGCTAGTCTAGGAAGGTGCTGGTAACATGGAATCATTGGAAAGGTGTCTCATGCAGCTTTGGCTGGGCAAGAGGTTACACTGGATTGCCGGATTACCGACGGGCAATTAAAACAGACATCAGCATGGCAACCACGAGGCAAGTGGAAGAACAGGAGAATTACGGCTGCATCAAATCCACAGAACATTATGGGCAAAAGCCAGAGAAGTGTTAATTGAGCTGACTGGCTCCAAACGCCACTGACCGCGGCCAACACGTCTGCTGGATACGCACGACTTCAAATGCAACGCAAAGGGTTCAGGCATTGGGGGGGGGGGCTCACAAACAATTTTCTGGAATACATGAGGATAGACCTTCTAGTGAAGGGTTTAGCAAACCATGCACAATTACGGAGTGAGGGCCCATAAGTCGTGCAATTACTGCGCAGCGGCCATTAACGAGAAAAGTGCTTCATTAGAATATTGATGGTTTTTTTTTTTTTAATGAGGTAAAAGGGTTCGCCTGGATTTCTGCGATGGAATTGGCTGCGAGCTCAATGTTATCTGGAGCAAAGAGTCCGGGGGTATAGGTGACAGGTACCGTGGGGGTTTGGGGTCTGTTGTTCATTCGTCGTTTCTGGAAGTGACCCAGGATTGGCCGGCATCATCCATTGGGACTGCAAGGTGCCCCGAAACAAATGACAGCATGACACAAACCAGGAATTTGTACGAACTTCAAGGCTGCAAACAGTCACTAACGGTCAGTAAACAAGCGGCACATTAAGAGTAGATGGAAACGTACTGTAATCTATGACTAGCTACCAACTCATGCCAACTGAAGTATGTCGATTTGGATAGTCGTCCGATTCACAATGGGGGGAGGTGTCAGCGTGTTAGGAGATATTTTTAGCACTGTTGCGTGTCAAATGCACGGCATGATGGGTCATAGTTTATTGGATTGTAAGACTGTGAGGGGAGGCAATCATTCTCTTTTCTCTCATCCCTGTAAATCCCCTCAGACCCTCTGCCTGGCTCAGCCGTCTCCTCAGCCCCTTGGTCAGCCGGGACCCCACCCTACCCCTTTGCTTTTCTTCTCCCCGGTGGTCTTTTGCTTGTTCCTCCCCACCGCCTTTGTTAACCCATTCCCACTCCTGTCTCCGTTCTCTCCTCCCATTCCAGCATCTCGCCCGGTCTAACATGAACACGTTCTCCTGATTTCTAGCACACTACAGTATTTACTGATGGATCTACAGAGATCTGATGCTGCACTTTGACTGGCAAAACAAGTCAGGGGTTGAGTGATATTTCCGAATGGCTGCCGATACTTCCAAAAAACACTTTAGCTAAAGTAAAGCGCCAAGATGTTGTACATAAAACTAAAGCAAACAGGAACCAATGGGCGCTTTAAATGCAGCTTTCTACACAAATAGACAGGAGCCGGCATCTGATTTAGGGGGTTATGTGTTATTAAACTAAGGGCAGAGAGGCCCTTGGAGAGAGAGATGCCGAAATGAAAGGCAGAAGAGACAAGAGGAGAACTAACGAGAGGAATGGAACGGCCATGGGAACATGTTAAAGAGCAGAATCAAACCAACCATAGGTTTTCTACTGTGGTGGGGTCACGGTCTTTCCTCTCATTCCACTTCAAAACCTCAATGTCTTGTTGTATTGTTGTTATTGTAGGCAGACATGGAGAACAGAAACAGTATACCGTTCCACCCTGGAGCACTTGGAGCTGTGTTCCCAAAATTGAATCTGCTGAATGAAAGGTTTGAGAAGCCATTTACACTTAAAGTTAACCATTCAACCCGAAAGCTCGCTGGCTGAGGATTGGGGGAAGCCTCACAGCACCGCAAGATTATGGGGTTGAGTCTGACCCCAGTTCTGCAAAGGGAGTCCTCAGGATGCTTCTGTTTTGCCCCACATACAGGTCCAGTAGGTAGGCCGCATCCCATCAGGAAGGAACGTAGCTGGAGCTGTGAGCTCCTAATGTAATATCTTTGCTTATTAGAAGGCGTACAGAACACGTGAAAATGCATTAATTTAAATTATTGTCGATTTCAGTTCTCACGCACATTTTTAGAATAATGTATTGGTTCTGTGTGCCCTTAAGAGACGGCTCGCACAATTTAAAAACTAAACAGAAGCCAGCAAATTACAATCCGATATCCTGATCTACCACTTAATCCTGAATGCTAGCCTCACTCTGTTAATACCGGACAGAGGAATTCTCGCATTTTCTTGACCAGGCACAATAATGGTCTCCTAATGCCAAATCTGTCCTTGTCACCAAGTTAAATTAGATGAAGTGAATTTATTTTCATTTCGTTCTGAAGGAACACAGCTATAGGTTTTGCGTGAAGGATTCAGGGGACGCCAAGTCATAATAAATCAATAAGGAACAATGCATTTTTCTATCGCTGTGTGACAAATGCACTGTTCTGTTTTCAGTCCAAATGCATCCCTGAAATAATGTTTCAAAGTATTCAGGGGCCGACAGACAGAAACACCAGGGAAGGGATTTACAGCACTTTAAGACCTAATTAATCTCCTGGAATCGAGACCCTTTTCCAAAGGGTTCACCATATGAGTGGTTGTTCCAATCCCTCTGAAAAGAAACGGTCCTTGAGAAAGGTCTTGGAGACTGTTTGGTTGTGTTTGGACACATTTGAAGAGTTTCAGCAGTGAAGGCTAGCTAAAGGTTGCATAGACGTTTGGCTTTGATACCAGGCTCCTTCACATCTCATACCTTTTTTGGGAATGTATCTCTCCCATCTTCACCTAACCCTAAAACAACTGGCTGAAGGGTCCAACCAGGCTTGCCAGGTGAGGCTCGATAGTTGCAGGTGCAGCCTTATTAACGACCATTTATTTCAATTATGTTCATTTGAGGGAAACGCAGCACTGGTGGGATTTTTCCACTGTGTAAGTGCAAGTATTGCAGCGGCTGGTGAATCTGTTGCCCAAGGTCTCTGAGCCAGTCCTGCTGTTCCCACACACCTGATCACGCCTTTGCCAGATACAGCCTGCCGTGTAGCCACGTGTGTTTACAGATGGTCTGTACGTACCTCACAGACAGCTAGTTCTGCATTCTGATGCTCATCTTTGTTGGTGCCTTCTACAGGTTGGGGTTCGCACTGCAGGATATTGTTGGGTTTTTTTTCCGCGCAGGTGTCTAAACTAACACCACCGTCGTACTGCACATAGTCCGTTTATTGATGGTCTCCCAGTCTTAGTCCTCAGGGAACCCTGTTTATAGTGGCATTGGTTCCAGCTGAGTTCCTAATTAAGTGGGCTTGATTGAGATTCCTCTTCAAAGGAGCTCTGGACAGAAGGTAACCTAAGGTAGGCAGCCAAACACTCAATTTCAGAACTGGGTCGGTTCAGTACATCCTCTGGGGAAGGTGTGGGAAGCTGGTGCCAGACGGTAAGACCATGTTATACGTCTGCTGTGACCTACCCTCGCAACAGAGCGGAGGACGTAAACGACCTTCCCAGAAGGTAGATCAGCAAAAAAGAAGCTGCTTATGGAGCCTCCTTGTTGCAGGACGCGTTTTGGTCACGACTAAAGATCTGCATACCGCTGATTTCCAGGACACCATTGCGCTTTCGGAGAACTTCCAGAAGTCTCCGTTATGGATGAAACTCAGGAGCTGACCTTGTTTACAGGGAGAACGCTCATCCCGAAATAGTCTGCCAGCATTCCAGGATGTCACGCCGTGCCTGGACTACATCCGCCCGCTGACGGAGCACCACACCCAACTCTCCTGCCACAAGCAGAAGCCATACGAAGCCCCAGGTGGGGGATTTTCTGAGCCTCGCCTCTGAGTCATCTGGCTCGTATGTGCATGGGGGCCCCTCCTCCGCTCCGACGTGGCACGGAGTCACTGCCGGTACCGGAAACCTTGTATCCAAGGCAAAGTGCTATATAGGCCTGACAGACTGGCGGTATTTGGGGAGGAACTTCCTGTCAGCTGCTTGGCACACATAAGCTAGCAGGCCAGGGGTCTTTTTTTTAATGTTTAATACGGTTGTGAAGGACAAGGTGAGCACAAGACGAACTGATTAGCCCAGATCGTAAACCCAGGGCTAAGGTTCAACTTGGCCTCTAGCTAAGGGCGTTCTCACACTAGGCACAGTTGCCATGTACTGTGCCCGAGTACGATTGTCCCCCCTCCCCTCCCCCGCTGGTCTGTGCTCACATTGTGCTTAATGTTCTGGACCTGAGCATGCTTTCGTCATCACTGTGTGACTTTGTACAGAAGAAAACAGAAAGAAAAGCACTGTTGCACAGCACAATGCAGTTTGTGATTAATGTCCTTATTTTGTGGTTTATTTAGAGTTGTTTTGAGTGCGATGACACACGGCCCTCTTACAGATTTATCGAGCATGCAACGCAGCGATTTTCATTTAATCATGCTGCAATATAAAAGACGGTTTTTACAAGGACGCTCCCGTATTTTACCAAATATCTTTTTTGTGTGTTGCATCCAGTTGTTCCTTGATACTCTCATCAGCCAAATACCCAGCAAGCACTGCATCTCTGCAGTAGACCGAAGTGACCCCTTTGCTGTCATGTTTGAAGTCCAACTGAACCATGTTTGGGTCCGCCTCTTCAAGCGGTATGGAGCGATCACACTAGTCAAAAGAACTGAAGTTTGGGGGTCAAACTTGCAGGGGCACAGTACGAATCCCCTAGTGTGAGAACAGCCTGACTCTCTCCCTAACTTCTACCAGGGCCACTGAACATGCTCATTTGGATATTCTCCCTTGATAAACGAAGAATCACTCTGTGCTTATGTTTTGGCGGAAACAAAGGGCTGTTCCACTTACTTTCAGGTATTCGTTTTCTTATTTGTTTCCTTAATGTTTTATTTTCTTCCTAACAGAACATAAAGAACAGATTCAGATATTTATAGAAAGCAAGCAATAGGTTTTTTTGTAATGTTTTCATAGGTTACCCTAATCTTGTCCTTACCTGTCTTTGTTTCTGTTTACTAGCATTACTTTTATGGCTGAATTAATGACTGTTTTTTTTTGCATCTTACAGTGAAAACGTTGCAGTGAAAGCTCTGAAGAGGCTGTGGAAGGGAAAGGAGACAAACAGGGCAAGGCGACACGTCTCAGTGTGACCTTTGACACAGTACGCAGTATGAGGAAGAGCCCAGTATTGATGGTGAGCGCAGGTAGCGACATGGGAGCACGCCATCAGCCAACAGAGACGGCGGCCTGTTCAGGCTGCTGGCAGACTCATTTTTCTACAGCTCACTTCTGAAATCATTTTTGGATGGTTTGGGTTCATAATTTTCCATCATAGTCAAATTTCAAATGCTAATATCCTTTACTGTAGTGATGCGGGTGACCCTGCGTCACAATTCAGGCATCTGGTAGGCTAAATGCCTTCGAAAAAGGTGCTTTGCTTTGAAGTGACTTACAATGAATTTCGCCATGGAAACTTGAGTCTTTGGCCAAGGAACCCAACAGGACAGTAACTAGATACATATTTGTACATGATTATTTGGGAGATACATTCAATGTTTTTCAAGAAACAGGGTAAAGAACATCTGACGACATTAGACAACTCATGCCTACGAACGGACTGCCATAAAGCCTTTTTATATTAAAAATTCGGGTTAGATACAATGGTGCGTAATAACGAAGGCACACACTGCTTTGTGATGATTGTGAAAACATTGTGTGGTTTCAATGCATCAGCTTGAGGTACAGTACAATACCGTATGTACTTACTTTTATTACTGTATAATTATGGTTATTATTATTATGCTGTATTACAATTTTCCTTATTTAGCTACAAATTCTATTTAAGACTTAGAGAACAGATATCATTTGTAATTTGGGGACTGCCTTTAGGCCTACAATGCGATTATCGTAACATGACTCGTTGCATTGGGAAAGCGACGAGATGGATGGAGTCAATCATAATAACAATGACGTGCTACTTCAGAGCCTGAAGATCCACAGCGAAGACGGAAAGTTCTGAAAGAATGCCTTCTCCACGCTCACCGGGAGTCAGCATCAATTTAACGGCGCCTAATAACAATAATAATAATAATAATAATAATGATAATAACAATAATAATAATCGTGCAATATTTTTTCCTCTTTTTATTGCAGATTTTCCTTTAGAGAACGTTTTCGGTTTTAATTATAAAACTGAAACCTGTTGGTAGACTTCTTGTAGCCCCCGAAAGACGCAATAATCGCCTTAAGAAATCGGGCGTATATAATAGCCGCACCTTCCGGAACTTGCTATTTCACAGACCAAATGACCCGCAAAAAATATCTTAACTTGTACTAAGGTTCCAGTAAAAAAAAAAACATTATTCCTGTCAGTAAGCCACACGACTGTTCATTTCGTCCGAGAGAATGATCGTTTAAAATATAGTGATCTGAACCACACGATTTCCCGCCGCATGTTAGGCTGATAGACCTGCAAATTACACGTCAATGTAAAGAGTGCATTCATCTCTATGGCTTTTTATGGCTTGCCTTTTGATATTCATCCGTTATTCATGCACCATAGACAAATAAACAAAACAAATAGTGGGTTTTACCAGTTTGATCGTGTTGGGGTTGTTTTTAAATATGTTTAAATGAAGGAGAGTTAAATGTCAGCCGAGATTGCCTAACAATCTAATTAAGGCACACTTATTGGGATAGCATTGATTATGTTTCTAATTTATATCACAGATCATTAAAGAATATCTAATCCTACAGTTTGCCGATAACAGCATGTTATAGCATACTGTTGCATGTTATTTGAAATGAGAACCACAGACAGCAGCGTTGTTATTAATCCACATTTTTCTTTGTCAGGATGACCTTTTTGCCGTTTTTCCCCCCTAACTCTCTAATCGTAATTGCAAATGTTACCCAGGAGCACGAGTCCTGAAAGTTTAAAGAGCACCAACGATTTTATCTTAATGCTTGAAAGCAGGAATATAATTCAGAGGATATGGTTAGGGCTCCATAGCATTGCTGATAATCTCTCAAATGGCAAACTCAATTGTGTTTTCCACACTAATTTAATTACGATTTATTTGCTAGCCTGTTTAATATTTATTACCAATTTGTAAAATAATTTGCTGGACTACGATCAGCGGCAGGGAGACTGCACCTTTATAATTTAACGTTTTAGTTTTACATGTTATTAAAAAAAATGCATAGTAGGTCACTATCTAAAATTCTTTAAAGTTAAGTAAAGGCTTAGCGCGGGGTAAAGTACTGTGACACGGAGTCCGTAAGCATGGAGTTTCCCTCATTATTACTCATGGTGGAAGTGAGGGGCGGGAGTTTTCCTCAATGTGCCTCTGAGAGCCGCTATTTTCCAAACAGTAAATCCGCGCAGGATTTAAAGTTGCGCTACTTATTATAGGAGCAAAGATTTGTCTTTAATCAGCGGAGACTTAAAACCTCCCAGGCATGCCCCACCTTAACTTTTCCTCCCAACTCTGAGAAAGCCATAAAAGCATAAATATCCCTCCTCCAGTTCCCTAGCCGGTTTACCTGATAATTAATTAGCTCCGGTTAAACCCTCATACCTGGTCATCTTGCCCTCGCAGCCTCTGCTGGAGGCTGTGTGATGGAGTAGACCGAGCCGATCACGCTACCATTATCCTCTCCCAGTCCCAACATGAATAAATAAGCCTTTAATCATGTCAGCACGAATTACGCAAACGCTTACAGACGCACTGTTAAAATGCAGGCCATTTGCATCAG
The DNA here is from genome assembly GCA_026777985.1 of Mormyrops attenuatus. NCBI lineage: Eukaryota > Metazoa > Chordata > Actinopteri > Osteoglossiformes > Mormyridae > Mormyrops > Mormyrops attenuatus. Next base: position 16,019,131 of record JAODKC010000047.1, on the reverse strand, counting down.
ATGCAATAACTGGCTTGTCTCGGTATAAATCCTGACAGGTTTTCCCAGACTCACTGAATCGTGGGAGCCCATTATATCTCACCTACTGCCAACCCTTATTCCAATTATGGGCCCAGAGGAGCCGGGCTCTGTGTCACAACCAAGACAGGCCCGGTTTGGGCGAGGAACGAATCTTTTATAGTTTTTCGTGAATTAAATACGGACGGGCACTTTGTTTTGTTTACAGCTCTGTTGCCGCACGAATTCGCCTCCACTTCAGCGGGCTCCTAATCTGTTGGAGTTGGACACGGGCAGCACTCGTATGCATGCGCGGGGGCCTGGTTTATTTTAAAGGACCACTTCAAATGGCACCTTCTACACGACATGCCACATTCGACCGCATTCGCTATCGGCGAGGCAAGGCGAGGGGTAGCAAAGACGGCCGGCGAGCGTCCATTAGTCCGAGACATCACGTGGAAAGTAGGAACCGAATCCGCCTGTGAGGAAACGTCGTTTCTCAAGCCGATGCTTCCTGTGTCTCTGGTTTTGCTGTCAATTTCTAGCCCTGAGCATCAGTTTGCTGGGGAAGAGAGATTTATAACATAGCAGAAAAACAGAGGACCATTAACAGAGCGTTCAGGGATTTCGAAGGCAATTATCAGGGGTTGCTAACCTCTCTCATACTTAATGCTCCCGATTCAGTCACACTTCTCCTCCACTCGCTTAAAAACTCCTCACCTCACCTTCTCTTTCACTCCACCAGCAAGCATTTCATTTATCTGTTATTTTACCCTCACGGCACATAAATTATGAACTCAGATTCAGTCATGATGTGTGAGTTGGTTCCTCCCACCATGCTTCATTTATTACTTTTAACCTGAAGAATTAAGGAAAAGAATTAATATTTATATTTGTTGTGACTAATTATTCCAGAGTGTTCTTGGACAGAACCCTACAGGAATGCATGTAGCATTACAACAAATAGACCACTTTAATTAAATGCACTTACATCGGCAAGTCTAATATCCTTCAGACGCTGTGAAAGACAAAGAGACATGCTGAAATTAGAGCCGTTTCCCCTTGGCAGGATTTTTATTGTATGTCTTTGACGTTCTGGTTAGTAAATACCTCAAGGAAAAAACCTGGATGTGGAGAAGCCCAGAAAACACTGTGAACTCTCTCCACCCCCCCACCTACAAACATTTACCTTTAGATGCGACTGATCCAAGGATGTTGTTCAAACATTATTCATTAATACAAAGTCAAGGAAAAGGGTGTCACTAATCTTTTCCAGTGCTACAGATCATTATTTACTTAATTGAATATATTCTCCAAACTGCTGTATTTTCAATAGAAATGTCTAAGGTGCATTGTAGGCAAATTTCAGAGCGACTCATTCTCACTTCTTGCATACAGTTGCCCACATGTATCTTTAAACACAGGCCTATGTCTCTTCCAGCATTTAAAGGGAACTGCGTAACAGCAAACTCAGTATACAACACTTATTGTGTTTGAGCTTCAGAATTAATATGGGAATTACTTTTGTAGCTAGTATTGTGATTTTCCTCTAGTAAGAAGAGGAACAGGATCAACCGAAGATCTGTACAGGTTATACTGTATTGGCCAAAATATAAGACAACCCCAGTTTCTTAGATGTAATTTTGTGGGGAAAAAAACACTCCCTTATATTCGGGCCTATACGGTAATAGCGTTGTACTGGAGCCTATCCCAGGAAACACATGTCACAGGATACCCCAGAAAGGATGCTGCTCACAGGGGACACACTCATGCTTTCTGGAGAATTTCAAGACACAGATTCACCCAAGCCAATGTGTTGGGACTGCAGGAGGATACCAGAGCACTCTCTACACACACACAGCTGGGACGTGAACCCAGAGCCCTGCAGGTATGTAGTCACAGTCCAATGTCTGATTAATAAAGGAACCTGAACAGCCTGAGTTTTTGATTCATTTTAATAATTTTCTCTACTCATCCACATAATCCACAACTGAGGGGAAAAATATTGTACAAAAAACATGTCCATTGGATGAGCACCCAACTCTTTACTGCTCATGTGAAGCCAACTACTTTGAGAAAAATATGTCACACAATATGGTGACCACCCCTCATTAAAAGTGTACTAGTGTTTTCAAGGTCCCATGGTGCATTCAAAGCAATTCTGGGAAGATACCATCAAGCAGGTGCGAGGGGGGGGGGGTGGTGGAGTTAAATGTCTGAATGTTCCATTGACACACTGCCATCTGATCAGTACGCAGTGAAGGGGGCCCCAAACTGAGGTTAAAAGAGTAAAAAAGGAGGTAAAAGGAGAAGCTTCTACATCAGTCAGAGAGACCTAGAGAGGTTTACAGCCGGAACAGGAAATGGGAGAAATGAGGGAATAGGGGAACAAAACAGGGATTTCACTAATGAGGAGTGTGTGGGAGAGTGGACAGGACAGGGTTTCTGAAAGAGGCCTATGTGAGACTGAAAACGCAGAGGTCCAACAGCTACTGCAGAGCTTGGACCAAATGAGTAACGTCTGGCACAAGCTCATCCGTTACAAGATGGGGGGGGGGGTTAATCAGCAGGGAATCCTGTTGAGAGAAAGGGCGAAAGGGGCAGCGCTAAACACAGAAAAGTCCTTGAGGGAAGAGCAGCCTGAGGACCTGTGAAGCGCACGCTCTCGGTCACGGCAGAGTGCCGTAAAACCGAGAGGGAAAGACTCTGGAGAGGGTCCTGTCAGACCAGCCACCCGCAGGCACAAAGACTGGCGTCCGCCAACGCAGCTACGGGTCCGTCTCACCATCGTGTTGGGCGTCGACCCGCCAAAAGACCCCCGGCCGTGACACTGCGCGTTTTATCTCCTGAGAGGCCAAATCATGGGTGTCACCTGACAGCGCCAAAAATAGGGATGAGATCTGCTTGAAGCCATGGACATCTCATGCTGGGATCGAAGTGCCTTTGATCTTGGATTTTGGTCATTTCATTTTTTGAGTTGATATGTTAAATATAGCAGTTCCTTAACAAAGCGTTAAGCTGAAATGACTGTTAGCTCATTAGCTCATAGTTTTACAGGGAAGCATTATGTCTTTTCTCGGACTTCCTCAGTCGCCCGACCCCCAGCTGAAGTTTGTCCTGATCTAATTGCTGCCTCCCTCTACATTAATCCTTAATTGCATTACGAGGAGATTATGGAATTTAAAATGGCTGCAGAAAATAAACAAACAAATATAGCAGCACAATGGCCAGGACAATGGTGGATTTCGACTGAACGCCCCGCGTGCTAAAGCGTTTTTACAAGCCGCTCATCGACCTTTGAGTGCATCCGTTACTCCTTATTGAAGCATTAAAACACATTTCCTGTGTACATGCTATGCTCTAATTAACGATCTTATACGAAAACACATAGGTGCATGAAGCATCTACATAAACCGCATTAAACCTACATACACACTCTCAGCGTTGCCTGTGGGCTACATTCTAATGCTAGGCCATGTTACACCCCTGAAATAGCTGTGCTGGATTCTTCCCGTGGCCCCTGCGGTGACATCCCCCCGCTAATGGTAGGGTACTTATCTGTCCCATCTGTCAGCCCTCCATTGTCGGTCACGTCTGCTTCCTCTACCTGTGATATCCACCTGCTGATTCGTTCTCTGAAGTTCCACCTTTTCCTTGTCCTCCCCCTTTCTGTCTTCTTCCGTTTCCTGGGCCTCTTCTTACACCCTGCAGATTGCGAGGTACCCTACGACCTTCCAGCTATAGTGAACGCGACTTGCTTTCCCCCTGCTGTCGCCGTGTCATCTCCTCTCTGGGCCGTTCCACTAACGGCTTGTTGTGACCTTTGACCCTCTCACCCTGACCTATACCTCTCTCTCCAAGCCGTTGGCCTTTCAGATCGACCTTCATTCTGAGAAAATAAATCCAATATCTATCCCGCCTGCCCACTGGATATAGCGTGCGTAGGGATTCTGACAAAACACCAAACAAAAAACGTTTAATAGGAAATGCTGAAATTGCTGAAAGCACTACTGTACAACTGACCTAATCATTTTTCCACCACAAAACATCAGTTTTGAAAGGTCTAATTATGTAGTGTAAGTACTAAGTTTGTAATCAAATAAATGATTTTCATCAAAATCACCGGCTGGAAGAAGCACTCTGTTCAGAGAAGCGCAGCAGATAATTAGTCACTGTGGCTCAAAGCATGTTTTAAGCGAATAATACATTTCTGGGCAGTGCCAGTATGGATCTGACCCTGCACCCTAGCTATACGGTGGTGATTCACTGCTATTGGGCGAGTGGTTTCTGTCATTTCGAGGAATACGGAACAAACAGTTGGACACCGACCGTGATAATCTGCACCGTTTAACTGGCCCCCACTCATGCTCTACCTGAAAAGGCACTAGGAGACACAACAGGGCCCGCGGATCTCTGACGGCCTAGGTACGTGTGGACCGTTACCGTGGCAACATGAAGCTCTGGGCGAGATCATTGTTGCCACTTTTTTTTAATTCGAGGGAGATTAGAGATGCCAGGGGCATAAAACACACTTTAGATAATATCTAAATCGATAAATAGCGTCTGCAATCTCGCAGAAAGCTTTTCAGTGACTGTCTGTGTGCTGAAAACGTCTTTTCGCTGAGCGAACATCTAATAAAATTAATTCTAATTTTTAGCATATTCAAATTTGCCAACTGGTATGGGTGATGAATTAATGAGCCTTTCAGGGGTAGTGGAGTCTTGGCACAGGAGTAAGAAAATCACAGCGAGAAGAAGTGTGGCGGTGTACGAGGGGCTAATGGTTTGTTAATATTGAACTTGTCAGATTTATTAACATATTGGTTGCAGAGTTTGAGTCATCACAGGGCGGTCGCGGTCAGGAAGAGCTTCAAGCCCGACTTGGGCATACCTTTGACGCTGAGGTGAATGTGGTTGGACTGGGGGTTCTGGTCACTCTGCACGGAGCAGGTGTACTGGCCGTCGTCGCTGACGTCCACCTTCTGAATCTGCAGGCTGTACTCGTACTTGCTGCCGGTGCCCGAGACGATTGACACGCGAGGATCCACAGACCACTTGTCGTTCCCCGCGAAGATGATGCTGGAGCGGTTTAACCACGCCCCTTTGGAGAGCTCATCTGACAGGTAGCACCTGGACAAAAGAAAGGTCAGTGGTCATGTGATCCATCCCAGTGGTCATGTGATTGGTTATCAAAGCTCCATCCTTCTAAATAAATGCACTTCCTGCTGGATCTGCGGCCTGCACTGAAGCCAGTTCCTTATTCCGCGTGTGAGCTGCTAGCTTTCCCGCTCGCTCGATAAGGCGTGATAATTAAAAATGAAATATTACTTGTGCAATCCATTAGACTGATTCTTCTTCTAAATTTTTAATTGCACGCCTCAGCTTATGTTTTCATCCAAAGACACTTTTTTTTTCATTTACACAGCTGGAGCGATTCAGGTTAACTAGCTCACTCAAGGGTACAGAGACAAGCCTCCCCTGGGACCTGAACCAGAAAGATCCAGGTTACGAGTCCATGTCCTGCTGCTTTTACGAGGAACTTGGCGCCATGAACTAGATTTTAATTTTACATGTAGGGAAATATATATATATATATATATGTCACATGTAGCCTGAAGGTGATTTAACCATACTGTCTTGCAAAGCCATAGATTTGGTTTCAGAGTTCATATGGGACCAAATCAGTCCAAAACCCCCGTCCCCCCTCCCCCAAAAACACACATGATATTCCCACAATATTGGTAGGGACCGGTCTTTGCCATCCACACCCAAATCTACGCCCTTACTTTGCTGTTAATATGACCCCATCCTTATTCCACTCTGGGTGTAGTTAAAATATACTCTCTCTCTCTCACACACACACACACACTCAGGTTTGTAACTATATCTTTGTGGGGACTACAATTTGTTTCTATGGGGAAAACTCTAATCCCAATATGACGACCTTAACCCCTACCCAGCCCTAACCTTAACCATAAGTAGCCATATAACACAATATGAGACTTCTGCCATTTTTACTTTTTTGATTGCATTCACAGATCTTTGTGGGGACCTGAAAAATGGTCCCCACAATGTCAAAATAACAGGTTTTTATTACATTGTGGGGAAGGTTTGGTCTAAACAATGTAATATAAACATAATCCACACGCACACACACACACACACACGCACACACACGCACACACACACACGCACACACACGCACACACACACACACCACTAGGGTTAAAAGAGGATCGCTGTGAGTGACGTTGCTGGTGAATCTAAAGATCATTCCGTGTCCTTGCTATGGATGTAACGGATTCATTCTCCGGGAGGCAAACTGAGCCTCTGGCCGCCAGGAGCTAGCAGACCTTCCCCAGGGAGTCACATCGCCGTTAGCGTTCTGCCGCTAATTCCGAGCCACGGGACGAGAACCTCTGAGGAGCTGTGAGTCATTTTTCAGATGGTGTTAGAAGAACAGACCCCAACCGTGCTTTATGCTTCTGGTCTGCATTGTAAAATACTCTACAACAAGGTTAACATTAAAAAAAAAAACAATCACCATAAGGTCGAAATGTGCTGAGAAAATATGGAGAAAAAGCGAGATAGGAGTGATAAATAATAAACAGCTAATTGGACATACATTTTTCCTGGTACAACAATAAAGCAGAGCCGTCTCTCAAGAGAGGATTCATGACGTTGTTCTGAAAGACCCCAAGGATAGGGACCCGCAGATCCTTTCAGGGGGAACAGCAGCCAAAGCCCCATAAAAGGCTGTTCTGCTTCTGCTGTCCTGCTTTCCGCACCCCCTCACCACCCCCCCCCCCGCCCCCGTTCAGCGCTGCTGACTGTCAATAAGAGGACGCGGTGGATCCGCCCATGGCAGAACGAAGGAGCGGAGACCTGACGTCAGCCGCCTGGTTCCCTTGTTCTCTAAACGCTTGACGGTGTGATTTCCTTAGTCAGACACGGGCCAATTAGCGAGGTCCATGAGGCCCGGAGCAGCGGGCGGGACCCATCGGGGTATCGTACAGCCTGCCTGTTTCTGACAGGTTCCTAGAGAGGAACTGCTGACATACCTAGCGGCACGTCTGGCCTCTCTGCAAGACTGGCAGAAAGAGCTTGCAAATATCAGGCAGTTTAAGAGCCAGTCCTCAGTCATGTGCTTGAGTTTGGAATTAGCTGCAGCCTCTTGCAGGAGAGCGACACGGTTTGTATTTTAGATCTCGCCTCTTTTTCGTTTCACGCTGCTGGTGTCGTCATTGAAGCCTCCCATTCCCAATGACAATGACGTCTCCGTGTAACTCGAAAGACAGGTCACCGTCAATAGTGTCGCACACCTCAGACTCACGAGATGGTTTGTTGAGGCTATTTCTCTACAATTTTCTCTAATTATTTCCAAAATTTAACTTATTTAGTAGAAGCCTTTATAGAAAGCACTATACAAATGACAGCCAGGTCCTGGAGCAGTTGGGGTAAAGGGCCTTGCTCAGGGGCCCAACAGGAACATCTCTCTACTGACCCTGGGATTTGAGCTGTCGACCTTCTGATCATAGGCACAGCATTGTAACCCAATGAGCCCCACACCCACCCCGTTTCCACATCAGCCCCAAGGAGAATCCCTGTTGAAATTTCAGGATTTTCCTTGGGGTACGCGGGAATCACTAACGATGACGCATCATATCATAATGTTCGCTCAGGGCTGAAGGAGCCACTTGGAATCTTCCTGAGTATGACTTTTTCAAATTTTAAACATTTTTTGTCTTTTTACAGCACAGACCTGTTTTATTTCCTTTGTTATTCTGCCTCAGGTTGTGTGAATGAATCTTCCATCTGAAAACAGCAGATTTCTTTTTGGCACTATCAGCAATTTCAGTCACACATTATCAGTAAACTGCTCCCCTCCCATGTGCAGAAAAAACACATTTATTTTGCGATTTTGAAACCCACGGACACAAAAGTTTGCATGCTTTACAAATCGGTAATGAGATCTCAGTACCAGTAACGTCCCCTCCACATCCGCACCGGCATTCCCCACCCAGGCAGCCTTCTACCTCTCGAAGAGTCCCTCTCTGTAACTGAGCCCTTTTACAACCTCGTATGTACATTTAGAGACGGATCCCATGACCTCTAGTCTCCGGCCTCAGTCTGGGAGTTAATCCCTGGTTAATCCTGTGAAATCGTCCAAGATAATAGTAGATTTTAGGGAAATCCACACACCGGGAAAATCAACAACATTGTATTATTTATGAAAGTAAAAAGGGATTGCATCTGTCCTCCTGGTACTGTGACCCCGATCGGGAGAAATAGTTTGGAAGATGAGTGGATGGATGGATGGATGGATGGATAGTAGGTGCTAGATGTTAGGTGGAGGTAACAAGCTAGTCAACACAATGATCCTAAAGCAGGTCAGTATCTCACAGACGGTGGTTATGTAGAGTCAGGGAAATACTCTGGCCAGAAACGTGTGATCATATGAACTGGCTTCTGTATTATGTGGGTGTCCCTGTGCTGCTTGGATAGGCTCCCGGCCCCCTCTGTAACCCTGACCAGGATAGGTGGTTAGAAGACGGCTGGATGGATGGAAACTTTAGCTTATTGCCCTGTGAAGTTTCTATTCACTCTGAGGAAACCTGAGTGGAACCACGGCACTGGTGGTTTAGTTAAGGTTTCACCACACATTATACATGACATTTATTTAGCGGCCTTTTATCCACAGTGATGTGCATTTTTTTTTTTAGAAAGCAGGGTTAGCCAGACCCTGGAACATTTGGGGGTTAAGGGCCTCGCTCAAAAGCTCAATGATGACATCACTTTGTCGACCAGGGGATTTGAACCAGTGACACGCTGATCGCAGGTGTGGGGTCTAAACCATCTGAGCCACATGCCACCCCCCACACACTCTGGTGTGGCTTTCTCTGGTCTGGATTACTGGGGCCAATTCGCAAAATTCGCAGGTCAGCTGAGAATGAAGGGCAGCTGGGACACATAGACATGCACTGTCCGAGTCACCTGATGGCCCTCCCAAGGCGAATGGTGCTTTCTCACAGCATCATCTTCATCATCATCATCCATCCATACATCCATCCATCCATACATCCATCCATCCATCTTCTAAGCACTTATCCCAGTCAGGGTCACAGGGAGCCCCCAGCCTTTCCCAGCAGCACAGGCCACAAAGCAGGAGGACACCCTCAAAGCAGTTATTCATTATTATTGTTATTATTAGTCAATTCAGTATATTTGTATATAGCGCCTTTCACAACAGAGTCAATCCCAAGGTGCTTTCATTGGGGGTGTTGTGATACATTACAACATTATTAAGAGAGAAAATTACAATATTATAACATTATTATAGTCCCAGGCAGACATTGTCTGATATGGCTTCATCCTCTCCTCACAGTGATCTTCTCAGCGATTCCGGAAAGTATTCGTCAACAAAAGTGCCAACAGGCCCCCTTTTGAAAAGCAGAAGCGGCAGTGGCCTGCCGACCGCAAACCCCGGCGGGTTTCCCATCTGGACGCTCGCCTGCCCGGAATAACTGGAGCAGCAGCTGTGGGGACGCCGCGCCAGTGTGACACGCGCCCCCACCTGGGCCGCTCATGCTCGCTCCCCTATCTTGCCTGATATTACATTTCAACGCGGTGTTAGAGCAGCTCTTCACACTTAAAGTGTGAATTAACCTCGCGGACGTGAGGGATTAATTGCCAATTTAGCCGAGACGTCCTGTGAAAGCACGTTAGTGAGGTCCTTTCTTGACAAGTACTAAATACCTTCAGTGTACGTTTCTGTCATATAATGATAAAATCTATTGACAAAAAATAAAAATTGCATCATTCTTATTCTTGACCAAACTCACACCAGCCCAAACATCTGCATGATTAGGACCAGCTAATATTGGTCCAGATACAGAAGTCCTACACTTTAACAGTATAAAAGCATAAGAATGACTTCATAATCAGTAACACAAGACCACCTCTGCACCAAAAATCTGAAAACCTCCAGTCTATACTTAAAATGGCAGTCATTAATAGCAACCTAAAATTTTGTTTAATGACACATCACACCAATAACACTGTCGATTATTTAAGTTTTAATATTTATAAACAAGCTTTCACCAAGCAAAAGGTAGATCTATATATCCTTGTTCTCTTTAAAATTGTTGATGCATCTTACAGCCCTTTACACAACAAATGACATTGTTAATGATATTATACATAATTAATAAGTATCTGTTGGTTACCATTATATGACTAAACCTGCTAAATCTGATGCTCCTGGGACAAGCTCCAGGCTCACCTCAACCGCGAACTAGAGCCAAGCTCGCGGAAGACGGATGGGTCCGTTTTATTTTTAACAAAAAAACAGAAACAAGTTCTGTGCTTTTTGAGGAAACTTAGAGCCTTGCGGCCCTATATAAGCCAAGTGGAAGAGCTCAGATGGGAGCAAGGAGACGGGAAGGTGCTGGAAGGGATATCCGATCTGGTGCTGTCATGTCAACAGGAAGTGACACGTGTAGGAAATGCTCGGGGGAATCAGCCACTAAACTATGAAGACAAATTGCAGCAAGACGGAGTCGGGGTTAAGGTCACATGGTTAGCTCGCCTCACCTGTCTCTCATTTCACAATTAGCTAACATCCACTTTTTCCCACAGCAACCAGTAGACACGCCCAGGCCTGGGTGGCCCCCCACTCAGCTGTGCCCCGTTTTGCCCTCTCATGCTTCGCCCTGAAACTGAAGCGGTTGCTTCAGTCCTCGCACCCTGTCATCACAACCATCGGCGTTCCATCCTCCTGGGGCAAGTCTCATGGCCAGGCAGACAGGCAACCAAACATTAGCCTAAATGTGGGGCTTAGCGCCTGGGCTGATGGATGGACGCACCGCGCACATGGGAGCCCGTGCAGCGTGACTCAGAGAAGGCCGGGAAACGCCAGTGAGACCCAGTGAGACCCGAAGCCGGGGGAAGGCCGTGGAAGTACCCGCTGGCCATCCGGCTCACTGGGTATTTTTGATATGAAGCCCCAGAGGTATGTTTTCCTGCTAAAATCATCACTTGGCCTGCCAGGAACCCCCACCCCCGACTACCAGAGCCACGCCAGTAAAGATGGGGCTGCAGGAGAATGAAGCGATCAGGCGGGAAGCTGAAGTGAGACGGCGAACAAGAACAGCCAAGCGCGTGAGTGTGAGATAAAGGGACTCGCTGCACGATGACAGCCCCGTGCCTCTGAAAGGCGCTGGGCGCGTGCTGCTAACGTGCTAGCAGGCTAACTGTGGGCTGCTTCCGCATCACGCAGCACTCGCACTAACTGCCATTAGCATTCAGGGATAATTACTACCTCTAGTGGCTATTCTAAATTTCCCTGTCCCCTCGAAATAACATCATATAGATTATAGCGGGTTTCCCTGGTTTTTCCAAGCAGACATCACTGCTCGCCTTGATTTTCAGCTGCAAGCGCCACCCTGGTAGGCATCTACAGAGGCACAGCCCACCCTCCGGGGGGCGCCAGATTGCTCTACAAATGTCGAGCTGATCTAATTGCTATTAGGCATGGAAAGCCCTTCTCGGCCACCAGGAGACACCACGCTGGGCCTGTGTAATGACAGGGACTGAACCTGCTGGCATGAGGGCTCCCAGTCGCCCCGGGAATACCCCCACCATACGGAGGAGCGCCTGTTCTCAGGCTTTTTTAAATAGCAGTGTAGACATTCCGGTTAAAGGTCACCAGCTCATTTTATTATTGATTTAATGAAGAATGATGACAGTGCCCCCTAGAGGGAGGGACACAAACTGCAGCGTATGTTTGTCCATCTCACTACCCTGCTTTAAGGAGTGGTTTGATCTTAAAGAACTCAGAGGGACATTACTAAGAGGAACTACACATCAAATAACGTGAGGCATTAAGAAACAAACTACTAAGACATAGAGGGGATGTTAACAAACTACCGCCTACACTGAACGTGAAAATCCCTTCCAGGGTGTCCCCAGCCTCCCTGGAACAGCTCACAGTGACCCTGTACTGCATAAGTTGTTACGGATAATGGATGTAAGGGCTTTCACAGACAATCAAAGGTACTATTACAATAGAACTACTATTGTTATAAAGCACTTTTTCCAAGAATTTCCCCCATCTCCCAGGAGATTATCAAACTTACATGCTTCTTTTGTAATTCTTATCTTACCCCTATATGGAATTTTGACTAAAAAGGAATCCAACATCATATAACCAGGACTTATGGACATGCCAATTCCAGTTGTACGCCATGCTGGCAAATTCGAAACATATAGTAACATATATGCTCATACATTCATGACCTATCCTATAAATCAAAAACACTATTTCTGCTATTAAGTGATTCTTCAAAATTCCAGGAGTAATCGACCTTTTCAACTAATATTCAAGTTATCTAACTTACTGGAATTAAGGGGGGAAACAATATGTATTGTAAATTTTATATTTTTCTTCAAGTCAGTAAAACTTCTAAAACTCAAAAATAGCATCTTAAATTCGGTGCAAAAACATTGGCAAGGAAACAGGACAAACTTAATAAGGCTGAAATTAATTAGAATTATAAGATATCGAGCGAACTGCACTCCCCCAAAAATGGAGAGTGTAAACTTGCTTTAATTAAGAATTGATCGATATTCCTTGAATTGCAGTGGCAATGGTATTTAAGCTTCCCAGAGCCCAGATGAAAAGAAAAACAGCTTTTCTTTAGTTCAGAAAAATAATCTATAGAGCATATCAGCTCTTACAATTAACAATAGACATATGAAGGAGAGCTATCAAGTCAGCTCCTTTTAACGTCAAATAAAAGAATGAATAAACAAAATAGCAGAGAATTAGAGAGAATTAGAAATAGGGAAGTGAGTTTAATTGGTTTACTTTTTAGCTAAACATTGAGACAATATTGACACACGTACACTCAAATATTTAAAGGATGCTTTGATATGAAGGACGTGCACATTGTAATGAAACAGCCTTGGCCTGAATGCCAAGAGACCTGCAAGAGAACTGCAGCAAGTGTAATTAGGCGGCTCTTCAAAACGTTTCCTGGCTTTTTGTAAACAGGCAAAAATTTAATCCAGATAATGAATCTGGTTATATTTTCTGGAAAGATTTAACCAATTTTCAGTATTCTAAGGTAGGCCTAAAGACTTTCATAATTACAATGTCGTTGATACTATCAAATATCGCCTCTCGTTTGATACAATTTTTATCCGGTCCATTCAAAATGTCTATGGAGATATTCACAGTTGTCTTTAAACCATATTTTTTATTTCCAGTTTTCCTCAAACTTTCCTTCCCTTCTCTGGCCATTGTTGTTTGTTTCTGGATATCATAAAAACCCAGAGGTAATGGGAATATCAGGAAATCTGCGAGAAAAATTACAATTTCACAATTAGCTGACAAAACAGCCCCATTGCTTAAAAAAGAAGGAAGTTAGATTAATTAATAGATGTGAGTGCTCTGGGTGTACAGTTACAATTGGTAACGTTAGCGATGCTTCTGTGATATTGCTGCATGTACTCAGCAAGCTCAGAAACACACAGCTGCCAACCCAATTAAGATTATTGTAAAAGAGTTTAGAGGTCTCCAAATTGTGCCTTCAAGATCACAACTTGTGTAGATCTTGCCCGACGTTTGGTTTGTAGAAGGATTTAGCTAAACGTACTGGCATCTTACTGGACAATTCAGGTGCACATGCTAGTTAAAGTATGTTACATAAAACCAAGCCACCAGGAGTCAGATGAAGAACAGCAAATACATTCGAAGGTAGAATAATCGTTGGGACAGTCAATCACCCTTTTTGCCACCATCTTTGCATCAAACATCAGGCACTAAGAAACACACTGTGATCGTATAACATATGTAGCTAAGAACGCTGTCGACTTCAGAAGTTTGCTTGAAACGAATATCCAAACAGACCATGTGGATTCATTTATATGGATCTTGATGCACCATTACGTCGATCAAGCAAAGAAACAACAATAATTTACTCAAGCAGGCAAATGAGTAGCTGTTTATTCACATTTATTTAGCACTTGTGTTCATCCAATGTGATGTAGAAGTGAGGATCAGAGAGCAGGATCAGCCAGTCCTCGGAGAAGATGGGAGTACGGGCCTTGCTCAAGGACCCAGTGATGGTATTATTACTTTGCCGGCCATGGGATTTAAACCTATGACCTTCTACACTTTGGCAAAGATGCATAACCCACTGCTACATATTACTTCATCCATCCATCCATCTATCTATCCTGCACTCCTCCACAAAGCAGGAGCATACCACAGATAGGATGTTGGTCCATCACAAAGGACATGCATGCACACCATCATTCACTAAGGGCGACCAGCAAAACTGCATGTATTTAGACTGCAGGACACTGGAGTACCTAGAGGATACCTGAGTGACATAGGAAGAACAAAATCTGCACACAAATGCATATCATGACGAATAAGCCAAGAGCATCTGGCTTATGAAAGAAGGCCGGAGATCCTGGCACAGGCGGAATAGGCGGCTGCCTAGGGCCAGCGAATCACCTGCGTTTCAGAGGAAACGACACGATCATGAGTTTTCTTGGTAGGGAGGCTCCTGACCAGGTAGAGCCGGCCCCGATTACAGGCAACATCAGCTTCCACTCTGGAGCAACATCAGAGCGCACTTGATTGTGTGACTTTACGTCAAACTCCAGAAGCATTATGAGAATTATCACGTCTCTAGACAAAACTCCACTTGAGTCAGACTAGAATTTCTGAGTCACTCACTGTCACCAGATGAACTTACTTGACTCTCCATGGGAGAAGACTCTCCTCTCTCCGTCTCGAGTCTCCATCTTGCTGGAGCGGGTAAAGTAAAGCGGCCTCCTGCCACGCTCTGCTGCAGCCCCTCCCCTGCACATGCAATCATCTTGTCGCGTAAACAGAGGGGCTTCCTGTAGCGACTGTCAAAGCCTCAGTAAAGGAAACAGATTCGTAGCCTATAGCACCTCTCAGCACTGTCACAACATCAGAAGGAGCAAAGCGGCAGGAGGTGCGGTGGGGGGAGGGGGGAGACTCTAGAGCACATTGCAACCCCCTCCTGACGACCGGGGAGAACAAACCGGCTTTTTCCATAGACTTCCATGGATATTACAGTATCTACACTGAGATGTCTGAAGCTCTCATTCTGAAAAAAACAATCAATGCTTTGTGCTTAAAATTTACTCATCGGCTCTGTAGGTATCTAAGTAAACCAGATCTCAGGGAACATCATTTAAAACTCATCAGGCTTCCCGAAGTAAGCAGGGATCAGTCTGGAAAAATGGCGTGGAATTCATACCCGCACGGAAGTGAGCATCAAGCTCGTTATTCGTGGGCAAGTCAGTCTGCTAGACCATTTGGCAAACAGCCAGGTGGCTCAAACAGGAAACACAGGTGTTTGACTTCACAGGTTCCATCGTTAAATGCCGACATGCCTCGTCCTAATTAGTGCCTGAGTAAAACGACGTGTTTGATTTCATCCTATCCCTGGAGGTAGGGCTGCGATATCACATCACGACATGAGAAATTTCTACAAGTAATTTTATATTTATATTTATAAAACATAACAGAAATGATAATTACCCAAAATAAACTGTAGTCAAATAGAACTTATTATCTACCAATAGAGTGTGGGTATTTGTCATTATGTAATAGGAACGGCCATGTTGTTATTCTGTGTCTCGCATGACATCCCCGGCCTTGTGCTCTGGGCTGTGATTCCACAGAAAGGTTGTTCCGGTAAATATTCAGGCAAATCCCTTTCTAAATGGTTATGATATCAGGCTCATCTCCAAACTTCAGGTGAGAAGTCTGTTTGCTAGACCACCTTGTGGCCTTCCATGCTACGCAACAGTACATAAAGCTCTCGTCGTAACCTCAGAGATTACTCCGGAGCGGCACCTCTAAGGGAAGTCTCTGACAAATTGTCCAGTCGTCTTTATTTACTGTGTTTAAGTGTGCAAAGTCGGCCTTGCAGGCAGGCAGAAACGCTCCTTCCGGCGTCACCCCCTGGAGTCTCTGCTCGGGGATATCGATCCGCCCATTTGCCCTCCGCTTCCCCCCCCCCCCCCGCCGTCCTTCCAGCCTCCAAACGACGCGGCCCTGGCCTTGCATTCTCAAATGACTTGGATGCCTCTCAAGTGTCTTGGCAAAGTCAAGCTTACGTGGCCTGCCTGAGCGGGCGCTCAAAGGGAATATTCGATCGCGGCCCCAGCTGAAACCAGGCCGAACCTTTGTGAACGTTCCTAGGCGAGACAGAGGGAAAAAAAAACGCTCCTGATGGGTAAGATTTTCAACACTGACAGGAAACAAAGAGGTGTGGCTCGCCTCCTCGTCGTGGCAAACACAAGCTGCTTCCAACAGCCTAGTACTTAGCTAGCAAGAGTGACTCAGATCTGCACCGCTGTCGCGATGCTAGCCCGGGCGACGTGCTAATTAAACTGGTGAAGAGGCTAACACTTTCTGACAGCATGACTCGCGACATCGCCATACTATTCATCACCATCCAGAGTCAAGGATGGAGATTTTAGACCCCTGTAGCAGGCTGGATCTTCTGCTCTGAGTATACCAGCAGGGACATCATAGGTGTGCTATTTTTTCCTTCTGGTGGATAAGATCCTTCAGGAGAAGTCAAATATTGCGGACTGTACAAGAAGTGCAAATCCCTCAAGCTACGAGAAAGTCACGATTACGTTTCCTAGATGATATTACGCTCCACTTCTTGTGAACGTGGCCAATAAACGATGCTTGCAGTAGGTGAAGCGTGTATTACTCTGAATGGGGCAATGGCCAACACGTATGTGCACTGAGAACCAGAAAGCGAGGTGTGGATATACAAAGCCAAAACTCGAGACCGAATTCACGCAGCGAGTTACAGGTCCGAGGAACCCGGTTTTGGGGGGGGATGGCCAACGCACCGTCTCCCGGAAACGCACGCGGCGGTATAACCAGCTCGCACCGAGTCGGGTAGCACGGCGAGCCATCTTCACCACGGTCACACGCACACCGGTAGCCGTGACATCGCCTACTCACAGAAAACACATATGTGCGGTCTGGCGCTCCTCCATCGTCCTTAGGAGACAAGCCCAGAAGCACGCAATCGCTAATGATCTAACAAATGCTATTTCCTATTAAAGAGTCGTTTTGATTCCTCCTAAAACCAGGCAGTAAACACCAGCTAATAAGTACCCCGCGCCTCTCCAGGCTGGCCATTCATTTCTCAAGCCTGTGTGCCGGCGGGGGATCCGAACGTCTGTCTCTCTATTGTCCAGATCCCCTTGGTGGTCATTGCCTTGAAATTATGCCTGTCCATTCAAGCAGCCCCTAGTCTCATTCCACAGATTGCAAAACAAAGCGTTCCCACACTCATGTTTTTATTATAGTTACGTAACATGATGCTCCTCTCAGCTTTCCTGGGGCCGTGCTAATGTCATCATTTTGCCATCAGAGTGATCGGGAATGGTACTTTTTGCATGGGTCACGTGATGCCTTGATGGACATCTCCGGGCAGGGACAGCTGATGTCGCTGTCATTCTTCAAAACGTCTGATCGGGGAAGGACCACCATGTGAAGGAGATGATCCCGTCTGCGGCCGACAACGGACTGACCTCGCGTGCACGTGGGCGAGCGGCGCGGTCACGCGCGAAATCGCGACGCGAGCACCCGCGCTGATCTGAAGAATGAACGAATCAGTTTCACATGAGATGAGCATATGACATTCTACGAGGTGAGCCCATGAATCCCTTTTAGTTATATTAAAACCATTTAGCTATTTTAATCAAACGTTATTATAAATGCGAAATACACTTATGATAAAGTTGATATTTTGTTTTACGTCACCTGCCAATAACGGTACAGTTCAGTTGAATTTGACTTGTTCGGGTGGTAATATAGGGGCAAAATTCTGAGAAATTTAGCATACAGTCCATCCAGATTTGTTACAGTATTTCCAAATTAATGCTCTTATAACATAAGGATGATGCAAGAATGATGTAATACTATAGAGGCACATATGCCTGCTGCTTTGCACCAACCCAAAGCATAGCCATAAAACGCCGTTCATATTTCTCTCACATCAAAATGACAAAACGATCACTGCGAACACAATATAATCGGATTCGCCCCCTGCCCCGCCTTGGATAAGCACGAAACACCGTGCATCCATTCACTAGCAAAACAAAGTGGTAATAATCCACAAACAATCAGATTAGTGTTAAACCATCTGCATCCCCGCGATCGCGCCGAAAAGCGGAATCTCAGATGCGAGATTTGTCGGCGGCATTTGCTAGTATAAAAACGCACTAATGCCACGGTGTAATGAGACTTCATGTCACCGCCCTGAAAGGCATTTTCCAGCTTTCTTTCTGCGTCTCGTTGTCAAGACAGGAAAGCACATGGATTGCCATGCTCCCAGTGAACGATGGCTCTGTTACCGCCTGCCAGGGCTCACGGAAACCGACTGTGGGGACATAATTCAGGAGCCGCATGAGTCATAACCTGGGATGTGACGGGGCAGAGATGCATTGTCAGGGTGAGAGACACAGCGCGCGCTTTTAAAGGGGAGGCTGGCACCCATCCACACCCTGGCTACTCTGGAAGTCTTCGGGTTCTCACAGACTGCCTACCCAACCGACTGGATCCAAGTTCTGGCAACCGTGCTATCAGGGACAGGCCACCTGTTCTCAGCCCAATCTGTCAGGTTGGAGCAGTATGTCGCTCCTAACACGGCTAAGTAACTTCACATGGCTCACCGCTTCTTCTTTTCGCGAGCACCACTTTTTAGTATTATTTAACCATTTGAGACCCTCCGGCCCCCAGATTGTCAGGAGAAGGATGTCTGTGGAAACTGAAAAGTCAGTATACAATCACTCTATTAATTGAAGCACTAAAAACTGGCTTGTCGCCCCCTAAAACGGAATTCGCTGGGCTGATATGTTCAAAATTACATCCCTATTACATTTTATGTTGACACGTATCCAGCTTTCGCTTAGCCAAGTATTGCCATAATGCATAACGAAAAAAAATAAATTAAAATGTCATTGGCCATGAGCAAGAATATGTAAATTTTCATTAATTTTCATTTTGCCTTTGTGGCAGAAATTTGATTTTTACATGATTACCTTTAAGACGCAGATGTTGCAGTTTTGACCGACGAGCGAGCGGTACATCTGTCTGCCTGGCCTTCCTGTAAATGGATTACCCCCCGCCCCCCCAACCAACTATCCATCCATCCTCGAACCCCTTATGCTGTTCAGGGTCACAAGGGGCCTGGAATCTATCCCAGGCAGCACATGCCACAAGGCTGGGGTACACCCTCAATGCGATTCTGGTCCACGGCAGCGTAAATAAACTAGGCGTACGTCTCATTTAACACAACTCCTTAAGTGCTAATAAACAATTTGCAGACAGCGTTATCCCAGGGAAATGATTAAAAAACATTTTACATGTAGCTACTTCATCAAGTAAATAAGCATTTAGCATCTTTTCTCGGGGTTGCAAGATCAATGTCCTTCCAGGATTTGAACACACATACTTTTAAAGGGGTAGTGTTCTTTGACCGCTACGCTACTATAAAGGAATGTCGACTTAAATCTCAAGACCCTTCTGCATGCTGAGTGATGGTCAAATAGTGGGTGTTGGCATTAGAAGCAAGGCTTTTGAGAACAGATAAAAATATGGATTCCAGCCCTATTCCCATAAAGACTTCTTATGATCCACAATCATTTGACGCTTTCCTGCGAGGGCATAGAACACCGCATGATGACTTAAGGCAGACAGATTTATTTTCCTTGACTGTACGAGGGCTTCCTGGAGCTTTTTGCCATTCATGCTGATCGTTAAGATTTTGTCCTTAGATCAGGATCCTGTTTATTTTGAACAAGGTAAAGTAGCAATTAGGGCAGATTCATGCATTTTGGATGATGCTGAACTCATTAAAGTCTTTTCGGAACACATGTCCTCCAGCCTAATATCAAACTGTACGTATATGCACTTTCTTAGGATATCCTACTGCCTTAAGAAGACGTGTTTTTATGACTATAACCTGTTTACATGCACTTCATAGGCCTATACCCGTGTTTAATCATGCCTCGAGATTCAGGCAGCAAACGACTGAGTGTAGGATTCCAAGATACGTGTACGCTAGAATAAGGAAGTCGTTAAATAAACGTTTTTCAAATTAATGTTCACCTAAAGTGACGTTTCAGTTTTATTTACTTTAATTAAAATCTTGAAATAGTCATTAAAAAGTGCAGTTCCGCATAGTGTTTTTACTAATGTAAGATATTCCCAAAGTTAGCTACTCGAAGGACTATACTTCAAAGGGGAAGGCAGAGGACATTTTATATTTTATTTATGCAGCTGTTGTTTTTTTCGGGGTGACTCACTCGTGGTTTAGAGACCTGATCAGCAGTGAACTATGTTACTGGGGCAGAATGTGCCGATTTGGACCGCCGCGGACCTCAGGACGTGACTCAGCACATCGGGTCCCTACTGTGACTGACTTCGTAAGTATGCGGGGTGCTGACACTCCACCCGGATCCCTGGAGATGGACAGAGGAGGGCTTGACCCCTGGGCAATTTGTTGCTTATTCTAGCTCCTAGGGTTTTAAACTTTAAACCACAAGGAACGGGGGGTGTGAACTACCTGTACGGATCAAACACAAATGACCCACCATTCGCAGAATAGGTCTTTATATAAAATGTAACGATCTGACCGTTCGGCGAGTAGAGGCGATCCGATCGGCGCTTCAGATCACCTGAGAAACCGGGATTGCTTTTTCTCCAAGCTAAAAATACGACTAAAAAAGAGCAGATGTTCTGTGAAAACGCTGAAATTAGCATATGCACTAAGCATCACACAGCATAAACGGACCCAATACGCACAGTTTGACTGAAATGAATTCTTTTTCATCATTCATTTAGGGATGGATGAATATGCATGGACCACACCTATGCTATACTTTTGTGGATTGTGGTTGCCAGATATTCGAAGACGCTCTCTGAGGAGGATTCCGCGGTGCTCTTTTAGTACTTGCAGCCAGCTCACCTATTTCTCAGCGTTTTAAAAGCACCCTTTCTTAAAACACTTAAAATATGACGTCCTTCTTTTTAGTGGCTAACTTGTTACAGCCGTCAGTAAACGAGCAAGCGGATATTTGAACGGAATTAGTCATCAATCTGGACATTGTCTCGCAAATGCCTAAAACATGGCTAATACGTATACGAATCAACGTATGTGCTAGCCACAGTATAAACCCAAAACTGTGGATTATTATTTAAAAAATTAAATATTATAGTATTATTATTATTTGCAGCGTAATATTATTCCTGCGGAGACACGAGTATACCGCAAGATTAGTAAACTATTAGGCGAAGCTGAATAGGATAGCCGGATAGTCGTAGATTATTTCGATCGTTTCTGCTAAACGTTAGTATACAGTACGTTACACTCACTCGCCTCTGGCAGTTAAAACGGCAGATGGGGAGGGGATGTTGATCTGCACTGCACTAGCGAACTGGTAACTGCCTGGCAGCCTTCTAAAATGAGCAACCCGATAGAAGATAATACTTAAGATCTATTGCCACTATTACTACTGCTTAAGTAGCCTACATCATATTTAGGTAAATCAACATGACACTCAAAATGTAATGACCAAAATGACACAAAAACGACACATACAGGACCCAAAGTTATTGCAGCCATTTCTTGAACACGTAAGTTTTGCATAAGTACAGCGAAAAGTAAATCAAGTATAATCAAGGTTTGTATTCAAGTTCATGGTGTATTTCTATGGATTGCGATGAGAGCTCGTTACCAGTTTACAGCACTTACGACACTAATGCATGTTCGTAAGTCTGGGTCTTCCTTTTATTCGTCCTGCTGATTTTAGGAGTTCCTTTTTAGAATTATTAGATCATGAGACACGAGACATAGAATCAAGTGGCAACGAGACTCGGAGACCAGTTTCCCTTCTGGGGTAGAAAGAAAAATCTATGATATGACTCAAAAAGTTAAGGATGTTACACTAACTAGTTTCGGTTAATTATCCGGCTTCGTAACTAACGAGGAACGCGGTAACCGAGTTGTAGGTGCGCGAAGAAAAGCCTTGGCAGAAGAGAAAAGCCGTCCCCACACGGTGAGAAAGATGGTGTTTCTGCGCAGTTCGCTTTCCTTGAAACAATCGTCCATACAGCATTTTCTTTCCATGAAATAAGCATGCGACGTTGTGTATGTATGAGGGACCTGGAAGACTGCATGGGCTGCTTTCGGGCTTTTTAAAACTACAGCAGTCGGACACGGTACATCGTGTCCCATTTCAACTAACCCCAATTCCCCTTTTAACAAACATGCCAAATAATATCGAACCGAAGAGCTACGAATCCCCAGGCATTTTTACGTCCATCTCTATAAAACCAGCGTGTTCGAGCGCTAAAAGACATCTCAATAAATTTTCATCGTCGGTCCTCGGAGTTGAGGGAGGAAGGTTACAAAGTCGAGCTGGAAGCGATCACAGTGAAAGCCGGACCTCTCCTAGCTCTGTCACGTCACAAGATGACCCAGTTTAGAGGGGGAACAGGTGTAAGAAGGGAAAAGTACCCAAAATTGTGGCTGACACCGGCTCTTCGCAGCATACGCAATCCCGGACTGAGAGCGCCGAGATTCGCTGCCGCGTACCACTGTCACTTGCTAATACGCTAAGAGCAATAAAAAAAGAGCTGGGCAGTTGGCGACAGTATCACTTTTCCTACCTTAAGAGAGCCGTATCCCCTTGCCTGCTGACGACGTTCTCCATCCCGATCCATGCATTGTCCACAGTCTTTCCGTAAGACAAGCCAGAGGACAGGACGCAGCAGACGCTGAGAATCAAAGCACCGAGCCACCGGCCAAAAGAACACAAGTCCTGCACCGCAACCATCGCGCGCATCTAAGATGTTCTCCTATTTGCCGAAGATTGATTGAACGGTATTATTTATGCTCGATCCTACGCTTGAAATGCCAGAACGCAGCGCCCCTGTTTGGGGGAGGG
>JAODKC010000047.1:15976819-15996003 GCA_026777985.1 Mormyrops attenuatus | reverse complement strand
CCCCCTATTCGCCCTCTTTTTATTCACGGTTTTTTTTTCGCCCCCCCCCACCCGTTAAATGCCCCCCCCCCCGGCCCCGCTTTGGGGGTGGGGGGGGGGGGGGGGTCCTGGCTTGTTTTGTCAGAGCTTCACACTATGGTGTGATTAAGCCTATTCTCCAGTGGCTTGCACACCACCTAGTGAGGAGATGTGATGTAAAATGAGAGCAGCACGAGCGGCAGAGACCCCCAGGCTCTGATCCCGTTGCCATGCGGCCGTTTCCCAGGCAACCCCCTTTTTCAGTAGTCGGTGATGGAGCAGCTGAAGCTGGAGTTTTATTGGTACGGCGAAGCCACGGGCAATTAAAGGTTTCGACTGAAGATGAGCTTCAGCTATCATTAACGAAGTGTGATGGAAATTTCGGACTATTTTAGCCATTTAAATAACATGCATCTGCTGAAAAATAGCACAGGCATATTATATAGCCTAGTATATGTACACACATGGACACAAACCGGACTACATGTATTATATTGCCAGTACTGGTTATGTAACTAAAGCAATTTAAAGGAAAAGTGACCGGACCTATCGAAACTAAATTCCTTACACTAGGCAAAGAAATAGTCTTCAGATTTCATAAAAATTGGATTGCTGCGCCCCTTTAGAACTGTAGTTGGGAAAAAGATCATCAAAACGTCACTTTTTAAACGCGGACGCAAAGCGTGCATAAGCGTATAATTACCTATATGTGAATCACTGCCTTACGAAGAAAAGCTTTTGTTTTGCTATTTCTGTCTGTGAAAGCAGTAGCATCGGCCGCTCCCTGCGATCTCACTTATAAGATCGTTAATGTATCTCGCAGATGAATAATTCCTAGCAGGCGGCCAACTAAAGAGAATGACAACATACGACAGAATTTATGCATATTCATCTATCTTTGTAGCGGGATCAAGTTCCCTTTTAATTCAGGTATTTATTTTCAGTACACTTTTTAATCCCACATGTAAACACATTACTTATATAAAGGCACACCTTATTTAGTCTTTTCCGTTGATTAGGAGGAATTAACTTAAAGACCGTAAGTCTATTCTATCTTATAAAATTCGAGAAATGTTGAAGGCAGCGATTGCGGGGGGCGGGGGCGGGGGTAGATTGAACTTACTTCAAATGAAGATGTGATACGGCCGTGAATTTAATTTCCCCCCCGTTTAAAACCGCCCCGTGGGCCATCTCTAAAACCTGAGGAGGAATTAATCTGACCTTAAGAGAGAGTTATTTAAAGGCTTTCGTTCTTTTTTTAAAGTGCTTTCATGGGCGGTCACTTTCAGATAGGCCTAATCTGCCCATAAAATGCCACCATTAACAAAGAAATTGGCATTCTGTGCAAGATTAGTCATTTCTCGTATATTGGAGATCTCTGGATGTAGGCCTACTGAGACACACACACACACGCACTTTATAAAGTGTTGACCCAAACCAATTTAATGTTATTTCTCTATATTGGAAGCCATAACTGACACTCAAACAAACATTATTAAACTGGACTAGCACACTGGCAGTAGTTTCACATCACAATTTGTGAAATATGGGTCTTTTCCCAGCGTGGTTCGAAAAAAAACTTTATTTCCTGGTACTTCAGCTATAGGTTTTGGTTTCCTGGGATTCATTTACACCAAATATAAGAAATGTCCTGAAAAGAGGTGAAGTTTTACTTGTAAAGCAAAAACAAGTTGAAATTGTATTCAGACATCAGCCTTTAATCACACACTTCTGGTATCACACTGGTGCATTAAGGTGGAAAGTGAAGAAATGCATTTTAAGGTGAGAGTGCTCTCATTTCTCATCACTTAAATTTCACTGCGTGCAGGAACTACGACGAGTTCAATGATTTTTTTTCTTATAATTTACAAAGAACAGTCAATTGTGCAGTGAGTTATACCATGTAAGGCAATTAAACCGTGGGAAAGTGCAATGTGGTTACCACACACTCTGATTCAGTTTCTGCACTAGTTTTCCCTCCGTTAATTTATAAAACAGGACATTTTATAAAACATTCTTATGCAGATAGGCATAAAATCTAACAGGAACAGCCACACAATTCCCCTACATATTTCACATTTCGGGGGAGGGGGGCACGGTAGTACAGTGGCTAGTAGTGATTCCTCATCCCTCTGGGACTGGGTTTTGAGTGTCTGCCCCCCCCAAGTCCAAAGTTACCATACCAGATAGGTATGAGCGGTGCCTGTGCCCGGTGATGGGTTGGCACCCCCTCCTGGGCTGCTCATTGCCTTGTGCCTGTATGCTTCCAGGATAGACTCCGGACCCCCACAATGCAGAATAGAACAGGTTTAGAAAATCGATTGATCAATCAATTTCACATTCTCACAATATTTAAAAACAGAATTGAAACTACTAAGTTCCACAGTTAGTCTTTTCTAATTACCTTCATCTAAACCAGTGGTTGGCAATCTTATCCGCAAAGGGCCGGTGTGTATGCAGGTTTTAGGTCAGCTGTTCAAATCCAGGTGTGAGGACTCTTCATCCAATCAGTCCTCTAATTAGTGACCTAATTAGGGAGTTGCAGCGAAAACCAGCACACACAGCGGCCCTTTGCGGATAAGACTGCCCACCCCTGGTCTAAACACACAAGCGGGCATGTTTCATTTGCACAATATCTTCACCATTCAGCAGATACACAGTGCCGGTCTGCTCATACCCTTGAAAGAGCAGACCTTTATGAATCTTAATGCTGGCTGGTCATTGTTTTTACTTAAATGTGGCCACCCCCGAAATCTTTTCCGACTGACTGCAAATACCCAATCCACTCCAAACACCAATGTTGACATTCACACACCTTTCTTTAACATGTCATTTGACATTATTATTATTATTTTTACTTCAAGAATGAACAACCCTATAAAAGATGACTAGTTTTTTTTTAAGGGATTGCAATGAATAGATAAGGCTGAAGACACAATGGATGAATGAAGCAGTCATCTTATTTCACAGAGCCATTGAATTTATAATTGCATACCTTCACAATAGTGTTCAGTTAATCTTCTGAAGAGCTTTTATCCAGCCACACTTTTAATAACTGCTGGAAATGGCTTTCCTGAACATTCTGTCTGAAGTCAGTCTCTAAACCAGACTAACACTGAAAGTGCTGTGCGACTCCAGTCTGTCTATTTTGGTTGGCAAATTAATATTTAGGTGACTTTGACAGTATTACCCTAAGCTGTTTCATACCTCATTACAGATGCTGTAGTGCAAATCAGGGGTCTGTGTTTTAACTGTTACGCCCCCTGCTGCTGGAATAGGCAGCCCCTGTTTAAGAATGCCTGACTTACAGACAACTCATACTTATAAACTGACAGGCATAAAGTCTATTATACTGACAATTCGGGTTAAACATGATGGGTACTAACAACAAAAGGTTCGCGCTACTTTGTGACGCTTGTGAAAACATTGCACGGCTTCAGCGGGTTGTTGACTCAAGGTACAGTACAGTACCCTGTGTAGTTCTTTTTCATCATTCTTTATATTATGACTTACCGACAAATTTGACTTAAAGACAGACTTAGGACCGACTCTCAATCATAACCTGGAGACTGTTAGACCTTAGAACATTTCTTCTGGGAGCTAAAGGTCAAGCAGTTTCAGGTGCAGCCCTTGTTTAACACAGGCTTTAAGGTACCGGCTAATTTTCTCAGAATGCACATAACGTCAAAGCCAAGGAATCTGTAGCCATTGTGTTGTTCCTAGTGTTAGCTCACGATGACAGCATTCTGGGACTGTCCACTGAATTTTCATTTAGATAAATATATATAAAATTGTAGTAAAAAGCTATGACTAGTGTTCTAAATGCACATACTCTGCATTTACAGACATTGTACAAACAAACTGTCTACTTCATGTCAAAACCTGGCTGTGCTGCTATATACTAATTTAGCCACAGGGGGCGCCAAACAGAAGGGAACAGACAAAATGACATTCTAGGCCAGCTCACAGTTGACAAAGCTACCAGCCGTTCCCTGCGGCCCACATGTTTTGTTCCACCTCCCCCCAGCATCTCATTTCGCAGAACCTGTCGAATTCTTTTTGAACGGTGACATTGGGCCGCGGGGAGATGGGCTGTACGACTCGGTGACCTAAATCTACATGGGGGCCTGCAGGATATCAGCCAAGCTATTACCCCCTGACAAGCGTCCACTGCCTACAGCTGAGGACCTCGCTACCAAGATGGGGCTCCTCAAAATTGGATTCGTCCAGCAAACCTTTTCCAGCAGAGACCCCACGGCACATGTCAGTCACGTACCAGGTTGGGGGGAGGGAGAGGTTCCTCCGTAGACGCATCACATCCTATTTGGGGGGGAGCACCAGCCCTTGGCCTTTCCCAAAACATCTCTCACCTGTGCACCTTCTCAAAACAAAAGGCAAAGTTATTACAGCCTCACTGATGAGCTCGTGGCTCAAGGAGAAAAAACAAAGCAAAGCATGTAAATGAAAAACAAACGAAACTAAACAAGGCAGAGAGCAAGAAGTGTATATATCACAGCGATTTAGATAAGCAGGCTTCTGTTCCATCCTGATCTTGCTGACCGCTTCGCACGCACGCCACGTATCGAGACGGGAGAGGCTGCAAATGGAGATGCGTACCTCAGGGCCAGAGTTTGAGGGGAAGGTGCAAGATGAGATAAACCCAGAACCAGGCCAGAGGCCCTACAGAGAAAATCAGGACTGTAGGACTAGCCTTAACTGCACACACTGCATCACAAACACCGCAGGCTTTTTAAGGTCCCATCGATCAAGGGGTCCAATGAAAACCTGGATGCACCTGGTTCCCTGGAGGGGGGGGGGGACTGTGCTGCAGCCACTGGGCCTTCTGGGCTAAGCCCCACCTCAGCCTGGTGGGTAACTGAGAACAGGGAGCCCTGCCAGGACACCAGGCAGGAGCGGCCGTTCTTTGGCCGAGCGGCTTGTGTGAGGAACACTGTGGGAGCAGCACAGTGTTAAGAGGCACTCCAGAGCTCTATGAGGACTCGCCAAGGGATGAGAGAGAGAAAAAACCTGCAGGGAATCATTTCATAGCTGGATGGTTTCAGACAAAAAATATATAAATTACAAATGAGGAAAAAAACTGTAATCTCACTGTTTTTGTTTTGAATGCAGGCACTCTTTTTCATCGCAAAATGCCATATTGCTGCCAGGACGCATGTAAACGCGCATGCCAGACTCCCACCAAATTTGGGTTTCTATGGCAACGCCGCTTGCATGGTGCCCTCCCGGTTGTACTTAACCAACACAGTACTATACAGTCACTTTTAAAGTCAAATACACATTTTATGCAAAATACAGAAGATATTAGAGATAAAACTCCAAACACCAAAAACACTATGAGTCAGATCTGAATTTGTGAAGGACTATCTTAGAGGTATCTAATATACATCCATGTTCCAGCTACATATCCTGAGCAGGATTACGGAGTGGGGGGTGGGGCCTGTCCCAGGCAGCACAGGGCATAAGAGTACATCCTGGTTGAGATGTCAGTCTCTTGCAGGGCATAAACTTTTATACATTAAGGGCAATTTATAGATGTCAGTTAGCCTAACTGCATGTTTTTGGACTGCAGGATTAAACCTGCAGAACATATAGAGTGGAGGCAGGACTCAAACCCCCAGCCTGGAAGTGGGGGGCAACGGTACCAGAGACTGATCCACCTACTAAATATAGCTCAGCTCAAAGTGATGTATCTTGTAAAGGTGACACTGTCAGGTTGTGGTTGACGGTGCTGAATACCACCTGCATATACAGTACCAGTCAAAAGTTTGGACACATCTACCCACAGAATGGCTTATTTGTACTATTCTCCATATTTTAGAATAAAGACATACAAACTATAAAATAACATATGGATTTGTGCACTAATCCAAAAAAAGTACTTAAAAAAGAATATATTTGGGGGGGGGGGGGCTCTGTGGGTTAGGTCTCAGAAGGTTGCAGGTTTCCTTGGGTTGGCAGAGTGATCCCACCATTGGGCACCTGATTAAGGCCCTTAACCCCAATTGCTCCAGGAACTGGGTGACCCTGCATTCTCCTCCGTGTTTCATCAGGTGGCCTCCTGGGATGCTTTTCCACCTGTCCTGAAGGAGGTACCACATATACTGAGCTCTCACTGGCCACATTTCTTTCTCTTTCTGGTCAAATTCCTCCAAATCCATTTCTGCTGTGTTTAGGTCAGGTGACCAGGTCATGTTATGTGACACAATCACTCACCTTTGTAGGCCTGGCATGTCCAAACTTTTGACTGGTACTGTATAGTCAGAGTTATCTTACCTGATGGATTCTGATATGATCATCCACCATACTTCCCCCACCCTCACAAGCTGCATCCACAAACATTTACATCATACAACTCTAAATGTTTTATAAGCACAGAGTCATGAACTAACGTGGACTTAGTGTGTTAAACATGGCGAGTTGGAGCGTGGGGCTGTGATGCCAGTAAATTAAACAAAGAAAACAGTCAAGAGACACAAATGCCTTAGAGTCCTGCAATATCAAGGAAAACTAAGGGCAAAATTATGTTTTATTTATTTGTGCAACTCTAAGGGGTTTATCTGTAAGGATGTGCGTCAAGGGAACACAGATGATTTGATTACCTCCCCCCCATTGTAATTATCTAACGAAGTAAAAACAGTCTAGAAGTCACCCTAGAAATGAAGTTAAGCATTTTTTGGGTTTGTCATCTACTGAACATCCTTGAACATCCTTTGCGTTTAACAGTTGGTATGAAGGAAAACTTGAGCAAAGATTTGTTTAACAAATGAAGATGCAAATCCCCGGGGACACAGAGATCCTCATTTTCATCGTATCGCCAATTTAGCCGAAACTCCAGCTGATTACCGGTTATGTGATCACTTTAGGTGGAGGTTTGCCAAGAAAATCATCAAGCGGAAAATCAGCAAGTGTCTGGATGGGTTTCGTGGTCAAATGCGTCCAACCATGTCCCTCCCCAAGTTCTTGATCGCTGTGTAAAAGGACAACATGGACTCTTACCTGCCGTTACTGATCTTCCCCATATTCACCCAGAATCCACCTTTATTCTTTGGACATTCCCACTACCCTGGGACCAGACCGGCCATCCTGCATCCATGGCAGTGCGAGACTAGCAGCAGCCTAACCCACGGCTCATGGCTGGCCACAGCTTACGGCCTGTCACTAGACGGCGATTACGATCGTAGGATGGTGTTCCTGGTCCTGCTGTACACACTGATGTTCCCGGCGTTCATCCAAATATTCTGCACAGCTTTTGAAATGAAACGATGCTTTATTTACCATGAGCAGGTACATTGGACTTCTTTAGTTTCGGCATATCCCATCATGCTCTCCTCTGCGACATAGCTACGCACATATACAAACGTAAGCGAAGTTTGGGGTCAGAGCACAGGGTGAGCGAAGGGCCTCTTCTCAAGGAGATGTGACTATTCAGCAGAGGACTGGATTTTACTCACCACATACCATGGTAAGTGAACGCTTTTAATCAGAACTTAAAGACCGTGTCGATCATAAAATGTTAATCTTGTAAGGAAGGACAGCCTGGGTCCATAGGCTGAGCAATTCAGAGGAGAACTTTCCACCCTCATATGCCATCAAGGTGAAGGCCATAAACTACTGGGCTCCAGGTTCCCAAGATTCCTTAAAGTAGCCAAACATCTGCTCAGTCAAACCAGCTGTGTGTGCCTGGCTTATGGGGGCGGAAAGAAGCCGACTTGGTCGCCATGGTGACTTGCCACAGTTTTAGGGGATAACGGTACTGAATACAGAGGGATTCCACGAAGGGATAAGCTGGAAGAATCGCTTGAAGGAGCATGTACAGATCTCAGCTCTAGGATTTGAGGAGCTGCTGAAGATGTGAAAGCAGCTTTGGCAAAAACACAGAAGCCGCACTTTCAAAGCTGCCTCCAGGGGTGTTGCCTCTTGCAAGCCCCAAGCTCAAAAATGATCCAGCAGTGGCCTCTAGTGGCTGTAGATGTGAATACAAAAATACAGGCAAGACAAACAGCTACAACCTGAAGACTGGGTGTCACCATCTAGTATAACTATCAAAACGGGGCTAACAGAACTCATAACATCTCTACACTAGAGGGTCACAAAGACCATTCGTTCCATAATTTAGACATTTATTGTTACACTGTCCAACATGCATACCACCACCTCATAAAATCATTGGTTTTTAGAATATACAATGACAAACTAAGCCTATACAGAGACTCCCCCCAACCCCGCAGTCACACAAACAGAAACAACCTTATTTACAAAAGACAGTACTAGATGATTGAGTGGTCCCCAACCTTGACATCACTAGAACACCGGCCGCGGCCACCAAATCACACGTGGCTCTCCCCAGCCTCAGCTCTGGCTGCTTCATTACTCCGGTGCTCAGTCTCAGAATGATTAAGTGACATACAACTGTGTTCTGCCAGTTATTGCTACTGTTTGTATGCTTAAAATGCTGGGTGCACACCCTAACCATGTAAAAGCTTTTATGTATAGCCCTTAAAAAGCTAAATTGGCATGTAAACAAGGGAATTACAAAAAAAAAGGACTTCAGGTTTATAAAGGCGGCAGTAATATTTTACAGTCCCGCTCTAATAAATTAAACAGATTACACAAAGATTCAGAGTAATCACAAATTAAAAAGATTGGTTATTCACATTCAAACCAAAAAA
Organism: Mormyrops attenuatus; assembly: GCA_026777985.1. Taxonomy (NCBI): domain Eukaryota; kingdom Metazoa; phylum Chordata; class Actinopteri; order Osteoglossiformes; family Mormyridae; genus Mormyrops; species Mormyrops attenuatus. The sequence continues at coordinate 15,987,295 of JAODKC010000047.1, read as the reverse complement.
ATAATATAGTATGCAAGATATTTTTAAATACATCAAAAAAAATATTTTGACTGCTGACACTCATTAAAATGTAATACCATCCAAGATTACAAAAACAGATATTTTTTCATTCAAGGGAAAATCTGTTAAAAAACATCTTGAAAGTCATAACTTTGCTAAAGTTATTAGTTCTCCTGTGAGTAAAGTTACATAAGAACCTAATTAGAGACCGAATGGGGGAATAAAGGAACAACCTTCATAATTGAGCGAATACTGGGTTGGGGGACGCTTACTGTGAAATAACTTAATGTGCTGGCCCACCTGCTTCTCGTCGAATACTCCACAAGTCAGCTACAAAAAAAGTGCAATATCAAGGCCCAGCCTGGGGGAAGGCTGCGCCTCGTAAGTAATACGGTCACTGGAGGACAGCACGTTAGCTTACAGCCCAGTCATACACCGCAGCTCCGATAGCGTTAGCCTCTCGTTACCGTCTTTGTCACAGCGCCCCCAGAGGCGGGAGTCCGGAACTGCGTCCCCGAGGATGTTCTTCAGGTCGCTGAACGACAGACCTTGGGAGGAGGCGTCAGCAGGGCTGCGGAAGAGGTCTTCAAGATCTGCATACAGATGGAGAAGGTGAGCCAACAGAGGGCTGGCTGACAGGATGTGGACGAAGCCTGACAAACCACTTTCGGTATAGCTCAACCCTGCACGTGTTACAAAAAGGCGCCGTACGTGTAAATTCTGGGGTGGGGGCGGGGGGAGAGAATACCTTTTAAAGATGTTATCCCGGGCAAGGGGGCTAGCACGGTTTCGTCACTTGACAGCTCTTTTTTAGAGATTCTCTGAGACAGAAATCTAGGTCTCCTGGTGGGCTGAAAAGGTCCTTCAGGAGAAGAGGGGAACAGAATTTAGGGCGAATACATTTCAGTGATGTGCATGGCTGTAAACATCTGAAGATATACAACGCCTTTAAAACGATCATCTTACCTTCAGTGGCATCAGTGACCACCATTTCGGCCTTCTCCCGACCTGCAGGGGGTGCCCCGGCAACTTCACCATTGCCTTCGCTGCCCATTTTACTTCTATTCTGAGGCTGTGGTTCGGGCACCATCTGCAGAGACCCCGACCAGTGCAGAAGGTGTTAGCCGAGCACTGGACCACCTGAAAGCCCACTAAGAGCTGCCTAGCTGCCCCAGTATGGACCCCCCCACTCAACTCCCAGCCTCTCACCTCTGCCTCACTGAACAAGGGGCTAATAAATGCAAACATGTCCCTCAGGATATCAACTTGGGAACTAGAGCTGGGTGACATGAAAAATCACAAAAAATTTTTTGCCATATCAGTCCATATCGATAATCACAGTACTACTCAAGTTATTATTTCCTTACTCCAGGCCCCATTTTTAATCAGCATTTCTTTAGAAATTGCCCTTAAACAGATTCAGAACATGAAAAGAAAAGATAGACAGACTTCAAATTGATATCGTATATTAATAAATCATACAAAACTCCTTGTCGGGCCTGGGGATGTTCTCATGGGCAACAAAAATGAAACCTGGGTGTGAGTCGGAGAAACGGCCTGCCCGATCTGAACCCCAGCGGTACTCTGTTACTGGACTTCTGTGCTAATGACAGTTGGTCCACAATGGTGCGCTTATGAATGCCCCTATGCTCGGCAAATCGTCAGAGGGGGACGCAGGGCTTTGTCCATGCTGCTTAAGGCAGGGATGGAGGGCTGGAAGTCAGGTGGTGGAAGGGGTACTTCAAGGACCACCTGAATTTCACTGACATGCCTTCCTTAGAGGAAGTAGAGTCGCAAAGCTTAGAGGAGGACTTGCCCATTACTAGGGGTGAAGATACTGAAGTAGTCAAAAAATATTCTTCTTTGGTAAGGCCCCATGAGTGAATGAGATTGGCCTGAGCTCCTGAAAGCTCTTGTTGGGCTGTTTTGCCTAACAACACACCTCTTCAATATCGTGTGGAGGTTGGGGACAGTGCCTATGGATTGGCAGAGTGGGGTGGTGGTCCTAGTCTTTAGAAAAGGGGACCGGAGGATGTGTTCCAACTTCAAGGGCATCACACTCCTCAGCCTCCCTAGTAAGGTCTACAAAAAAAAAAAAAAAAGAGTTCTAAAAAAGAGGGTTCGTCTGTTGGTCTGGAGTATGGGGCTCTGCTCCTTCTGCTACGGGTCAGTCTGTTGGCTTCATCAAGTATGGACTGGGGCAGTTTTCAGCCAAGTGTGAAGCAGCTGGGATGCGGTTTCACCCTCCTGAGTCATCAGTAGCTCCAAGTGTGAAGCCATGGTTCTCAAACGAGAAAAAGGGTAAATTGCCCTGTCCAGGTTGGGGTTGAGTTACTGCCTCAAGCAGAAAAGTAGCTTGGGGTCTTGATTACAAGTGAAGGAACAATGGAGCAGGAGACTGACAGACGGATCAGTGCAGCGTCAGCAGTTATGTAGACATTATACCTGTCTGTCTTAGTGACAAGACAGCTGAGCCGAACTCTGGGTAGGGACTGAAAAAACGAGATCGCAGAAACAAGCAGTGGAAGTATTCATCCTTTGCAGAGGGTCTCAGTTCAGCCTTAGAGATAGACTCAGGCATCCTGGAGGGGCTCAAAATAGAGCCGCTGCTGCTCCGCATCGAAAGGAGCCAGCTGAGGCGGTTCAGGCATCTGTCTAAGATGCCTCACAGACACCTCCCTGGTGATATGCTTCGGGCATATCCAACTGGAAGGAGACTCCAGGGCAAACCCAGGACATGGTGGAGAGATTATATCTCTTGGTTGGCTTGGGAGTGCCCGAGTATGCCCCCAGAACAGCTGGAGGAGGCGGCAGGGGAGAGGAAGCTCTGGGCACCTCTGATCAGACTACTGTCCCAATCACCCGAACAAGTGGTGGAAAATGGAAGGATGGAAATCAAAAGACTTTTGTCACTGTAGGGTGTAACACTAGAAGACACCGACAGTACAGTTTGTTGATGATGTTCTCCTCTGATGGGCCAACAACGCCAGCCAATGAGCCACCAGGCTGCTGACAAAACAAAGAAAGAGAAACTCTTCTGGAAGCAGAGAAGCAGTGTTTGTGGGGCAGTACTCACAGTCCGATGGGACGGCGGTGTGACGTTGAGGAGGAGGAAGCCGTTCTCCAGGAAGGAGACTTTCTGGGTGAGGCTGCTGATGGCTGCGCTCAGATTTCGGATCCACTCGACGCCGTGCGAGATGATCTGCGTGCCGTTGGACTCACTCAAGGCATCCTGTAAAGATACTACCTCCTTAAACCAATCGGCGACACAGCATAGTGTCATTTCCCTTATCTCCGGATTTCTCCGCAAGCCATTTTCTTTCGTACTTGCATTTATTAAATTGCACAAATCGAACGCCTAAAGAACTCGATGCGGCGTTAAGATATTAATCTACCAGTGCTTTCAGATGGTCAGTTCATTAACATTGCTTTGTAACCGTACCTGACTCAGGGGTACACAGGGTGTACAGCTGCCATTCGCCTTTTCTGTGGAGGATGATGAGGATTTGGCATCTTCTGTATGCCGGTTTTCAACCTTGTAAACGAGACGAGAGTGACGTTCTGCATTTGCTCGGAAAATGACCAAGACTGGAAAAAGCCAGAGGGCCGTAGGTTTTAATCCAGTTGACTAAACAAACCAATATTTATCTACGACATGCCTCACAGGTTTACTGCTGTTGGAGGGAAAGAAAGGACATTGATAACTGGCTTCAAACCAGCTAACCATGTCAAAAAAAATGGCTGGATCTGGACTGGACCTATAACCCACAAACGTGGACATGGTCTGCAAAAACAGGACCGCGACGATGAAATTTGCACTGCTGGATTTGCTGAATCAGAACCGAAAACAGCAGAATCTCTTCAGGTACAAGCCTGTGCATTAAATTCAGATGCAAGAAAGACTTTTTCCAATCACTCAAGGGTATGAAAATAAAGGCAACAACAAACTAGATATAACAAGAATCCTTTTACCGTGGACAAGGTGCCTTATAAATAATTCCCTTATGACTGATGTTGAGCCCTAATCAGGCTTTGAGATGCAGAAATGCAGCAAATCAGGGATCATCAGGGGGCTGGATGGCGTGCGAGCCGTGCCTCCGTTTTGAAGGGTGTAGATGTACCTGTGGCATTTCATATGTCTGATAACCCAGTAAAAAATGAAACTGCGATTATGTGAACTTGAAAGCGACAGCTAGCGCAGGCAACAAAGACGCTGATGAGCGAGCCGATTCATTCGCGCATTGCAGGGGAGAAAAGACACGGAGGCGGGGAAAGGGAAAATAATTAAATAACAGACTGGAGGAACTTTCTGCACGCATGCAATTTTCTCTTTGCAAATGGTTTCCGAGTGCTAAGGCCTTTCCCGATTCTTCAGTGTGAGGTCCCTGCAAAGTGCTGCACGGGGGCCGTTTCATTCAGGTAGCTTGCGTTTCCATCAGTGCCGAATGGTTACAGTTACAGGCCCACCTTGGGCGAACTCATTTAACAACACACTGCTGACGGATTTCCCACATCGCCTTAGTAATCACCACAGAAGAGGGCACTTAGGGGGTGATTCACAGAGGGTTATGCAAGGTCTGAAAGGTCAGCGGTAATACATGTACTGTATTTAACTGCTTTGGGCTAGAAGACTGAGATCATATTACAGGTTAAATGCCATCAGCGTTTCATAGTATTATTACTGCCAAACCACACCAGCCATTAAGTGCTGCTGAGTTTATTGCATTAATAAGCATGCCGGTGGCCATTTCTCATGCCATTTAATGGTGTATGCGACAGCACTGCAAATGTAGCCTGCATTACCGACACACAACACACTGCGCGACACGGCAGGCCTCTACAGAGACCCACACTGCATCTGAAAGAGCTCTTTGTGTGGGCTTTACCATGACATTCTTCAAATCGTCCACCGCTTTGCGATGATCCTCCACTGCAGTCTGGACGGTCCTCACATCATGCTGCACGCTTGTCAGTGTGCTCCCAATCGTAGCCACACTCTGCAGTGAAATGGAACACAACCAAGCATTTCATTCTCCGTTATACCCAGAGCCTGTTACACTCAGTGGACACTAGATGTCACTGTAGAGTAACCACAGCACACCTGAATCTTGTACATCGATTAAGTGGAGGGAAGGGGGAATCTGAAAATATCCATAATTTTAATATACAGCAAGAGGATCATTATGAAATTCACCTTCTGAAGTTCTTCCACCGTAGTTGGGAGGCTGATTAAATCTGAGGCAGATTTAATGTTGGTTTTCAGGTGGTTGACTGTGGAGTCCAGCAGACTGATCTAAAATGTGACAATCGATAGTCCTCACTTTGAGACTCACTGACACGTCTTTCACAGATCTGACATCAGTTTCATGACAAAGACTCAGGACATCAGACATAATCTCTGACACCCAGTGCCACACAGCCAGGGAACAGGGGGATTTGAAGTGAGACATCCTTTCAACAAACCTTTCGGTTTATTTCTGTCAGGTTCGACCACAGCTTGTTGAGGCCCCGATCACCATTTTCTAGCAGCTCGAGTTTTTTTAATTCCTCTTTTAGATCGTCACTCAGTTTCGGTATTTCATGTGACGATGCAGACTGGCTGGCTTCCACTGCGGAATAAACAGAAATAAGAACCTGTCCATCCTGTTCACCTTTCAGGCAGGCATCACTGTCATCACAGAGGCTTCACCATGACACAATTGCCTGCCTGATATACTTACAGCTTCTGGTAGTGAGAATAAAAATAAAAAAAGTCAAAACTGAAAATTGCATTTGCACTTTTAGAAAAGATCCCAGACAGACCTTTATGCTATTTTACACAATGCTTACACTATAATCTCTACCAACATTTTTTACATTCTTTTATAAACTATATGAGCAAAAGTGTGTGGAACCCAAACCAATTAGAGGAACTGCCCGATTAAGCTACAACCATTACAGGCACAGGTGTTTAACTAAGCGCAGTCACACAATCTTCCAACGTTAACAGTAGTATGGGTTTTCATACAGGAGAGCTTAGTGACTTCCCACCTTAGGACACCATCTTTCCAACAAGTCAGTCTGCCGTATTTCCACCCTGCTTAGCTGTATTGATCAACTGCAAGTGACGCGATTGGATAAAGTCAAAACATCTGAGAGGAAGTTTAGCTGCAGAGTGGTGAAAGAATAGGACCTGATACCCCAACATCAATAGCCAACCTGAATGACAGCAGATCCGTCCAGCAATGTTTCCATATCCAATGTTCCAAGGTGCCAACCAACTTCATACTAATACCTTTGGTTTTAACATCCACATACATATGGTATATCATACATCTTACGATTCAGTTCTACTGTCCTTACCCAAGAACTACCTAATTATGCTATTTAACATCAGAAAGCCACAGTCACCAATAATTACAGTTATAAAATGGTTATGCATAAACAACATAGATCAGGCTCTTCGGCCCCCATGCAAACCTGTATGTTATATGCTGGGCTGGAAATTAAGCTTGCCCATTCATCCAATGCAAGTAAATTCAGACAAAGGACGAATACAAAGTGGACACTAGGTCACTAGCTAGTTAAAGAAAAATAATTGCATGTTCACTTTTTACTGAACTCGCTAGTAAAATGCATCTCCTTCTCCACCCTTCCCACTTGGGCAGTATGTAAACCCATTTAAGCTGTGAATCACGATTCCATCCGCGTATCTGAGCGCCACACACGCCAAAACAGTAAAACGCCACAATTCTAATGATCGCTACCCCCGCCTTGCGGGACCGACGTGTGGCACCTACTGGCGTGCAGCTTCTCCTTCAGTGTGTCCAGGTCCTCTTTCAGGGCGATCTGCATCCAGATCAAGCCGGCGCAGGCCATCACACAGGCCACAAGGACGATGAAAGCGCACAGCGGGAAGCAGATGCTGCAGCACTGTGTGTAGCTTCTTCTGATCGCGAACATACACGCAGACACACAAACAGAGAGTGAGATTTTCACCCATCGCGACACCTGAAGTGAACTGCGATTTTCAGGGTGATCTTGCCCGAATGCATTTAGTCATCATCGCTTAACAGCTCTAGTGTGACTCCTATGGGGCAGGCTGAACCAGAGCCAATGTTAAGTGGACGCAAAAGTGTTGGATGCTGCTGTGGATGCTCCTGTCCGGTTACTCACTTGCCGAAAGCTGAAACGCCGCCGGCGCTGTTAAACTCATCGTCGTCTGAGCTGGACTCAGAGTCCGACCCGGGCGGCTCGGTGCGCAGCAGCCGGTGGCCGGAGCACTTCTTGGTCTTCTTGCGCTTGCCGTCGCCGCCGAGACCAATCAGGGCGTTCAGCTCCTTTCGCTTCTTCATCTTTTTCTGCGGGGTCAGAGCCCCGGCCGGGCCCGGCTTGTATCCGACGATGTCCGACGTCTTGTCCAGTTTCGTCGCCTCTGCGCGGATCTAGGCTTCGCACCTAACGTGGGCGGGGTGGGGCGGGCCGGCGGCGCCGCAGCTCTCCCGAAATCAGCCTCGTCTCACCGTTCACTTCCCGTTTTTTTTTTTTTACACCTTATCACGCATGTTTTGCTGGTGGTGAAGCGATTTTCCTGTCTATGACTTAATGATAGTGGGGAAGGGGATCGATACCTATCCAAAAAATCTCAAAACTTACCTCTCGACTCCACATTACAAATCATATGTCTATTTTTAAAACATATTATTACCGAATACTACTTATGGGGCGAATTTCGGACAGAAATTAACGCCGATATACGAGATGCCAATATACAGCAGTGCTTCCTGACCAGCTGACAGGCCCGCCTGCCAATAAGGCGCCTCCTGATTGGCGGGTTGCCGCGTATAAGTCGCGCCGCCATTGGCCAACGCCTCGGGCTTTAACAGTACGTGAAGCCGCAGAAAGCGGGGCTGAGGGGAGCCGAGCGCTCTGTGTTCCCAGTGCGCCTCCAGCGCATCCCTATCCGGAGCAGCATCGCCCGGCGCACTGGCGCAACTCTTTCAACAGTTTCAAAGACTGTGTAAGAGATCCGGAGTTGTTTATCCACTTTTATTTCAAACGCCAAGTTCACCAGAGCGATGCTAAAATTCGCCGATTTTACGTGGAGCCCCGTTGTGTATTATTATTAGCAAACAGAACAATATGATGACTGCCGATTGATCAACGTTTTTAATTCTGTTTTTACAGAACAATACATGTATGACAATTCTGAATAATTTTGTCGATATTTTTCTGACTGCAACAAGTGTCATTTTAGTTTAAAAAATCGTTATCGCAGAATATCACGCAATATAGACTTTCACGACACTGCTTCTTTTTTGGTCGAAAGTATTCTGACAACGAAGCAGAGCTGCTACTGAGAGGCAGGTGAGTACAGTTTTTTTTTTTGTTAATTTTCTGTATAATTACCATTATAGGCGTCCAGTGTAGCTGTCCTGAGGTGAACTACACTCGCCGTTAACCTAACTGGGATGTGCGCTTATATTAACTGGATGCCGTTGTAGTTTAAACGCAGAAACGAAAACTATTATTATTATTATTATTATTATTATTATTTATATCTATCTATCTATCTATCTATCTGCCTTATGCTTTAATAAATGTACAGTTTTTAACGGACCAACAGGTCTCAGAGGAAACAACAAGAGCGGCCACAATGTGGCGCTCATGCTCCTGTTCGCGCTGTATGCCTTTGTCCATGGGTTTTAACTTATGGCATTGTGGGACAATCGAGTACTGAGCAGTTATTGTCATTTAAAATACCCTGTTTGGTTTTCATAGTCACGATGAAGACATTTCCGATGAGCTCGGTTCTGTTACCTGTGCTATATCTTGGGTCGTGTCTGTTAAATCTAATTAATTGAACTGAAGATGTACATTTTCCACATTGATTTGTAAGAATGAGATGTTGGGTGTCGTATTTTTTGAGTATACAAAGCACTACATTAATTGGTCTGCTTCTTCGGTCTAGTAGGAGCCAAGTAAAGGACAGAAACAGAGTTTGGTCAGTCTAAAACGGGTGAACTGGTAAAACTAGTACATTAATAGTCATATTTATCTGTAAAGAATTATCATTAATTATTCTGTAATTTAAATGCCATTTTGAGCGGGCAGTGTATTTACATTGAATTCCAGCATAAATATATTTAAGTAATCCAGCCCTTAAAAAAACATCACACAAAAACATCAAATTATGTGTCAGGTATTTAGGATAACTGAAATTGTGGTCTAATAGCTGAATATATACAAAACGCAATTAATTTTGAAAGTTTAACCTTTGAAGAAAAAATAAAATAAATCACTATTTTACAAAGAATTTATGGACTGAGAATTAAAGTACCAAAGAACTAAGTATTCGAATAATTAAATAGTCCCAGAGTCCCAGTTCTGGATTTTTGTAGAATCCACAGCCCTGCTAATGCCCGTTGATTCATTGCTTTATATTTTCGAATTATGTATTCTTATATTCTTAGGACTAGGAACCAGAAGAGAGCCTTTCAGCCATAATGACTGAATGCATCTTTGTTGCCAAACTTCGCCCAATGACCATTGCAATTACTTTTATTTTGGAATCACAATTTCTCACTGATCACAATAATTACATTTTGAAGTGATTTTTGATTTTTTTGTGTTTGAGAAAAATAGTTCTTGGTTCTTCCTTTTGGACAATGCTCGGGCAACCAACAGGGGGCAATGTTGCTATATTATTGGGTTAAGCCATTTTACTTGTGCCTTTTTCTTGGGGGGGGGGGGGTGCAAGACATACTGCCATAAATAACCAATGAATTCATCACAAGGTGGACTTTTCATCTGAGAAATCATTACTAATGAAGTAAAATTGCAGCATACAGTAAGCAGTTTGTGCAGAAAAATTAAAAGTGTTTAATATTTTAATTGAATTAGCTTCTCTTAGACCTCTTAATTTGTTCTATTGATACAATATAAGTTATAATGACATTTACACTGCAGTGCACACACTCACATAGGCATGCACACGCGGAGGGTGTATTTATTATAGAAGTGGTAGCCGTGTTGATGCTGTGCTGATAATCCCAGCTACGTAATTTCTGTACACTTTGAGTAAATTAGTAATGGATGCACCTCAAGTGCTCCTGTGTTCTGAGTCACCCGTACATACAGACTGAGAGGCAATAAATGACCTCACTTATCATTCATCAGGATGCCACGTCGTGCCGTCAGCCACAGCAGTGCTGAAGTTGGCGAGGTCATGAATTGCATTCCCGCGTAATCCTTCCTGTGTTTCCCTGTGTTGCTATGGAAAAGCTGAAGGTCCCAACCTTCAGTCTGTTAAATCCACTCTGCCTTTTCTCCACGATTTTCTTCTGAATAAACGTTTAACAGAAATGCCGCAGTGGTTAAACGTGCGCTGGGGCACCCTTCTACTGACACGACCGTCCCGCCTTTACGAGTAGTTAACTGCAGCAAAAAAAAAAGCCAGCCGCAGACTAGCATCGATAAGCCTTCTAATGCAAGGCG
>JAODKC010000047.1:15965304-15976719 GCA_026777985.1 Mormyrops attenuatus | reverse complement strand
CCCCCCCAAAAGACAATTGTGTCGACGATTATATTAAACAAGAAATTATTGACTTTAGGACCGGAGCTAGAATTAAAATTATTGACTTTAGATTTATTTTTGTGGATTTCTCTGATACCTTGTTGAGAGCAACACAGAGAAATGTAACCGAAAATAATATAATAGAAATATTTCACCTGAATTAAATGGCTTCATGTGAGTTGCCAATTACGGTATGCAATGTGCTGTTATTCAATTTACTTAGACAATACAGAAGGGGGAATGTGCAATTTATATTAAAATATCTTCCACCCTGTGTTATCTTGCATATGTTTCAGGATTGTGAATTACCTACAGAGTACAAATTAAATTATTAATGCATTTTTGAGTAGATTATTATAGCACAATTGAAATATGTTGAAAAGCATTTAATGTAATATAAAATAACGTATAAAAATTCCACTAAACAGCAGGGACTGAATTATCTTTCCTTTTTGCGAGTCAGTTCTTCATTAGGTAGCCATTTGGGAAAAAAACTCAGGCCATTTGTGTCAGCCACAAAAGAAGAGAATGATGCCCCGTATTCCATCAGGTTCTGGGCCGCGTGGATCCGAGAACCGTCACGGAGACGATGGTCTTTCATGTTGCGCGCGGATATGCAAAAGCGACAGATGAACAAACAAGCCGGGTTCATGCATAAACAGGCCCGTTCCGCTCTTCAGGTCGAGCCCAGACTGGAGAAGGGGTCCTCTGTAGCATAAAAGCCGCTGCCAGAGTGGATATGTAGCAGAAATTAGTTCGGACAGCGCTGAACATATTTACAATGTCAACGGAGCCCAGGAGACGCTCTGTGATGGTAAAGAAAAGAAAAAAACACATTGTGGAATTAACACTTAGCGTCGTAATGTGGTTCAGAATGGCGCAGCTCTGAGGATTCATCAGCCCGGTAACGAATAAGGACATTTTTTACCTTAAAATATGGTCATTCGTCGGGGACAGAGAAGAGAAGAGCTTCAACCTTCGTATCTGCGGCTTGGGCACAAGACAATGCTGAAGGGCATTAGCTTTGATGGTGATGGCTGCCACTCGGTTCAGTCTTAATCTTCGGGGGCTGTCCAGTGGCGTTCGGACGCATTCTCATGTGAGCCCGACACACAAAGGCAGGTTACAGGTCCGCGCCGCATTCGTCGTGCGTTGCTGGATTAGCGTGCAAACGCTGACAAGCAGGGGAACTTGATTAAACCACTACAAAAGGAGGAACACACAAGCCTGGCTTTAAATGGGCCAGACCCCTGGCTCTGCATTGGTCGTGTAAACCATCTTCCTCAGCTTGAAGATCTGGCTTGACAGCCCATAGGCCTACAGATGTTTTGGGTTAGAAAGGCTTAAATTTATCAGAATCCTACAGTGCATTTTTATTTTATTCTATTTAATTTTTTTTTTTTTGCTTCCTCACACCTGCCTCAGTTTTTATCTCGGCATTTATGGCGTCTGACTAAAATAAATGAATATTTTAAAAAGGTGAGGCCGTGGTTATTACGCGAGAAGTTTGCACCGTGCCAGTTATTAAATGTGCGAATCATTGTTTGATTGCAGGAACCGGGCCGAATAGGTTATATGAGGATTAGCGAGATGGATAACAATGCATAATTTAAATTTCGCTCAGAAATGATTTGCGCTTTATAAATTTATAAACCGTGTTTTACCAATTTCAAGAAAAACACCTGGTTGAAATAGGACGTATAGCCCAAGGCTTCTGATACCAAAGGCCAAATAAGTTTGTGTGAGTGAGAGCGATTGACAAAAACAAAAGGAAACGGCGAAATGGGTCATCTAAAACTGATCTGGGGGCAGCGTGGAACAGCTGAATATAATAGAGGAGGATTATGGGCCACTGCTGGAAAGATGATGTCATCGTTTCGGGACAGTTACAGACTTTCAGGCAACAATAATGGGTTTGAATTTAATTTCTTTTGGGACTGGTACCGTCTTGGGTCTGCGACGGACTCTACCACCAGCTTTGGATTTGATTCCATTCCCATTCAAAAGGGCTTTTTTTCATTTAGCTGTATATTTTTTAAAATATATATTTGTTGAGGAGTTTTATCACAGTGTTCTATCTAAGAGTCCTCCCTGCCAAATGGCTGATTTATACAGTGACCGTCAACTTTATATTGCGACCTAATTTGGCAGTCACCGGCACGCACATGGAATTCAGTTTAAGGGCTCGGTGCTGACAGTTAACCCCATCCACTGGAGTCGTTCGTTTTAAGATGTTGAAATATGGGGGCCGAGGCCATGTTGTGAGCTCACGGTGTCTGCATAGTAAAGTCGGAGCCCTTATTAGGGCAGTGTTTGTAAGGCCTTTCGCTTTACGACCGAGTCCCGGATACATGGAGGCTCCTTCCTGATCCACGCGCGCCGGAGACGCGGAGAGCAGGACCGGCCGGCCAGTGTGGGGCTTAATTAACAGCGGACCTTTAATAAGTCACTTTCTGTTAACCTTTAGCGTGCATGGTCTTCAGGTTTGAGGCGTCCTCTGGAACGGAGGGAGGCAGTGCATAAGCATGGCGAGGGAACGGCTAAATGGGAGTGCAGACATTATGCGGCTTGGTTATGAAATTGCTAACAATGAGGTGTCCTCTCTAATAAAAGCTCTCGTTCATTTTCAGGGGAATGCTATGAAACCTAGCGGGGAATTTAATTTTCTCTCTTCGGAAATAACTTAGGATGGCGTTAAAACACTTGGGCTCTAATGAGCCTTAACCCTGTGAAGAGAGGTATTTTTTTTGGTTTTATTTTCAGATGTTTTCAAACACCGATGGCGTGGAAACATCCCTCCGAATCAGCATCGTGTCAGATTCCTGATTCCGTAGCATCCCACTGTTTGGAAGCGGCTTCCTTAAGACATAAATTTTTTTTAAAACACAGTTAAGACAGAGAAAGAAAAAAAAAAAAAATATATATTTTAAATGAATTATTATTACAAATATTGTGTAAATATAATATAAGGCAAATTAAATCACAGTTTTGCCCTGCAAAATAATTTAAATATCTTAATAAGGATGTAATACAGGCCAGTCGTTTTTAAGTGATTAATCTAAATCATTTGAATAACTGTTTCTTTTTTTTTGGTGAGGATTTTTCCAAAACAGGGCATTTCAAATATCTTCTTCCCTGCCTTATAACATGTCCATGCCGTTCAGTAAATCGTGCAAATAATTATTGCACCCTTTGTCCTGTGCAGAATAACAAATATTCCCCCATATGGAAATTCATTCAGAAATGTCCTGCAGGCCCCCTGACCACAGAGGACCCCTCTGCTTTGGAGACGGAGATATCAGGCCCGACTTAAGATTCTGTGACCGTATGTGAGCTCCCATGCCCCACCCCTTCCCCCACCTCTAAATCGTACGGTCTGCAGGTAAAAGCACCACTGCTTAGAAGGTAATTTACAGCGAACCGTAAACGGGAATCGGCCCACACGGATCAGTCCGCCTGTAAAGCACCGTCCGCCTTGCCATTCCGTCGGATCTGAACCATCAGGTGCAGTCTGTGTTTTCCCCAGAAAAAAAAATTACTGTTATCAGTTGTCTTAACCATCGCCTAGGAACCAGCCAACCAGCAATTTCCTGTTAACCCCTCTATAATTGCACAGGCTCAGAAAACATTTTAATTAATGTGGCTTTTTTTGTTGTCAAATGGGTCATCATTGGGCTGTTTCAGTACAGAGCATTTTTGGTTGATAGAGAGCGCAGGCGCGTCTGCATAGTGGGAACCCAGGAATCATTTCGGGGGCGGGGGAGCAGTTGGCATCATAAAGCTGCCGTGGAGGGGGGTGAAACGTCAGCCTTGGAAATAAGGAGAGCCACGTGTAGAAGAGGCTGAAATGATCACAAACAAGCAGCAATGACTCTTTGTTCCCTCCAAAAACAGAAAGGCGGGGTCCTTGCTTTACACTCACACGCATTGCGGCCTGCCACCCGACGCGGCTCGCCTCTTGGCTCACCGTTTTTGTTTATCACTCGCCTCCATTAGCATCGATCCCAGCGATGCCTGTGAGCTCTTCGGACGACGCGAGCAATGCGGCTGATAAGCGGCTGCCTTTGTTTCCAGCCATGCGGTCTCCAGGACGCGCCAGCAGCCATGTGCTCCGAGGAGTCCTCCGCTTTCCTTTTATGGTGTATTTTTGCATGCCAATTACCAGGAAAATGGTGGCGCTGTACTCAATGTCCAATCCTGGTACCTTTTCTTGCGGGCTTGCTTTGCATAAGGGAGGATATCTTAACTATCTCTGACAACAACGACAGTACACGCAAAAAGCCAAAATACCTGTGTCCAGGAAGGTAACATCTGCAAAACATTTTTAAAATAAAAATTTGTTAGACCAATGTTTTATTTTTGCCTGCTAAATGAGTAAACATGTAATGACAGCCCTTTCATTCTGAATCTTGCTCGTTTGAACAAAATGTTTACCCAGGAAGCGCTAATTATGATTTGTTCATCCTGACTTGTGAGATCTCGCACAGATGACAAAATAACTGATAGAACAGGGAGGCTGAAACCAGTGCTGCGTGGTGAGGCAAACAGGCCCTGAACACCGGGGGGCGCCACCCTGCCTCTCACAACCCCGTAGTGTAGTGTGCAGCCTGCCTGTTTCTGAAGCGACCACCAAAGTGTCACCCAATGAGCTTTCAGTCATGATGACTAAAAAATAAAATAAATTTCAAAATATCAAAGCTGGGTGTCCGGCGGTGTGAGGGCGAGGTTCGCCAAACGGTATGTCACGCAGGGAGGGGGGAACGAAAGCCACCCAGCGGTCGCTGTTCCCACGCAGCAACGACAACCTGTTTGGGATGATGCCTCCCCTATTTGCCCTCAAAACTCACCGGGGTAAGCAGCAGCCCTCTGACATGCTGTCACACCCCCACAGCCAGCTGTTCTCTCAGCCGACTCTGACAAGCCTTCTACGAGGCTGACGGAAACCCCCCCGGCTCCTGGTTTTAATACTCAATCAACACGAGCAGCCTGCCTCTCCATGGCGAAGCTAATTACCGAAACAACCGGGAGGATGATTACCTTTGATCTTTCGCCCGGCGGCCGAAAAAACAAAAGGTCTCCGGGAATCACTTTCGCGGCACGTTCTCATGTTCGCAGTGACGTGACGTCAAGGCGGGAAGAGGCAAGGGGAAAAAACTGCAGAGCCCTCTATAGGTTCGGAGGAGAAAATGGCGAACAAATTCCACCGATAGCTAGACAGACAAATCTGGAGAGTGGATTCCCTAAGAAAAATCACCAGGCTGAGATAATATTGCCCACGCACTGCCTACTTGTGAAATATTGCAGACACGTCCCCTGATAATCCGAGAAGGGAAGTGAAGGTTCTGGATCTCAGTAGGGGGCAGGGACACAAAGCAGGTATTTAATCGCAGATACTGGGGCCAGGGCACTGCGTGTGTGTGAGGCTACACTGGTGAGGAAAGACAGCATGTTAGAGCAAAAGTCCTTTGACATTCCTGCTTGACAGAAGTGCCCATTTGCTACAAAGGCGTTTAGAACAAAAATAACTATCACCAGTAATTGTTGTTTACCTCAATCGAAACTGTTTACGCATCGTCAGAGCTCATCATCGGTTGTAGGTGTCGGAATACCGGAATGGCTCAAGTGGCCTACTGACGCCGAACATTACAGACCTGTGATGAGCTGGCTTGGGGGTCAGTGCTCTGAGAAAACCTTAAACAAGAGGGGGGAGGTGTTAGACCTGCCCGTTGTTTGGCAATGCAGGGCATCGGTGGGGTGAGGGGGGTGGGGGGAGTTTGCTACATGAAGGCTACTCCTCTCAACTGAGAGTCAGTTTCGCGAAAGCCCAGGGGCTGTCAGGGCTTGGGAGTCAGGAGGTGGATCATGTGTTTGGAGACAAATTCGTTGAGATGCACTCAGCACCTGCTACTGTTGCTAATCTGCGTATTGGGGTAGCAGTGTCTCGGGGGGGTGGCAGGGGGGTGGTGGTAGTTGAAGGATTGTCATGCCGCGGAGAGCACCGAGCCTAACAAAAGCCGTTTTTTTTTTTTTGGAGAGAGCCATGCAAAATTTGGCAAGGAGAAATGAATGGTACTGCTTTTGACAAAACCCAGCCTGTCGTTTTGACAGCAAATTATCTTGTAGGCATGTCCCTGGAAGAATGCTGCACCCAGTTATAATCAGATCATGCGGGCATACAGTAGTCGGGAAGCCCAAGAAGAATCCGGCACTGGTGCTGGTGGCAAATATTTTAAAAAGTTTGTGTATATCTCCAAAAAAATTGCAAATATTTAAAAAACCGTTCGCCCACCATGGCTTTCCCCTGAGACAATTCCTAGCACAGCCGGGTGCTGTCTGGCCTGGTCGTCCTGAGCCGCTGGGAGCGTTCCGGGGGAAATTTGAGTAATAAGGTAAGCATCAGTGGTGCTCTGTGCATCGTCAGCACTCGTGTCAGGATCCTCTCCTCTTCCATGTCATGCCGAATAGAGCCGTAAGGAATTATTTTTAGTGGGGGGGAATTTGGCTTGAAAATTTGCTGATGAATAATCCGTTAAAAAGTGTTTGGAAATTGATACCGAGCTCCACATTTCTTGAGGAACTAAAAAACCTAAATTTTTTTGGTGAAAATTTTCCCCAGACGGTGTGTTTGTGTCACTATTGTTTATGATAAACACATTTGACCTCCTGCAGTTTGACTTTATGTATAGGTATATGAAGTTAACTTAATATCACAGAGCATAAAACAATAGTAAACACGGTGTGTATCGATTACACAGCATCCAATCTCGTATACGTCTACACGTTTAAACCGATTCTGCATGTGTGAGAGAGGATATGAATTTATAATACGCTAATATACGTTATAATCAAAGCATTATTTATTTAGAGTGGTTCATTTCATTCTCTGCTGCAGGGCATTACAATCACCAGCCATTGAACGTGGCAGCATGCTAATTTCCATGGGGTTTGTACTTAAAAGCACCAGAAGTCATGTTTTTCTGGGACACATCTTTGTGTTTTACAGTGTGTAGGAGTTCCTGAATCAGTAAAGAGGCTTAGAATAGTTTGAAATGTTTTTTTCCCATTACTCGAATATCTACTATATAGAAATATATATATATTTTTCCCTAGTTGGGGAGTCTCAGACAGCAATGTCCTCCTTTTATATGGACTCCCTGAGTCATTCTCCGCCAGGATCCTCCTCTAACAGAGTCCCTGAGTCACTCTCCGCCAGGATCCTCCTCTAACACAGAGTTCCTGAGTCACTCTCCACCAGGATCCTCCTCTAACACAGAGTTCCTGAGTCACTCTCCGCCAGGATCCTCTTCCTCCTCTAACACAGAATTCCCGAGTCACTCTCCGCCAGGATCCTCATCCTCCTCTAACACAGAATCCCCGAGTCACTCTCCGCCAGGATCCTCATCCTCCTCTAACACAGAATCCCCGAGTCACTCTCTGCCAGGATCCTCCTCTAACACAGAGTTCCTGAGTCACTCTCCGCCAGGATCCTCTTCCTCCTCTAACACAGAATTCCCGAGTCACTCTCCGCCAGGATCCTCATCCTCCTCTAACACAGAATCCCCGAGTCACTCTCCGCCAGGATCCTCATCCTCCTCTAACACAGAGTCCCAGAGTCACTCTCCGCTAGGATCCTCCTCTAACACAGAGTCCCCGAGTCACTCTCCGCTAGGATCCTCTTCCTCCTCTAACACAGAGTCCCCGAGTCACTCTCCGCTAGGATCCTCATCCTCCTCTAACACAGAATCCCCGAGTCACTCTCTACCAGGATCCTCATCCTCTTCTAACACAGAGTCCCAGAGTCACTCTCCGCCAGGATCCTCATCCTCCTTGCCCCTGAACAGTCGCTGGAGAGGAATTAAAAGAGGGGGTCACCCAGGAAATGAGTGGTTTTGTTTGTCAGACGTGTACGGGGGCCTCATATCCAAATAAAGCATCAGGGGTAAACCCACCACCCCACCCTGCGTCCTGCCCTGCCCCGCGCAGTGCGCTTGTTGGTGCTCTGTGCTCAGCCCAGCATGGTACTGTACATGATTCTCGGCAGGAGGTATCGATCCCTGTCTAATCCCATCAGCCGTTTTCGTACTTTTCCTAAAACTTCTCTTCCGTTGGGGGTTAATTCTTATCTGTTCTGGAACGCAGGCCTGGGTTTTGTCATGTGACCTGAAGGCCACTAGATCCCAGCGTCTGATTTTCCATTTAAACGAAGGAAATGCACTAACTGCATTAGGGTCACATAATCAGCCAGGCTTATTCCAGTAATTAAAATATTCTTCTCAGACAACTTAAATGCTGCCAGTCACCAAATGCAAAATCCATCTCTTAAATTATAATGGATTAAAATATGCATATCATTAATTTTAGAAAACAAAAAAAATATCATTCTATGTTTTGTATTTTTTTCTCTGTGAAATAAAAAAGCCAAATAATACGAATAGTCTAAGGTACTGGCTCCCTCAGGGGAAATGGGCGGCAGATGCTTGAATGAATAAAATACTGCCTCACATAAAAATAAAATATATTAAAAAAAAAAAGTTTGTGATTGTGCTAAATAACGTGCACAGGAAATCGTATCCATTGCATGTATACAGCCTATAATTTTAGTGAAAGAGCTAACATGCATGAAGAATTTAGACAAAGTGAAATTAAGTTTAGCTATAATATGACGTTACAAAATGAAATAAGTCTGTCTGACTATGTCCAGCACACTCTCAGCTGTCACATTCCAGCATGCGGTTACCCAGTATGCTTTGCAGTCCTTATCGTCGTTTACATCAGCAAACGGAACAGGGATGACTGGGGCCTCTCATCCTGCTGGACCTGGAGGTGGGCGGGGTTCCCCCCGCAGAAGGGTCAACTTGGTCGAGACCGCACGCACACACACACACACATACATGCACGCACATGCAGGCAGCGCTGATAAGAACCAGATGGTGGGCCTGAGCACCAGCATGGGTAGGGTGCGCTTTGCCAGCCCAGGCTAAACATCGGCTCCCAGTTATCTCTGTCCAGCTAGCGCAACAGCAGAGCTTTCCTTATCATGTGATTAATCGCAGATGACACCGAGATTCTGCTCGCAGAGACCGCCACCTGGCTGGCGTTTCAGCGGTCGGACTCCTACGTAGGTCTCACTTTGGATTTAGAGGGAAATAGACAAACAAAAGCCATATATTTGGCACGTTTGTCTGCTCGTCCCCAGACCTCTGTGTGTTTTTAGCAGGCCTTGTGATTCGAGTAAAGGTTGCTCAATGCTTGTTCCTTTTTGCGCAGTGTTAGCACTAAGCTAAGAAGCTAAGCTAATACATGTGTCTCTAACAGCGAGCGCCAGACAGGGGCCCCATCCTCACGCTGCCGACTGACTCTCGGGCTCCTTAGCTCAGATCGTGAGGTTAAAGAATAAACACGCACTCTACCTGAGCACCTGGGCTGTTTGTGTGAGAGCTTTAATGTTCAGTCAGCTGATGTGGAAGTCAGTAATCAGGTCCCTCTTTGAATAATAAGGTCTGTGATCGAGCCAAGTATACTTTACCCATTAAAATAACACGGATCAGAATGGGAAATGGAAATACATTACAGTACTGAATGTCTTTGTTCTGGGGGTTGAGCCAAATAAATGAATACTCAGGTTAGGTTCCCACTCCTCTGAATGGGGGTGTTGTTTTCTTTTAGGCTTTTCATTCAGGGGGAGGGGGCTTTGTGAAGCCTGCTCATTTTCCTTTGGTAAGGTCGGTCGACTTGACTCCCAAAGATGTGATCACACAATGTACAGCCCAGAAAACGCCACAGCTCTTCACAGGCCTGGTGTCGACTCGCGCGGAGCTTAGCGTCGGAAAGCCTGAGCCGCTAGCGCGGGGTCTGTGTAGGCTTCTCCCGCTCGCGAAGTGCTGCGTTCGCCTGAGTGCCCCGCGCCTGACCTTTCCTGGCTCACGCTCCAACTCTGCGACTGTTTGCGCCACGACGCTAAGCGGTTTGACTGCTCAGCCTTCGGCGATGTCTCAGCTAAGGGTCCGGGATTCACTCCTAAATACACATTTAGCCATTATTATGAGTCAAGGAGCTGTTCTCAGTCAACTTAAAGTCACCAAATACTCAGTCACAATTCTTACCTGAATGAGCGCCTGTGGATTCTGACCATATATACAAATCAGTAAGTATGGCTACTATACATTTCCCTGGGTAAATTATACATCCTGATTTCTTCCTTTCACCCACAGTGTTCTCTAAAGTCATCATTATGTATATTAGATATAGAGAAATCAGCCGTCTTTTCATGAGGGGAGAATTTCATTCGAAGTATCTCATTACTTCCAGTTCATGCTCTTTGAACACATCCCCAAATGAGAGATCAACAGAATTAAGCTTCTTTTCACTATTTTAGCAGAACCAGAATCAACTGACTTTGTACCAGTATGAATGTGGCTCGGTTGTGCTAAGTAATATTACTTTATAAGCCGAATTACACAAGTTTCAGGATTTCCTTTTATTGTATTTTTATTCCTAGTTTATGAATCTTATTGTCCGACCGTGCTGCTTTGCTACTTATGGTATTAAGTACTTTACTGGATTAGGGTATGTTAGCATGTCATCACAGTGCTGTCTAATAACAGGGGCACAGCGACATGTAGCACATAGCTAGTCAGTCACTTCCTTATTCCCAGGTAACTTTACAACTGTGCGGAAATCCAGGGGAGGATAATACAAATATCGTGCAGAGCAGGACCACAACAGGAGTGTCAGTTTGGAGTGGACACCCATCTGGATCATCATGCATCCTGCACTATTCATATTTTTTGTAATTATTTTTCGTCATGTATAGTTAAGGCCTCTCAGCGTAATTTGTCGGAGGGGGAGTGGGGTGGGGTGTATGCAATCTTGATGGATAATGTAAAATTATTAACTGTTGAAACGTGGATTTTCCTTCTCGACGCTTAAATCTCATTACCTTGGCTCCATGTGAATATTAATCTGTCGGACCTGAAGATTGAGCCCTTTGAGGTCCCTGGGCCCCGGAGTTGCTCCTCGCGTGCGCTATTGTGGTGTGCGAGGTCCGCCTTTCTCGTGTTGTGCTTGTCCCACATTGTCCGTTACAGGAAATGGCGTTTAATTGGAAGCTAAGGTTACCTGGGCTCCGTTGGATACCCCGGGTTAGCGCGACCCCCTCAATGCCGGCCTTTATAGCCCTCCGTATTCGATGGCCGCAAACGATCGGATCATATTTCCCCAGGAAAATGGAGCCTTTGTTTGCACTCGACTTGGGCTTTATTAGTCCTTGAAGAATATCAGAAATACCTTATCGCATGCCAGGAGCTGGCTATCTGTGAATGGTGGGCCGGGGGGGGGGGGGGGGGGGGGGGGGCGGGGGGGGCGGGGGGCGGGGGGGGGGGGGGGGGGCGGGGG
>JAODKC010000047.1:15927981-15942903 GCA_026777985.1 Mormyrops attenuatus | reverse complement strand
CCCCCCCCCCCCCCCCCGTCCCGCGCCCAACCCCCGCGACCGTGACCGGGCTAAGTGGTAAGAAAATGGATGGATGAAATTAAACTTCGTAAAGCCTCTTTGTTAATATGAGAGTTCAAAGACTCATTCAGGAGAGGTTTAAATTACTTTTTACTTTGTGATACTTGTGGTTATGGACACACACTTGACACCTGAATGTTGCTGGTTTGAGTCTCCCGTGAGCCATGGAACTGCACCCTTGAGAACCCGTTCTCGACTGATGAAGCTGTTAAGCGTCGCCTCACTTCATATAGAAGTATGAAATAAGCAGCCAAATTACAAATGCTTTCCATAATTGTATTCAATATGTTTTCATTATGCTTAAATATATGGCAGCCCATTGATCTCATGCCAGCAGACTGGAACAGATGGCGCTGGTTACCAATAATAATTTTAATTCTTATCTCACATCTTCTGATTCCTGATTTATCATTTCCCACAGACAGAATCATGCAAGTTTGCCTCTTTGTTTCTTTGACATGTAGATCATATTTCTAATTTTCTCAGTGGTGGGATCAATCTCAGGATATATTGTTTTTATATATGTTTCATTATATCTATATTATATATTAGCAGAATAATGATTTTATTTTAGATATCATAATTGCCACATGGATGCCTTTTGTATGGAGAAATAGAATTTCATTTTTCTTTCTACGAATGAACAAACGCACTAAATATATCCATCGCTCTCAGATAATCCCGTGCATGGCTGCAGTCGGCCTGGAAGGCATCCAGCCCGGCACGGGGCAAAGACATGGGCGGCTCAGAAACAGCAGTCCAGCTGAACTGCATGTCCTTGGACTGTGGGAGGAAACCCGGGGGGGGTGCAAAGGAGTAAAACCCTCATCTCAGGAGGTCACAGCTGTGCTCTGAGCTGCTACAATACTACAGATAACTTTCAAACAAGCGCTTCACTTTACCCAGCTACTCTCCATGATTAACGTCAGTCGTCCCTCATTTCCTGCACTTCAAAATAACTGCCCACTTAGTCCTGGCTCCAAGATGACAATATATGTATATAACTTTTAAATATTTGTCCCATAACGTATCACCATCAGCAAAAAACCTAGCACTGTGTACCCTTTTTTTTGGGATGGGTCAAGTCTGAAGTCAGTGAATTGCTTTAATTTACCAATATAGCAAAAAAATGAAATTTGTTCTCTGATAGCCTGAAAAAAATTTAATTGAGTAATACTGCTTTTTTACATTTATATATGTCAGAAACTCATGTAAAAGCCTTCTAGCTGGTCACCAATGCTTAGTTTGTGATCATCGTCTGGTTGTCTAGCCCTGTGAGGGAGGACGTTTAGATACAGTACTTCAGCAGCCATATGATAAGAATCAAATGATTCTATAGTCAACTGGGTCATATTTTCTTTTTTCAAAGAAAAAATCTCATACAATCATAGCAAAACACAACGAATAAGAACTTTCGTAGGACTATCAATAGCATCAGAAGTCTGAGAATGAGTTTAGCTTGCAAACAAAATGTCACTTATATCTGTCATTCATGCCCTAATATGAGTCGTAGACAACTTGCTTTCAGGTTTATGTACTGCCAAAGTAATAGTCATGTTAAGAGAAAGAGCCAAGGTAAGAAAAGGATGAGCGGCCCGGTACTGGGCCCTGAGGAACCTCGAGCGCTTTCCCTGATGGCTGTAAGGCCTGCCTTGAAAGCACCAGGCCTTTGTGCTTTTTTATGAGAACACACTGACCTTCACGACCAAAAGGCAGCATTTAAATCAAAAAGGACACAAGCTGAGCTACATCCTCCCACCAGCTGTGTCTGTATGTGATTCATCACTTTGATAAAGGCTGTTTCAGTGCAAACCTCAGACTGAAACGTTCCATAGGTGGTGAATGTAAGGGCAGAGAACTACCGAGCCAGTCCCTGAAGATTTTCATTGAAGGGTTAAGTCCTACGACGAGAATCATCTGCGTCTTTATAACACCCTCTGAGCCTGTACTTGATTACATCTATCTCAGCTGAGTTGGGATAACATCAAGAATCAATTATTATGAGTCTATAATTTATGTTGGTTATATGGTATAGGATTAAGTGCACAGTTTAATGATTTATGTCTAGTAGCTAATTCAATCAATTAACATGAATATGGATTTTTTTTCTTTTGTCAATTAATTAATATTTCTAGCAGAAGCATCCGGAGTTGGCAAGGCCCAGTGGTGGAGATGTCAATACGGTTCTAATGTCATTCTGTGAGTCTTGTCTCTGGCCATCATAAATTTGCTTTTACGGAAGCACATCACTGCTGCTTTTTGGAGGCATGGATTTGTTGGCTAGTGTCTCTGTGAGTCTTAGACAGTGGCTATACTGGAGAGATATCTTGGGCTGTTCTCGTCAATTATATTTCATAAGTACATTGACCTTGCCATGGAGACCGCATTATCACTTAGCGTACCCCCGTCGAGCTGACTGAGATTTAGGCTGCATCTGGCCTTAGCCAGCTTAAACCGCGCACGACACCCGCACCAGGTGGCTCGAAGGGCATGCATTAAACTCATGGATCCCCAAAGTAAAACAGTTCCTCATAAAGTTCAGCTTTTGTTGGGCAGATGCACGAATCCTAAGCAACAGAAACCATCAGCTGCTGCTTCAGCTCTCCAACGCAGGTCTAGCATGATTTAAAAAAAAAAAATATATGATTCGTGGCAGCAGATGGATTCACAGGATATGGCGATTTGGAGGATGGAATAGAGGGGATTTTGTGTGGTCATCCTCATTGGCCTGACTTGTGGGCAGGCAGGACATTAAACAAAGACAGGTTTTGCCCCCCAACTTAACCGAGCAGGTTGTAAAACCCCGGAGATCCAGACTGCTGCTACTGAACTCTGCCTCGAAGCACCCAGGACAAACATACATTAAAGCATTTATTACAGGTGAGTCGGGGGGCTCGTCCCCAACCTCTCCCCTCCCCCGAACCATCCACACCTCTTCACAAAAAAACTGCTGCCGCTTATTTCATATCTGGGGAAATTCCTGAAGGGGATTCATGTCAGACGTCTCTTCTACGCTCTATGGCCGGTTATTAAGGGCCGCCGGCGCTGGCTCTCACCCCGTGTGACACAGTAACTAAACAGCAGCCAAAAGCTTTCAGTATAATTCTACTTACAGCTTTTAGATCAGCTATTTAATACAGTCAAGACATTTTATTAGAGCTTTTTTTTATTACTTGGGGCTGACTGGTGGGATTACACGTTGGATCCCTTTCAGCCATCGACCACACAGTTCTCATAAATGGAGTTTATTTAGAGAAGCCGGTTTTAAGTAACGGCAGCCCATTTACGCAAACAGAATTCGTATTAACGGCGGTATTTTTAGGGAGTTTATTTATGCCCATGTCAGCGTGGTGTGCTGTTGATGGCGACACGTGGCAGTTAATTATCCTCAGAAGGGTGAGATGCAGGTGGAGGACGTGCAGACCTCTTGGTGTGCAGCTAGGCTGCAATATTATGAGTAAGCCTAAGTTAGGCTCAAGATTGGTGCTCCACACTAAGACAGAGAGGGTATTAATATGTCAAGCCCCTCCCAAAAAGACTGACAAGTGTCTACAAACCCACTTTATTTAAAATGCATCACAACCACTTCTTTGAATGGCGATGGATCCAGGGGATGTGGGAAATATCAGGAAATGACCTCTAAATCGACGCAGGTTTGCGCTGAGTGATCTCCAACAGTCTCAGGGGGACACCTCCATTTTCAGGGGCCAAAACCGCCCCACGCATCAACGTGCCCCGTGCGGGTCACTCAGCTGTGAGTCCCGACCGCTTTGGAGTGCCTGGTACTCTAAATATTTTATTACCCTGCGCTAAAAAGGTTGTTTTACTGGACGCCAGCGTGTTGAGAACGTCCCTCAGGTCCTGCCTACAGGCTTCCCAGGGAGACAAACCTCTTATACAATAGCATCTATAAATTATTCCTAACTGCATATTTTCACCGCTAGCTTCGCTGATAGCTAACCCTATACCTCGGAAATATATCATATAGAAAAGGAGCGCTGTAATCTTCACCCATGTAGGTTTCTTTCACCAGATGGACGCAGTGTTGCTTTTTAACCGCGTCATTATTAATTCCTTTAAAACACTCGGAGACAGACAGACAGACCGACTGCTGCCCGTTCCGCGTGTTTTCCGCACGTCATGCGGCGGGCGCGCGCGCGCGCGCGGCTCTTCAGTCTCATGCGCGCACATATGTTTGCCTCCCAATTTAACCGCATTAAAGGTCTCCTGATGGGTCATAAATAATTAATTTCCATGCAAATTTCCCGAGGTAGACCCTGTTTATTTCATTCGTTTCCCCCCAAAAAAGAATCCTAAAGGATTTCGCCAGATGCATTAGTATTTTACCAGTTACTTTACCACTCTAAGCAGTTATTAATGTAAGTTTCAGAATACTATATTTTATAAATCAGGTGTGTATATATTCGCATTTATATTTACTGTATTCTTAAGCCCTGTGGTAACTGAAAGCTAATATATAGACATTATTGGTAGACTCCAGGCGGCACAAACTCAAGATAATGATTACAGCTTACATTGCCTACATATTAAGCTTTCTTCTTATTTGATTCAACAAACATTTATGTATTTCTTAGACGCGAATAAATAAAATTGTGAACATAAATAATAAAATAAACTAAATACATAAATAACATCCAGGATGTAGGCCATTTTATACAGTCAGAGTACATGACGGTTGACGGTCCATGCATAATCTTCTTCAGAAAGCCAGGAAAATTTGTCGCCGCTGGAAGATCAGGTAGAACATAAGTTAGATTGATTAATTTACCGTCATGCCCCCCCGCCGTTTTAACTCCAACCAGCGGCAGCGCAAAGGCCAGCGCAAGGAGCGAAGACCCCAGACCTGAACCTCGTTCCGCGGCGACATTGTTCGGTCCTGAGCCGTTTCATTCCTGCAGCAGCTCAAAGCGTTTAATACTTTTTTAAAGGAAATCCGTATGTAAGAAACTTCCTTTTCGCTCTATCAAAAAGCTTAATCTGACCGTAAAACTGCTCAAAGATCGGAGGATGCATGCTCCGAAATTGCTTTTCCGGTTAATCCTTCGTCTACAGCTCTTCATCCCCATGTAAACAAACAGGGCACTTCTGAGCAACCCAGAAAGGCAAAAAAGTGGCTTTTTTCTTGCGGCATTTGTGCAGGAACTCTTTCATCCTACGGGATGCTGGAAAAGCGGCAACCCCCCGTTTGTTTGCACCGTGTATGGAGATTTGTAACAATGGCTTTTTGAAGAAGCTGGGACATTTGGAAGCGATACAGCCCTCGGAGAAGAGAGGGACGGGGCACGCGGAGAGGGACTGTCGGGAAGGATCTCAGCTTCGGCTCCGCTGCGACTTCAGAGAGCTCTGCTGTGCACAAACTAATAATAATAATAATAATTTATAATAATTTATTATTGGAATAACAGTAATAATAATCGTTATTATTATTGTTATTATTATTAGATAGATAGATAGATAGATAGATAGATAGATAGATAGATAGATAGATGTGTTTCGATAGGTAGAGCATTAGTCTTTTTAACCCTTTGGGGATAATTAATACAAAAAAGAAAATAAATAAAACGTCAGAAAATGTCTCCTACACTAAAAGATCTATACTAAGGACATCCTGAATGCTGGATTTTATTTGTAGTTTATTAGATTTGGTTTGTTCCAATGATATCATTAGGCACCTGATAATTGGCGGGGTTCAGAATAAACTAGCTTATTTAAAATGGTTATTAACTTTTGGTTACGCACCCATTGGAAAACCAGGAAATAAATCTTAAACCTGTTTCATTTATTTTTCCTAGACAACTCAGATCTGTGTGAAACTAAAATGAGTCTAAAGCTTATTTCTCCCGTCTATCATTTTTTTCTCCATAAAAAAACACACAAAATCTCATATCAGCCCCCTTTTAAATTTCAAAAGATCTCATCAAGCTCTAAAATAATTCTCAGATTGTGTCAGCTTTTGTGTCGCATTTTGATCTACGGTGGAGAAATTACAGAGCTCTCATTATGAACTCAGTCTATTCCCATCCCCAGCAGTTTCAAATACCTGCGTGAAGCTGGCAGCCAAATGATCACAAAATAATAAAATGACTCCTCTTCATTTCTGCTGGTTTGTGCAGCAAAAATAAAGGTTTGTGCTATAGGCCGACTGTCTTAGAAGTTAGGGAACAAGACTGATTCAAGTACAGCTTCAACTAATATACATGCCACTACAACTTAATATTAAAGTTTATCCTTTTCTTGTTTGCCTGTTTTGTCTTTTCCTCAAATTCAAGAACATATTTAGTGCTTGGACCCCTGCATATACCATGCTGCCTCATGTATGGCCTTACACAGACATCAAGGGAGGGCAGTGCTTAGCAACCATGAAGACCAGGGCTTGAATCTCTATCTTGGTTCTGTGTGTGTGTATAATGTTTGTATTACATTGTGGGGACCAAATGTTCCCCACAATGTAATAAAAACCTGTTATTTTGATGCTGTAGGTACCATTTTGTCAGGTCCCCACAAAGATCTGTGAATGCTGTCAAAAAACTAAAAATGCCAAAAATCATGTATTTAATTTGGTTACTGTGTGTGTGTGTGTGTGTGTGTGTGTGTGTGTGTGTGTGTACCTTTTGGCTCCAGTCAGGTTTGGCAAGATATCTCGTTTGTCTTAAATATGACTCCCGTTCTCTGGCTCACTATGCTACTTTATTTCTCCTTGTGAATTTCAGGAGAAACAGACAAAATAGAAACTAAAATGACACTGAAATAGGAATCACAATTTTGCCTCCCCAAGCTGTAGAAGAGCAAGCTTTAAGCAGTGAAATTTTCCTCTGGGCAGCAAAAATAATTTCTTATTGTACTTATTATTAATACGAAGTCACTATTGGGTAATTAGTTGCCACAGCAATGATAGAAATTGTCAATTCTGTGTCCTTTAACCAAGGCCGTAAATTTCGGTATGGACGGTAAGGACGTGTCCCTACCAATACTGCAGGAGCACCATGTGTGTTTAGGAGGGCGGGAGTTCGGGGCTGATTTGGTCCCTACTGATATTAAAACCAAATCTATGTGCTTGTCTTTAACTGTATGAAAGATGTGTGCAGTGTTCAGACAGATGTGGAGGCTGAGAGCGACCAGCTCCACAGAAATGGAGACGTCATTAGACTGGATGAGGAACTGCGTTAACTCCTAGTCTGTGGAAAGATTTGGAAAAGTGAGAGGGAGCGATAATGTATTTGAGAGGAGACTCTAATGGGCGAGTTAAAACCTGTCAGGATCCTTGGCGGAGGGTGGAGGGGGGGGCGCGACAAGAAGATCAATGTGCATCGTCACTGGGGAAGTTGGAGATGCCGGCCTGCGGCGGCAGTGAACCGGGATCCTGCACAGAGAATGGCAGATCTCTGCCCCTTGAACCCACTGCTTAACTTCCACTTGTCTGGTGGCACCAAACATGTGGCGTCGTTTCTTTTAGAGGTTGTCCCTTGAAATGTTGGGGAGAGGTGACAGGCACAATTGCTAGGTGGCAGATGGGCGTTCCCATCAGGAAGGCAATCCGACTGTGGACAGGCAGAGACAGTCTCAGCTTCAGAGACCGGGACAGACGCAGCTTCGGAGGCCGGGACAGACGCAGCTTCGGAGGCCGGGACAGACGCAGCTTCGGAGGCCGAGACAGACGTAGCTTAAGAGGCTGGGACAGATGCGTGATAGTGCTGCCGCTGCCGTGTGCTGATTAGCGACCTCAAGACGGTGGCCACATGGACCAGGTTTTCCTCCAAATTAAAACAAATTTTTGCGTGCCTTTTAAAATTCATTTAAATATGTGCCTATCAAAAGTAAAACTAAACAACATAGAACAATCTGTGGCTTTTTGATTTATTTTTTTAATTACAAAGCCATGTTGTGTGTTTTTTTTTCAGTCAGTTACATATGTACTGTACCGCATAAGAAAAACTAAACAGAAAAATCTAAAATGTTTAAAAGTGAGATCTTAAAGGCCACATGGATCTCTCTGTCAGCATGCTGAAATGAAACAGCGCCGCTCGTTACGTGGGAGGGGTCCTGCGATGTCTCAGTGGGCCACGTGTGCGATCGGACAGAACAGGCCCCCCATGATAACCCCCCACCCCCCAGGCCGGATGTGTGATTGCTGAACTCGACGTCCCCCACCTCAGACCAAGGTGACCTGTACCCAGGAGGTCGATCACGCTGCCCTGTGTTCGCTCAATAGGGGGCACTATAATCAGGACTTGTCTTTCACTGAAAGATCACTTCGAGGGGTGTCATTCGGCACCCGACCAGTCGGTGATGCAGCACGGCAGCTCCCAATGACCTGATTCTACCTCCACTGTGTGGCTTTGTAATTCCTGCCTCACTCCCCTGCTGGCTATAGTTGTATTATCAACCTTTGCTAATTAGGCCATGATTGCTCTGGAAGACATGTGGGCATTTTCCAGGTTATTACATAGTTTTGTCTTTATTTTTGTGACAGGGTGGCTCTGAGATGTCCCCAGCACTGATGTTAAGATGGCCCTTCACCGCTCTCCCGTCTCCGTGTGGCGATTTCGGCTCTCTGAAAGCGCTCCCTTTTTTGGTCAGCCTGTGTGTGAAATGCGATGCCGGGTGCCGGGAGCAGGATGCCGTTCGGCACGCTGGTGTCTGAGGTGCCACAGAGACTGCTTTGCAAAACAGGGAAAAACACGAGTGTGTCGTATAGATCTGATTCTACATTAAAGGCAGATAGTATTTATGCAGCTGGAAATAAAGACAGTGACCCCAGATTCTTATTTTTCATTAAACACAAACCAACTCCATTCCTGCTTTGTTCTTACCAATGGGAAACAGGGCGTTTAAATGACTAATTCTAAATTTCCAGCGCTGAGGTGCACCGTTCCCGGGCTCGCTGGCGGACACCCCGCCCCCCAAGGCCACAGAGAGCAGACATTTACGAAAGCCGGTCTGGGTGGAGTGAGATTAATGCGCGGATTACGGGATGGAGTGCCGGCGCTGCAGGCCGGAAATCCCGGCAACAAAAAAGCTACTTTATAAATACGTACAGCTTTAAAATACATGGGTCTGTGTTGAATACACTGCCTGGATTTGGAGAGGCCATGAACATCATGCAGCGTGAACTGCGTGCGTAAGAACGTGTGCCAGGTTCGGCTTGGTCCGGCAGGGGCATCAGAGGAGCCTGTTCTCACTGGGCACCTCAGCATCTGCAAGACAGCTGCACACTGAAGGCTTAAGCGGTGTTAAGTTTGCAGTTTCCCCAGTTACACTTTAATTGATGTGAAAGATGGATACATGGGTATGTGGGGGCCTTTGGATAATCACATGGACTGGAGGGCTAAGGGAGGGTAAATCCAGAGTGGGGGCCCATGCATTTTCACATTACCTCAGCCCCCTACTCCCCGAGATGGACATGTTTTTACCACTCACTCACTGCTCTTTCTCACGTAGTAATAAAACAGACTCCCTTCAGATCTGGCTGTGGTTACGCTTCTGAACTCCTGACCCCCCTCCTCGTGCAGACGTCAACACGGACAGCAATGCCAAGAGTGCCCGGGCAGGCCCCCGGCAGGTACGGGGGGCGTGAGAATGCCGTCTCAGGGCATGTAGACCAGCCTTCCGTGAAGACTGGGAAGCCACGAACCACAGGAAATGACATCATAACACCACATGTCTAGATGTATCGTGGAAAATTGTTGCTAGCATCCAAGAAACTGAGCTGAATGTAAACACACAAAAGGTGTTTAAAAACCATGGCGCACCTTTTAGATGCTAATGAAGCATCTGCGTCCATTATGCTGCCGACGCGCTGCCTTCGCGTGTTTGCACGGCCAACGGCCTCGAAAGCACAAAATGGCTGAAAGCTCTTCATTGCGACAGACTTGCTCGGGGCAGATTCGCCACGTTCCCGCACAGAGCTGCAGGAAGCGAGTCTCCCCTGGATTCACGCGCCCTGAATCCAGCCGTTTGGGGGCCATTTATCTGAGATGTTTATTTTGTGAGGACTGACCATAAATAGGAATCGTTTAGGGGCAATTAATGGAGGTATTTAGGCTGGGGGGAGGTAGCTGGAAGCAGAGGGGCTCAAAAAGGACCGGCATGTGTTTGTTTATCGCTCCCCTCCCCCACCCCGGTTGAGTAGGTGGGAGGTTCTCCTTGCCGGCGTTCTGTCGTTCGTTTAAAAAACAATGGACACAGTGCACAGCTGGAATGGCGTCTGTAACCTCTGCAACGAGAGCATGAATAATGGAAACGGCTCTTAACGAACATCCCCACGTTATGAAAATGCCGCCGATTTCCAGCCTAATTTGCCCGGACCTCATTACTCCCCCTTCCATGCGAATTGGAAGTGTATCGCCACTTACGGCAAGCTGCGAGATGAGCTAATGATCGCGGCCCTGAGACGGACGAGCTGCCCACTTGTGCCAAAAGCTGTTCGCTTGTTTTCCCGTTAGCCGTTCAAATTGATTTCTAACTGATGATGCCGCAAAAAAGGGACAATCACTACTCATTGTCGGCAAGGCCGGCGTAGAACACGACGTCACGATGTTGCGTAATTGCAAAAACAGGACTCAGCGTTTACAGTCAGGAGTCCTCTACTAAACCACATTTCGGAGGAGGAATCACCTCAGAATGGCTGTTTGTAAAACTGCGGAAAAAAAACAACAAAAAACATGCTTTCGGTGGTCCAACAGATTCTTCTGGCTGCCATAGCAACCAGGTAGTCGCAGATCCGTCTCCGGGAGTTGTCAGGGCTGTTTACAGTAAGCCCGGTGCTTTTATGAGTTCTGAGGCCACCGCACGACGGGGGAGATGTGTCCTAGGGCTGCTTCCGAAGGAGGCCCCCGCCTCACGCCGGGAACGGCCCATCCATTCTTGATGGGGAGCTGCGGCAACCGGCCGCTCCCCTCGTTAAAACAATTACGCCCACGTGATCCGCGTCTCGGAAAGTGTGCCACTTAAAAAAAAATAATAATACGTGGGATGTCCTGTTCTTTTAAGCAGGGGATTTAAGGTGAAGTGAGGTTAAATTAGCGGGGATATTTAATTACTGGAGGTTCTGTTATTATACCGTGCAGTTATATGAACATTACATTAGCTAGATTAAAGGTGCAATCAAAGTAATTAACTTCTGCAGCCCTGGTACCTTGATGTACGTTTATATATATATATAGGATAAGAAGGTTTGTTATATTTAATGCTGCTGAGAATAGGCTGGAAATGTCTTTGTGTGTGAGTGCGTTTCGTGATGGTGGCTTACAGTGAGGCGTTGCCGTCGCTGCCTCGTACGCTGGGCTCTGCACGGCTGGCGCATACCAAGCACCTCAGCTGGGCCGGGGAAAAAAAAAAATCACAGAACCAAAAAAAAGAGGAAAATCTTCACATGTGGCTGGAAACCGTCTGCCCTACTCGACTCGAGGAAGAATTATTACTAGAAAATATTCTTACTGTAAGCCTGTCATTTCGCTCACAAGATTCTGTGGTTTTCATTGCATATGTGTACGTTATGTATGTAAAATCAAGTTTGAAAGGTTGTACGTGAAAATAGAAGGTCCAGATATTCATTTATGTCAACAAGCAGACATTCTCTAAATATTCTTGTGTAGCGGGACATAGTTATGTCTTTTTGGGTGGGGGCAGACTGTGTCTTTACATGAGATCATCATGGAAAGCCAGCAACTATTCCGTTTTTGCTAGAGCGAAGATATAGACATAAATCTTGTGGTAGGACTGTAATTTGGGCCTGACTTAAATTTTTTCCCTGACACAGTGTGTTTGGCCTGATTTATACCATCGGTTCCTGCTTAAAATCCAGCGTAGCTCAATGAGTGCATTGTGTACAGTAATTGCTCATTTTTCTTGCCAGTGCTGGTAATTATCCCTGTTGTGTTTAAGTTTTTGAAGTTAATCATTTGTCATCTTGAATATGAGCACTTTTGGGGTTTCAGAAAAGCTTCTCAGACCTGACGTGTTCTGCTAGCCCGGTACCTTACTCTAGTTAAGGCTGTTAGCACAAGTCGTAGCTTTAGCTCCAAACCCACAAACCCACATGTGAGTCTTAACACGCCGGACTGATTTCACCCCCCGTTCCGGTCCAGGTGGGGGCCCCGCTAATGGGAATACTAGACTGACGAATTCCCCCCTGCGGCCAACGCGCCGCGTCTCGCGCCCGAGCTGTTGCGTGTTAGCATGGTGGATTAGCGTGATTCAGGGTCTGCGGCAGATATCTGACAGATCGGCTTGAAGATGGAGAGCTTGATTTGTGCGCAGCGTGGGGTCACTCGCATAGCACGGCCGGCACAAGGGAGAGGGGATTTCATACACTCTGGGAAAGCAAATACCTCTCTAATGCTTCAGCAAGATCCTGAATAAAATGCATATATCAAAACAATCGCGACAACTGGCCGGTTTGAAAAGGGCTATGTATGATCTGTGATCGAACTGCAGGAAGATGATGAGAATGAGAGCAGCTACTCAGCGAGTAAACAGAAGCTGGAGTTTATTTTAATCTGAAATGGTTGGTAGTTTCCTCTGGGGGGCAGTAGAATAAGGTTTGGTGCTTTGTGTCCCTGTGAGGATTACACCGAGCCTGGCCGGAGACTGGACACGTGGCCCCCTCCCATCTTGGGGCCTGGATTTGTCGCAGGGAACACTGGAAACGCCCAAGTCATACGAATGCTGATGAATATTTTTTTATTATAAACATAACCCAGACCCTCAGATATAAAACGTAACGCATTAGAAATACGACAGTGTTTATTGGTAATGATTTCGCCCTGAAAAGCAGCGAGACAGATGGCAGTTGAAAGAGAATTTAAATCGACTTCAGTTTTTCTGAGAATTGAAAGGAGATTGTGTTTCTGCTCTCTTTGAAATATAAGACAGACTCCTCACAAGTCGGCAGCTAATCGTATCAGCACCTTTTCTGTGCCGAAACCAAGCCGTTTGCGAACTGATAATAAGAAACATTTTGTCTCCGAGGCGCTTTATGTGCGTCTTACTTGTGGAACCAATTTATTTTGCTGTTTTTTTTCCTTTTCTGCTGCCTCACACAGGGCAGCCTAATGTTTTAGGACAGGAAACATGGTGTGGATGTGGAAGTGAGAGGCAGGCAGGACAGTAATTGAACAGAATTAAAAGAACGGCTTATTTCCTTCACTGTAAACAAATATGCATTGAGGTCTGAACGCGTCCGATTCACTGTAATAATTCAACCGAAAACCTTTAGCCCCGAGTTAAACATAATACTTCCTGCAGTTAATTAAATGCGCTTTGAACCTGAAGTAAAGTGAAATTACGCAAGAAATACGACGTTGAAACCGCCTTTAAGGAATCCTGGACGCCTTGCGATGCCGTTGGGGCTGAAATAGTCTTCATCCTTTCACTGTGCCTCTGTTTGGGAAGGTAATAAACCTCTTTGTTTGTGAAGGTCGGTGTGGAATTTACACGTGTCTGCAAACATCCACTTACGGTCCAGCGGCTCGTCAAACACGCTGTAAAACATGGGATAAGCAGGACAGGTGGATTACAAATCTGACGCGGCGAGGTGGCGGATCTGTGCTAAAGGTGTCGGCTATGAAACGTAGGAGGTGAAGAGGCAAAGTTTCTTCATCTTTCTGTGAAGGAGCCACTGTCCTCCCAGCTAGATCTGACCCAGTATGGGGCTGCCGTCTAATTTATCTCAGCTTCAACTATGCAAAACCTCTCGTCCGGCCATCCCAGAGTGCGAGTCTCGGGGTGATGACCAGTCGTGGGTCAAGGTCATGGATTTTGAAGTCTGCTCTTTAGCCCTACTCAAAGCAGCAGGGATCTTGACCGAGGGCTGAAAAAATGGGGCTCTGTCTGCAAGCGGCTAACGATAGGTGATCGGCCGGCGGGCTTTCCGCTCACGTGCCCTGCCTATCAGCTGCTGAGATCTGTGGCATGCAGCTGGCGTGTCAGTGGCTCTGGCACTCGCTGCCCGGAGATGGTTTCCTTTTCCCGCCCGTATTGATCTTCCTGGCGAGCGTGCGGGGCCCCTTTCACAGCTGTGCTCGGAGGGCACGCTGGGACAATATCACTAACGGTTTTTGCTGCTATGAGGAGGACTCAGGGCCCTATTTTGTACCTCTGAAGAGTCAGAAAAGAACAGCTGAATATTTGGCTCACCTCTCTATCAACGCAATTTCACACACGGGTCCCCTCGTTAATCTGCTCGTCGGAATGAGCCTCCACCATCCTGTTTTCCCTATGGGCTGCGAGGTTTGTCCACGGGTTTGTGGGCCAGCAGTAGGTGCCTGAGTTCAAACCCAAAGCCCCACAGGCTGATATCTACGGCCTTTTGCTCTGCTGGTTTCGCTTGTGTTGTTTTTTTTTTTTAATTATTCACATCATTACTTGTGTTGTTGATTAATTAGCCTAGCGCACACTGCTATCTAAAGCGAGTTTATTAGCTTATCCTTCAGCCACTGGCACTATTGGGAATAAAGTCAGGGAAAGTACCTTTCTTAAAGGTTAACACACTAGCAAGGGCAAAGCACCGAAAAAAGAAGTCAGCTGGGCCTTTGCCACCACTCAGACCATCAACCCTCAGGTCATGAGTCCCGGAGCTCTCTGTCGACTGCCGCCGTCAGGTACGCGGTGAGTGGCCCGCTCCGTCAAGCTGACCCTAACCCATAATGCAATTCTGCGAACCTAAATGGGGCTAACATGGATCAGCTTTAGTTTTGTCAGCTGCTGAAGAGCAACGTAGGGCGGGGGCGGGGGGGGGGGGGGGGGCGGCGGGGGGGGGGGGGCGGGGGGGGGGGGGGGGGGGGGGGGGGGGGCGGGGGGGGGGGGGGGGCGGGGCGGGGGGGGGGGGGGCGGGGGGCGGGG
>JAODKC010000047.1:15905303-15924401 GCA_026777985.1 Mormyrops attenuatus | reverse complement strand
TTCAGAGGGGCCTGCCAGCTGCCCCCCCTCCCCAAGCGTCATCTCCCCTCTCCTCACACAACCGAAGTGCCAGCACTCGCTAACGCTAAATGTAAGTCTCCGTGGCGACCAAAAGAAAGTCTTTCTCCCCAGAGCGGTATGGAGCACAGAAGCGTTTACGCCAAAGCCGAATGAGTCCGGCCTGCGAGATCCCGCGCCCACTGTCTGCAGGGGCACCGTTTTTCTTTTTTGTCAATGCTTTGCGTCCTGCGCACGCCGACGCACCTTGGGAGGCGATGATAGATGCGACGCCGTCCCCATTCAGGGGGGGGGCTTTTATTACACCCAGCTGCTTCCTTGTGGGTCTTCTGGTGTGAGGAAACAGAAAAGCATTTGTCAGGCCGCGGGTCTGTAATCCATCTATGGCTGGGCTGTCACGCTGGCCTTTGTCGGCACAGGTGTGCACAGACTTGCAGACTTTATCCAGTAACTTCTTCATTACTGTTCCTGCACTATTGTGCTGTTAATTCTCAAAGACCTTAGGAGACTGCGGTTACACTACATTCAGTAATTGTTTGATGGATTATTTTTGATATACACATTCTTTGGGCATATGGGTGTTTAAGGTAAAATATTTTGGTTAATTATTACTGATTGTTTTTATAATTTTTTTGTACATTTGTCTTCGTTTCTGCAGACAAGAACAAAATTAGTTACTCTTTTCTTTTTTTAAAAAAAAGAAGAAATTCTTAGCTTCCATCTGCATAGTCATGCCTGTGAACTCGTGGTTTTTGGCTGGGAATCGAATTCTATTTTTAAATGATCTTCCTTTTATAAATGTGCTGTGTTCCTTCAGTAAACACAGAAATGCAAAAATAAATAAATCCTTGACGTTTAAACTGTAATTTAGGAAAAAATAAAACAGATAGTAAATAAATCACAAAAAAATTACACAGTATACATATAAAATGTATATATAATATACTTCTAGTATTATTCTGCTTTTGTTAAGCGAGTTCATAACGATCAATGTCACTTTGCTCCCAGTGTGTAGTACTCTGCCATCCAGCGTACCATGACTTCTTTACGAGTGGCTCTGGACACATCGTAAACACGATCCCGCGCTATAAAAGGACAGGCAAATTTCTCCCTTTACGTTCAGATCTCCAGCTGGACCCAAACGCCCCCACTGGCCCCTTGCAGAGAGCGACAAATTCATAGACTAAACGTCAAGAAAATAAATGCTGCCTCCAAGAAATTGGGGGGGGAGATCCAGGGCAACTGGTGCAAACATAAAGTCTTATTTATGAGCTCAGTGTTAATTATGAGCAATATAATGCTGAATTAATACGTTCGGTCTTCCAGTATATCCTGTTTTGTAACTTTGGATAAGAGTGGCCCTTACAGAGAGGCCAGCTTCGAGAATGAGCTTTCAGCCGCTGGCTCTAATCCACCGTTTTTCATAATGGTTTGGGGAACCGAACGGGCCTGAAAACATGCTATTGTACAGACGTCAGTATAGATTTTCTGTTTCCTGTCCACTGAGAAGGACACAAAGGAAGACGCGGTCCGAGCTCCTGTGACAGGAAGCCTCACAACGGAGGCTCGCGTCAAGCTGCTACTCCGACCTCTGCGGAGGTCCGTTCTGCACCGCCCCTGCGCCTCTAAAAGGACTTGCATAAAACCGGTTTCGCGCCAGAAGTGCCCTGTTTCCTGCCTTTGTACCCGGTGACGTACGAGCCGTTCGTCGGGGGCTGTCCTGGAGCGGCCAGCAGCTTTTTGCGGATTTCCGGGTTACTGAAACCGAGAACTTTGATCTCTGAAATGGCCAAATGAACCATTCTAAATAAATACAATAAATAAAAACAAGCAGAAATACATCTGTGTTATTTTTGGTGATGCGATACCCAGTATGAAAAATCTCTAGACTCCGAAGCATCCAAAAGAGAACTGGAAAACAGATTTCCTTGCCTTGTTCATACGGATCCCCAAATAACAGTTGTAGTCCAGGAAAGAATATTCATTTTTTATGTTTATGACATGTTTTGTTCCTCTTAGCTTAGGCTGAATTATGTTTTCGTGGGCCTGAATCTGACACAGAGACAAAAATCCAGATCTGAACCAACGATCTGTGATTTTTTTTTCTCCCCCACACTTAGAGGAAACATCCATTTGAAAATGAGAAGATGATGATTTGGGGGTTGTAGTCATGACTTACGTGTAGTTATGTTAGCTTGCCGACAAGAAAAAAAAAAGAACGAGCGGAATCCTCCGGTCCAGACGAAGGTCTCGTCTGTGTGCTGAAGATGGAGAAGTTTGTTTTTGTGCTAAGGAGGTCAGTTGGCTTCTGTCTGGATTTCGCATAACGGCCGAGCGAAGAGAATAAATCGCAGGTCTCTGTCGTATCTAAGAAAAGCCAACCTGAGCGTGGCTTGGACCCCTCCCATGGATGGGGGCGGGGGGGCAGGATAAGCTCATAAGTAATTGCGATCCTGAGGGACACCCCATAGTTGAAGGAAAAAAAAAACGCAATCCTGACACCCAAACAGAGGTTAATGTGGTGACCTCAGCCTTTTGTGGCTTTTTTTTTCTGTTGAAAACAACAACCATCTGTTCTCTGGCCTCTTCTGTGCGATTCCTAATGTCACTGGGCTTGGTGACATCGATCATCTGCTGCAGAACTAGTCAAATATCCTAATGACCAGACAGACCTAATTACCAAGCCGGACACCAGTTGTTGCTTTGCCTTTGCTTGGACTGGAGCTGATAGGTCTGAAGCAAGATATACTGTCTCTCAATAGCTCTAACGATCCCACCCCCCCACTGCCTAGCCCTCATACAATGAATAACCAGTAGGTAGAGAATTCGCTTTTGAGTTTAAGCGATTCCCACAATTCTGCCAATAAGGGATTCAAAGAAAACAGAACCCGCGGGTTTGTACTTTAAGTCCGTCCAGGACGATGCTTCCTATCAGGGTCCTTAGCGCATATTTATGTGGCGTCTATGACGGCTAATCTGGTATACGCATCTCCTGTGTGGCCTGGGCTTCCCGCGCAACTTGTTAAAGACTT
The DNA here is from genome assembly GCA_026777985.1 of Mormyrops attenuatus. Classification (NCBI taxonomy): domain Eukaryota; kingdom Metazoa; phylum Chordata; class Actinopteri; order Osteoglossiformes; family Mormyridae; genus Mormyrops; species Mormyrops attenuatus. The sequence goes on along the minus strand of JAODKC010000047.1, from coordinate 15,921,351 downwards.
TAGAAAAGTAAAGCGGTCAGTTCCCAAGAAAAAGCAAGAGAAGAGGAACATAATCATCGGTCTTCTTACCCGGTCTGGGGGCTGGGACATTTCCACGGGCCAATAATGCAGGTGCCGTAGGAAAAGTGAGACAGGCATGCCTGACATCTGACGGGCCGTGTGTTTTTAAAGACCTCCTTTATTTCTTCTGTGCGCCATTTTTAATTTTTATTAATATATGTAGTACATATTTCTTTATGCAAATTGTGCAGTCTTGCTTCAGCAACCTTCTCAAAAATATTTCCCAATATTCCCAATAGTGTTTGTAAAGTAATAAGGCTTTAATGGAATGGTTTCTTTCCTCAATTTGTTTAGAATCATATTTCTGCATAATGTTATATTTAAAAAAACAGGACCTAACCTTGCTGTGTAGGTATGATAAACAGTGGATTTTCCTTTGGGATGCATCTCTCCTAAAACAAGCCAGTTTTATATCGAGTATGCAGTACAGGGTGTATGGGTGCGGACAAGCAGGGTAATACCTGTGGCTCAGAATCCAAAGCTTGGCCGGGACCACTGACTCCCTCCATTAAACGCGTTCTAAGGAGCTCAGAGCTGATGTAAAGAACATATTTCCCAGGACGCTGTACAATGCCAGTGCCAGTCATGCACCAGTGCTGAAAAAGCAGACTGTATGTTTTGATCACAGAGTCAAATCGAAGGAATGTTTACTGAAGCTCCGTGTCGAGTTTGGTCCTTTAATATCTCAGCTCTCTTGACCACCATGATTCCCACTTTGTTTTAAAGGACATTTTTTGTTTCACTTACTGCACTCCTGAAATTACCCCCCAGTAATCTCACATGCATATTTTGTCCTTTGTATCTTTCCCTTGACCACGTAACCTCAGTTCCAGTGGCTACTTGATGACAGTCTCCAAGTGTGGCATAAAACTGACTTGCAACCAGCCTGGGAAGAGTCGCACCGGAATGTAAACGGACCTCCGCTGCTGCAAGGAAAAGCTCCGGGCTTTTCATTGGACGGTTGACAGGGCCCCGCATTGTGTTATCCAAATTCCTGAGGGCTATCCTGCCATTGGAAACCCGAGCCGCTCCCCATGGCCTTTGAACAGGATTTGGGGAAGGAGAGATCTACTGTATCCGCTTTTTTACACGCAGGTCAGAGATGGCAGATAACTTGTGATCGTGATCTCAAACTGAGTGTCGAAGCTACTTGTCAGGTGTTTGACACGATGACCCTCTTCAGCTACCGATATCTTCTACCTTAGTTGCCTCCAGGGTTAAAGTACCTGATATGAGCCGACTGCGGTGGGAAAGCGGAACGTTACGCTGACCCGCTTTCTGCAGGGTTCTCTCACATGTTACTCGTTTAGTTAGGATGCTTATTTCCAGCGCAGAACTGGTTCAATATAAGTACCAGCACCCCCCCTCTCCAATGCATCAGGACCGTACCTCCGCTGTAGACGCCTAGGCCCTGAAGCTCAGAAGAAACCTCACAGGGTGAGAAAGAGACATGCCGGCAGCATTTTGGAGGGAAGGGGGCCGAGGCGTCATCTCTGCCGTTGTGGCTTCCGCCTGTGTCGTCATGCCTGCGGCATGTTGCGATCTCTGTGCTCCTTTTGGAACGCAGCTCTCCTGTGTGGGCCACTGTTTCCATAAGACACCTTCTGGAATGCTCAGAAAGCCTTTCCAGAAAAATCCACCTCCCTCCGTTTCTCTTCCTTAAACGCATACACACAAACATGCATCATAAATCTAAATATATACAGTAAAGGTAAGTGTCTGCAAATTTAAACTCCAAGCTGCAGTGTGTAGCTCTCTGTGCGCGGGTGTACGGCTTCTGAGTCATGGCTAATCGAGGGCGGAGTGGGGCTCCGTGTGAGTGAGCTCTGGAGGCTCCGTGCGAGGGTACGAAGCCACATGTTACCTCAGCCGGGCGGTTCCAGAGTGAGCGCCATACATCTGGAGCGCTTCTACAGGACACAGACAACTTCCCGAAGCTTAAACCGTCTCACCAGGGCAATAAAAAGGCAAGGATCTTACCACTCAAGCTTAGGACTGGTTTAATGGCCACGTGAGGACTGGGAAATGACACGTAACCCAAAGACAGGAGGCGCCGCAGGCCGAGACAAGAGATAAAGATGCATTGAGAGCAAGGCTTTGGGGGGATGAATGTCCTGTTCGAAAATGATAGGCCTCGCTTTCGGTCATGATCCCAATATGCCATCCCTACGCACAGCAGCCTCACCCGTCCTCAGCCTAGGTTCTCTGAGGTTCTAACGAGTCACCACAGAATGATCCAGACACACCATGCTTACAGAATAAATTACACCTGTGAGCACTCAGAGAGGACAATGAACACAAGTCCTGATGAAAATTAGTGCATTATTGTTGGAACATTCCGGTGGTGCCGCAGTGAAACAGCGGCATGTGCGTAGGCTGCGGCGGCATCGCCCCCGGCTACAAAAAATGCGGTGAATAGTGTTGTGGCGGGTGCCAGTAAGAGAGCCTAGGGGCTCTGGACATCATGGCACTCTAGATAACAGACCTGCTCGACACAAATATTTTAGTCAGTCCTGTATTCTGCTTAACGGTGAGCTTAAACCTCGCACAGACGCCTGGAACTCGGAGCGTGCCGTTTCAGCTCGATACTTTAAAATAAGATACATTTATCTCTAGGGGTCCATGTCAATCCCGAGGATTTGAATTATTCTAACAGTGTCTGTCCCGCATTTACAAGCCCTCTGCATGAGGGACCTCACGGCTGAGGGGCTGGGGTCGGTGTCCCATTCCGCACGGCTAACCCCGGGTAAACCCGCGAGCCACTCCCTGGGCCAGCTGGTGCACAGCACGTCCTTTAAGGAAGATTGTTTTATCCGGGAATGTCAAAGTCAAAATTTTTGAAGCTGTTGTCGCGAGCATGGTGCGTACACAGGAAATGATGCCGCACGAGGCCAATGTGAAACGACTGGGTTGATTAGAAACCAGGCCGAATCAGTTCGACAGAAACAGGCAGGCATTTCATTATGGTAACCTGCTTGCATTTAGCTAGCCGTATGCTCACGAAACTTTAAAATGAAAACAAGGTTTATTGCTATCAGGTTTAGATTGATATTCGCTGGTCGATGTGCTTTCAGCGTCCATCTGGTCCCCAAAAAAGGCGACAAAATGTCATTGCTGACTCTCTGGGTTGGAACCATCGAAACTTTCATGGGATGAGAAATTGATTTATTTTCCATGTCGAAACACAAGGCTGATACGGTCCCGTTGAAATACAATAAACAATAACTACATAAGAACGGGTTTAACTTACACTCCAGTATCCCTTGATTTCAACGAGCCCCAGTATTAAATCATTTTTGCGACAGCTTGAAATGCTATAATGTCAATTTTCGAGTCTGGAGTGAAAGCTTGTGAAACAAAAATAAAGTAAACTGAAAGAAAGGCCTGGGTGCATTAAGACAAGTACAGGCCTCAGAAGTTTGGAAGACTTTTTTTCGGTCAGGATTTTTTGCCTGCAAGGAGGAGTGGCCCCTGGGAAATGTGGATGTGGATTATTTTTTAATGGCTAGTCTTGCTTGCTCTCCAAAACGTGCCGGGATGCTGCCCCCACCCGGACTTCCCTGCCACAATGTAGCACAGCCACTCAACGCATATGACTTTTCAAGGTGAAGTCAGGCTGGTGAATTTGTACATTTTTACACAGAGACATGACAGCGTGACAGCATAAGGCTCCGGCAAATGCGCTCCCAATTTTTTCACATTTTTCATTTAGTATCATCGTATGGAACCACTACGCGAAAGTCCGGCCTTGCAATCCACTTTATTTACAAACTAGCCATGCGGTAGTGCAACGGTATTAAAATAAAATTTGAACGTATCGGGGAAACACAGGAGTCTAAGCGTGTTGTGTTTCACGGCTGTCAGAAAAACGAGATCCGTACACTCCGATGGATTTTTGCGAAAGCAAAGAACATTCTGTACCTGTCCGGCACTGATCCTCGTTAAACCTCGGAATCTGACGCATAGACACTAATAATAATGATGTATCATGTTTTTTTTATCCTCTTGTGGGAAATTAATCATGACCATAGTCGACATTATTATTATCTACCAAAATCCGATTATGTGAAGATGTCATGATGTATATTTAGTTTGACCTTTAGTGAAGACGAACAGCCCAGATGCCTTTCATGAATAAATCTATATGCGCTCTACACTTAAAAGGTTCTGGCTGCACTTATATAAGATTCGTTTGGCCTCAATTAAGGAACAGGGTCTGGAGTCTGTGCCGTGGCACTCAGACAGACATCTCCCCGCGGTATCCTTGCAGGGGGACGCCAGCCACGTGGACAGGGATCTTGTCTTTTGAAACCCGGAATGCTCTAGATGATGTCAACTTTACCAACAGGAGTGATTTATCGCTAATTTTTTTATTTTATTTTGTGCGCTCATAATCATGAATTCCCCTTGATGTGTTTGCCGGGTTATGAGAGACACATGCAAAAACCTGTTTACCCTGCCTCGTAAAATTTTCCCTTTACAGAGATGGCCAAAGCAGATACAAAATCAACTCTCTTACTAGCTTTTACTTTAACTGGTTTTTGTCGTTTTTATATTTCATGAAATAATTCATGTCTGTACCGTCTTTCATTTGTATTTCTGATGCTTTTAATCTAGAAAATATGTATTTGTGTCTTTAGGAGGTACTTTCTAAACCAAACCACAATAAATGCATTGTTTGGCTGAAAATTGCAAACAGATTTAGCAGTTTAGTTAAAAACATTCATGGCTAAACCCGAACAGGAAGAATAAAAGCCACACACTCGCATTTTTCTGCGGCTCTATAAAGGTACCATTATTCCTGCGATCCCGATAAAAATTAGAAACAGACCGTCGCATGCACGGGTACCACTGACCATGTTTATTGCATCTCATTTGAATATCGATATTCTCCTGGGCGATACCCCCGTTCTCAGGAAATGCTCGTCAGTCTGTCGGGGCGATGGGTCACAGTTCTGCGGCAGACCCTGCATGCCGGCTGCGGAGGCCATTAAGCAATCCTGAATGTGTTTATGTCACAATTTTTTTTCTTACCCCTATGCCAAAACCTGCAGTATTGTCAAAAGCTACCGGTTTATTGACGGCATGGAGCAGGAGCCACGCTGAGTTTGCAGAGCTGGTGTGGAGTGCATCCCTAAGAGGGCCGAGGTATCCAACTTGCTCCCCGCTCCCCCACGACCAGCGAATGGGGGGGTGACTATCAGTGTCCGAGAATTCTTCACATAGTATGGAGCATATTTGCAATTCAAGGAAAAGGCTCAGCTTTTTAGAGACTCTTCTGACTCTTATGACTCTCCATCCATATATCTTTCATAGTGCTTATCTAGTACATGGTCGCGGTGAGCCTGGAGTCTATCCCAGAATACATTGGGCAGGAGGCAGGGGATACCCTGGAGAGGATGCTAGTGTATTATCACCTTGCGTTAAAAACACAAAAGCTGACCATGCACACACTGGTCTACACCGTGTTACGTTTTTAAATATTGGCAAAGGGTAGTTCTATGGTGTCACACAGAAAGAACAAAGCCTGAGATTATACTGTAAATCATAGACGATCCTGCAATGTTATAATAATATAATAATGACATATTCCTATACCAAAGAAACGCCTTAATGTACTATCGCTTGAAATAGACTTTATCAGATGCTTGGATTTCAATTTAAAACGAGGCTTAAAGAAATATTTCATCTCTGGGAAGAAGCAAGGCGAGGCGCAGCGGGAGGAAGGCAGCGGGAGGACGTGGCGGCCGTGATCGACACTTTTAACCTTTTTTTAAAATATATCACTCATGGAAAGAGCCCTGACACCATAAACGAAAATGACATATGACATGTGAGTTCCGGAAAGCTGGTTAGCAGTGACAGGCAAATTGAAGGATGGCATCTGTCAGTTTTTTTTTTTTTTTTAATTCGGAAGAATAACTGAATAACTGGGAGCGCGGTGCAAACATGTTATTAAATCGCACGACTCCCCCTCTGGCGCCTGTTTGAGATACAGAAACGGGCTTCTGTCACCCGTGTGGCCGATGACTATGCAAATCTCAAATAAACACCACTGTGTTCCCCGGATTCTGCTACATATTTAAACATGATTTCATACACTTGCCCCACAATTTAAAATTTAGATTAAATTTTTAATGGGCTACATGTTCTTATCATTATATTAAATATTCATAACATTTCAAACTTCAAGTCCTTGAAAATAATAGCAAGGCCCTTGAAAAAAAAACAATTCTAGAAAGCGTCCTTCCTTTAAGCGGATCCTGCTTTATTCTGGGTAAACAGAGTAAATCATTGTCTCCAGGCAATGGGCATGTTAGCTGGACGACAGTGGATCGCTGGAATCTGAAGCCTGGATTTGAGCATGGATGCCACGTGCCCTTGGATTCATGGGTCCGGTGGGCCTGTGCATCTCCTCGTGTACTGCTCTAGGCCGCGCTCCATGTCCATCAGCCATTGCATTACTGGGATTCCACGGGCTGCTCGCTGACGTGTCTTTGGTCTTCTTGAAGCTGCCGTCTCACCGGCATGACCTATTGGTCCTGACGGACACGTGTTCAGAGCGGTGTTTTAACCACCTTTCGGCCAGCACATGCTCCTTCCCCCAGCCTTGTTGAGGTATGCAGATCACATTGTTAGAGTTATGATGCATCTGTTGACTAAGCACAGCAATCTCCAAAGGCTGGAAATGGGAAGTACCGCTTCCTGGTTTTCCCTACCACTTCCTGGGTATTCCCTACTGCTTCCTGGTTATCCCTACAGCTTCCTGGTTATCCCTTCCACTTTCTGGGTTTTCCCTACTGTTTCCCACTTTCCCTTACTGCTTCCCACTTTCCCTTACCGCTTCCCAGTTTTCCTTACTGCGTCCCAGTTTTCCTTGCTGCTTCCCAGTTTTCCCTACTACTTCCCAGTTCTATTTACTGCTTCCCGGCTTTCCCTACCTCTTCCCAAAATGTCTTGCACCGTCACTCCCCGCTCTCAGCTTCTTCTTTCCTCGTCTCTGATGTGCTTTTCGTGTTTGACAGCATTTAGCTGTACTGTACATGCTCTATATTTTCCCATCGATTAAACGCCTCCCTATTACCTGCCCCCCCATGCCACAGAACAGTGTTGATTGACGGGGAACATAGTGCTGGGGCCGGGGGCTGTGTGACATGGTCAAACCTATACAGCAAGGGGTTTGCTCACACATGGGGTGGGGGGGGTTTTGGGTGTGGAAGATCTGGCATACACATTTTCTGATTGAATGGGTGTTAAGGTTTACTTGAAGGACCTCACCTAGGCTTCAGAATAAAAGTCCTGCACTAAAACTGTTCTGCTCTTTCTATTGTCTTGTGAGACAGGTGAAGGTGTGTTTCTATCTGTAGGCGTCCATACACTACCTTGAACGTAGACTTTTCAGAAAATAGCAACTCCGTTCTTCTACAAGAATAAAAGCATGAAATGAAGAGCAGGCCTGGCCAAAGATAAGATGTAATGTGCAGCAGACTCTCCTACTGAATGAGATATTGTACGGCCCTGTGCCCCCTTCATTACACAGCTAACCAGCTTCATATGGGGCCAGGGTAGCGACTACGAGCTGAGACAAGTTGGGGTCATTAACCCACAGCCAGCCCTAGGAGCTGAGCGCCAGCGAGGGGCGGTGGAAAGAATTCCAAATTTAATAGCTACGCTAATTGAATATCCCAAATATGGAGAATATGCAGCTTCGGCAAAGCAAAGATGGAGCTGCAGATCGGCAGCGTGCTGGACCCGGCGGCACACGTCCTACCTGACACACCGAAACTCCCGACGCTGCAGGAATTTCCGTGGCTCGACTCATAACCGTGACAGAAAACAACTTCCTGATTTTCTAATCATCCTGCAAAGCTCAGTGCTACGTCTTGCATCCGGCAAGCACCGTTCATCTTCCATTTTTATAATATTCTCCATTTTCCCCGCCTTCTCCTGCTGCTAAATTCAAATAGATGCTAAAATAAATAGATATGAGCCTCTACGCGGCTCCCAGAATCCCGGGTGTGACTTCGCTTGCAGATTTTTTCCGGAACGCCCCCATCCAAAGGGAAACAGGGGGAGCTGATGTGAACCGAGGACAATTTTCTGAGGGCAGCGGAGTAAACAATCTGTATGAATGGGAAGCAGCGGAGGGCATGAATAGCCGATTTTAATTCACAGGACACGGGGGGGCTGGGGTGCACAGGGCGGGGGTGTGACCCGCGCCGTCGCGCTTTTGGCACACCGTAGCTATGCCAGGCGTCAGCCTCACTTTTCCTGAATCGACGCACTTTCACGTCCAGGACGAGGATCTGTGGCAGAGTGCCGTGTACCCATGGCGACGCTTAATTAAATTTGCATACAACAGAGCACTCATTCATTTCTTAAATGATAACGAAAGGAACGAGGTCATGTGCAGGACGAGTGTTAATTGGTACAATTAGTGGTGTCTTGGTGAATGTATTAAAGACAGCGGAAGTGTTGAGACTCACTCCTGCCCCCGTCTGATGTTAATAGATGGAAGTAAGGCGGGGGTCAGACGTGTAAATATATGACAGCTAATTACTATAAATATGCATAATGTTTTGTGACGCGTGGGCCTACATCTGGGAGGAGAAAATCTTCCTTATCTGATCATCTGCTGTAGAGGAATACAGGTACGGATTGGCGCCAGCTCATTCTTACAGCCGCTGTGACCTTTCTGAGATGCTGTTTGCGACGCGGCGAAAAGAAGGCTTTTATTGTCATTGGCAAGCCTGGGGGGAGGGGTGGGCTGTCATAATACCTAGCGGGAGATTCGGCAGGTTGTAGATGCGGGCTTCTGTTCAGGAGGAAGCAGGCCAACATCCCCAAAGAGCGGCAGGAGACCCTGCCGTAGAGGTCGCCATGGTGGTGTCCGTACAGAGCAAAGGGAAACAAATTAGCATCCCGAACTCTGTAATGGCTCCAGATTTGCAGTTTGTTACACGCTAAATCCGATCAGCTACAGTACCGGCGACAAACTACATTTGTCATTGTTTACGTTAGAAAGTTTACATTCTAGATCGAATTTTCCCCTCATAATTTGCCGTATATGTATACACCATCGTTCTAGTCAGGTTGTTTATGCGGGGGTTTATGTGAGCCAAACAGCTCTGCTTCGCAGCTTGCGGGGGTCTGGGAATTTTCTGGCTGGGGGCCGCAGCCCCAGTAGACGCCGAGATTGGCCAGTGAGCTCATATGAAGTGGGCTTTTTTTCCCTTCTTCCCCCCCACTCTTCCTCACATAAATTGAGGCTTGAGCCGTCTGGCTGAGGCAGCGGACACCTTTGAGATTCCTATCATCTGGCCGTGCCACGTTCCCTGTCAGGAGGCCCCCGTGTCAGCAGGTGAGAGATGAACCTTTCACCTTCCACTGCTGCACATGGCAGGCGCTGATATGAAACTGTTTGAAAATAATCTCCTTTTACAGTTCCGTGATCTGGAAGGGATTTCCGAGGGAAAAGTTCTTGCCGTTTTCCCGGCACAACAACAAACACGTGCATCGTGCTGCCTTTTAATGATGCCGGGCGACAAAGCGATAAAACATTTTTTGTCTACCTTAAAAGCATACTATTTAAACGCCAACTGGTAATAAGACACCCACTGAGGGTTTTTTTAAATCTTTGCAGACCAATAGATTCCACAATTACCTATCATTGATGCATCATAAGCTGAATTTGCATAGCTGTGTTGCCCTTTACCTAATGGGCTTTTTGGGCTGTCCGGTGAGCCTTTATTTTATATTCTCTTGGGAAAACGCCAGTGTGAATTTGGTCATGCAAACAACGATTATTTAATTGGCTCCAGTCCGCCACGCATTTGATGTACTTGGAATGAATTCTTCCACATCCTGCCTGCCTGAGTCAAGCTTAGAAATGATCAGAGTTGCAGGTAGACAGGGTTGTGAGGCGACGGTATTCCAGCAGGATTGGCGGGAAGCTTCGTGCCGGGAGCGGCTGAGCGTGTCATCGGAGGTGAAGCCGGCGTTTTTGATGACACCTCAGTTGTGTTGTCTGGGGGTGACGGCGAGTGTTGTTACAGGTGCTGCACGGGCAAGGGGTGAGGAGTAGGAATCGGACATGTTGGGACGCGTTGGGTTTCAGAACACGGTCGCATAACCAGAGATGTCAATGTCGCAGGAACCTATGAGAGCAGAGGTGGGAGCAGCTGGGCAGGGATGGGTTAAACTTCACCGCATACCAGCAGCAAGAGATGACAGAATTAAGGGATCTGATATATAACAAAGATATGAGTGGACCCAGCACTAATTCATGAGGAACCCCGGTACATGAGATTTATGCTAAAGAGGGAATCTGGAGAATCTGCTGGTCAGATTCATGAGTACTGAATCACACGGGCATTATTGTTAGGGTAGGCCTAATTATACAACAGCTGAGTTGTATAAGTAAAAGATCCGGCATCTGGTACTGATCTACTTCCAAGCGAACATCCAAGTACACAAACTGGAAATGCTCGATTGTAACAGTCACACTATAATCATATATAAGAAAATTTAAAATTTCAAACTTCAGGCCTACAAAATTCAGCAGTCATACTCATACAGATCCGTGCTGGGGACAGCTCTTGTTATTGCTACAGTGACTGTCAAACCTATACGACTTTGTTTTTGAAAACTTTTTGGTAATTAGCTCCATGTCGCAAAGAGTCATATTTACAGACATTTCAACCCATGAGGCGTCTCGGTCGGGGGGGCACCTGCGGTGAAGCTTGCCAAGGGCATCACATGGGCTTCGACCTGTACTGTCGCTACTCCTCTCAGTTTGAACGTTTGTTTCTTTAGGCAATAATAAACATTAACAATAAGGTCATTTCCCTTAAAACTGTACTTCCATTTAATTCCATTTAACATTGATTTGCAGAGTTGCTGAGTTGAGGAATTCAAATCCCAATGAAACTCGACTGTTACTCTTTGATTTTCCAGCTTATTATTATATTATTTTATTTCCGAGCAGCACATGAAGGGTGACCACAGCCGTCAAGACACCGACTCTCCTCCATTGCTTCCTGAGTCTCCTCGTTCACTGGAGATTACGTAACATAAGTAAAACCCTTAAGTGCTTTGTTATTTTTCGTCAGTAATTATGAGCTGTATTTGAATTTGCTTAAATTGCGTGGGGTGGAGCAGTACTGCATATTCTCGTTTGAAGTCTCTATATTCGCAATATTCTCAGTCTGTCATGTCGCGGCATTCCGTGCGGTTATACAGCTGGAGTAACTTTATGGTGAGAGGCATCATCTTTACGATTTTGGGCTGCATAGCGTTTTTAAGTGCCTGACTTGATCTGTATCCCAGTTTACACGGATTACGTGGCCACCTTTATTATGAACCTGTCCTGAAATTCAAAATCTAGGTCCAACTATTATTGCTTTTAACAGAACTTACAAAGGGAAAACGAATGGAAAACGTAATTATAATGGAGAAATTAATCAAAAATAAAGTTATTATGGAAGTTTATTATGGTTTATTATGGAAGGGTTTCCTGTATATGATCCTGTGGTGCGCATCAGCGTATGTCGGGTGTGTCAAAATGTTTAATGTTTTTTGTTCCCTTTACCATCCTTAACTTTAACACCATTCGTCACACACTTACAGCCGTGATATTGTGCTTTTCATCGTACACCGTAAACGTCACCGAGAGAAAGATTTTCTCCGATATATCCATTTCTCAGCTAAATCCCCGAAGCCACAAGAACCACTGATGTGAATGACCGGGCACACCGTCGCTTGCCACCAGCACATGTTCCTGCACGTCGCGTTTGAGGACAGCCGCTATGAGATAGTCTATATGTGAGGCTGAATGTGTAATAGTATGGCACGCCGCAGAGTGATTCATCTGTCCTTTAAAAACTGTACTTGAAATATTAATTAATTAGTCGGGAGTAGGAATGGGTCAATAAAATTACTCCATAATGGTAGTATCATTAAATCCCCATCTGTTAATTATCATTACCTTCTCTTCCTTACAGAATGGGGGAAAAATAGGTTCATTTATCAAGTCCGCAGGTATGCATATAACTTAGTGTTTAAATGTTACCTTTTAATATGAACGCTTTAAGAAAGTTCCTGAGAAATATGTGGCAGTTTTAAGCAAAATATTAAGCAAAATGCGTACATAATGTCTGCAGTTGTTTCCGGATAGTGGAATCGCTTTACCTTTGACATTAATCATCTTTGCGAATGTAAATTGTACGCATTCATTATGAATCAAATTCTGCCCTGTAGAACAGACGGAATGCAGTGAGCCGCATAAATACAGTATACTATTAGGCAATTACAATTCATCTGCCAAATCACCATTTCCTTTCGTGACCCGGAGAAGACTGCCGTTTTTTGCATATAATAAAGCTGGTCGATCATTCTGTGCTCTTGGGGTTCCTAATAGACAGACAGGTCCCGGCTCCTCTCTCCTCCAGCATTTCTGCTTAACAGAATCACTTATCTTTTCCCACATAAATATGATTTGCAAATATGGCTGCTGGAGTCAGGCGTACCCCGGAATCCCCAGAAAGCCGGTTCACGGCGCTCTGAATTTCCGTCCTCAGTGGGAGGTCAACTTTCTACCTAATCTTGCCAAAGCTTATCGGAACCCCCATCGATGATGAAAATTACAAGCATAGCAAGGGGTCTCTTTCCCAGCTTTGACTGATATACCCATAATAGTATGTAGCTCCGGCAAATTATATTTATATGGAAAATACATTTCTCTTAGGTGCTATTTTGAAACAAAGCCAATCGATTTCCCGGGACAGTCCGCAAAACAATAAAACCGAGATTTTTAATCATGATCTGGCACCTTGAACATCTGCAATGTCTCTGTTTATTTTATTTTTTTATATACTAATGAGCTAATTCATTTAGTTTTTTCTCCCCAGAAGTCGCTCATTCGGATACCCCCGCAAAGACGACTGACAAACATTTTTGTCTAGCGGCACAACATAAAAATAGCATTTACCACAACAAACATACATATTTCTGTCAAATGTGAAGCAGAAGTGGGGAATCGCATTTTCGATCCTGCGCCCGCCTTTGTTCGTGTGAGCTCGGCTAAATCCTGGAAGTGCAACAGAAAAGTTTGTGTTTTCTTTTCTGCTGTTTCGTTCATGAATCTTTTTTTCTTCTTTTTCGGTACCGTTGTGTCACATCAGCCTTGTGGACAGAACATGGAAAACGGCAGTCGCTTAGTTTTAACATCCAATGCAAACTAAACTGATTTGAAAATATAATAAAAAAGAAATATATTTAAATATATTCCTGTCCAAAATGTTCATCTGGGGCACATTTTCAGCTTTTGTATTTTTGTCCTTTGTTCTGTATCATTGCCATGTGTGGGTCTAAAATTAATAGTAAGTTTTTTTTTCCCAAAAAAAGGTATTCATCATTTCGTCCCATCTGGGGCGTAGCCCTGCCTCGCGCCCTGCGCTTGGAGGGAAAGCCTTTAGGCTGCCTACGACCCTGTACTACATACGCGGTTGAAAGATGCAAAAGTAGATGGATGGTATTAATTAGCTGATCGTTTTAGTTTCACTTCATTAAAGACTTACACTTATCCTTCTGCTGAATAACAGGTTGGTTCTACCGACATATTGCAGGTTTATACAGAAAAAAGCGTTGCGTGTGTCTCTGGAAATTTATTCTTCTCCATAAGTGCTAAACATGTACTCAACGTGTCTAACTGTACAATGGGCACATGAAAAATATCCAATTGCTTGTGAAGTACAGTGGTTCCATCCATCCATCCATCATCCATCCATCCATCCATCCATCCATCCATCCTCCATATGCTTATCCTGATCAGGGCCATGGGCACAGAATCAGAATCTTTATTGTTCTAAGAAGTTAACTGCTATCTTGGTACCGGCATCAACATAATAATAATCTAATTAAAAGGTACATATTCTATAGAAAAAGATGAAAGATATACAAAATAAAAGATTTACAAAAGATACATAAAAACATGAATAGACTATACACAAACAACTGTAAATAAAAGGATGTGTAATGCAACAATGTAACAAGTTGAAGTGCATATGTGCTCTGACTGTAATAGTGGAAACTGGGGAAGGTCCTTACTCAGAAGGATTATGGCACAGCATTTTGATTGACAGTGTAAGTGCGCATGCAATGCGCGTAGTAAAGTGTGTGTGCGGCAGTTAAACAAAGGGAGGTCAGAAGGGTCCTGGTCCAGACAGATGATGGCCTGAGGAAAGATGCTGTGGACATGGAGGTTGGTCCGAGTCTTTAGGGCTCTCACTCTTGGCACAAATATGTAAAACCACATCCCACTCTATCGCTGATGTTTAAATGAATCTTTAAGAGACATACAGAATGCCTGTACAAAACACAACATGGCTAATCTTATGAAGCAGGCACCAATACTATATGCTTGATGTTCGGTCAAACACATGACAACAACAGAGACGCTACATTTGTCAGAGGGACATAAAGAACCTGCACTTGGACACCGCCTATATGTTCTTTTTTACAGTAAACGAAGCGGTGACCAATTTTAAGGTATGTGATTGCTCAAGCAGTATTACTAGTATAGTGATGTAGTATGGTAATGTAGTATTGTACGTAGTGCAGTATGGTAATGTAGTATGGTAGTGCAGTTTGGTCACCGTATAGGCCTCACTCAGGGGACTTGCTTTATTGGCAATAAGCAGTTAAGGAGACCAGGGTATGAGTTTTGCCTTGAGCTGCCCCAGTTACTGTTGCTATCACATGTATGTTCAGAGAAGATGATGCTAATGCATTGTGGTACCTAGTGCATATACCGAGAAAGCATCTGCATCTACTCTCCTACATGTATTTATTTATTTTTCTCCACAGAGATTAGTTTGTCAAATACCCATAATGCATCACATCAAATGCGCTCCGATGAGTGTCACAAGATGCACGCTAAACTCGAGCTGATTCTTTCAAGTCTCTCGTCACAGAAGATGGCTACTTACTCTCACATCAGAGCACAACTGAGCGTAAGTTACGAAGATTTTTATGAAGAGTCCAACGCGATATGCAATGGACGTGCATGTGTAGTCCAGCACAGTAGTTATATTTTAGTAATACCGTCTGTATTGATTTCACACATGGTAATTATACCAAAAAAAACCTCGAAATCAAAAACGAACTAGGCCTATAAAAAGTACTAGCCTATTTAATTTTCAGAGTTGAATTTCTTTGGAAACACTATATAAGATTGATTATATTATTATAAGACCACAACCTGTTTCTATATTTTTTTTTACCATTAAAGCACCTATAATTTAAATTGTAACTCAATAAAACCTTTCAACGGAAGATTTCTTGCGCAGCATCATTACCGATTATGATATCAAATAGGCAGATTAATGCAGCCGTGCCAATGTGCCACATGATCACTAAATAAAGCGGTTCTCCCCAAGACTGGGGAATCAGACAGAGAAATGTCGATAGTTTAATATGAGTTTAGGAAGCGAGATAAGCCCAGTGGTCTAGCAACGACTTTCTTTTGTGAAACTCAGTCTTCGAGGGCATGAACGCATAATTCCTGGTGTCCCTCCTTGCCGCTTTTCACATGCTAAAATGATTATGGACAATTGCGGGATATCTCTTGAGAAACTGGGACAAAAGAGCCATTTACTCCTCTGCCTCCGGAGAGCGAAAAAGGAGACAGTTTGATTTTTCGGCTGCAGTCGTCTATGTTTCTCAATGCCAAGACACACGTGAATAATCAGCCAGGCTATCGCACTGAACTGTAGAGGTCGCTGTCAATATTATTCACTGTAAATACCGGCCACTCAAAAGATATAATAATACACCTCTAACTTGTGCTGTTTAATTTTGCCAGTTCGTGTTTACTTTAAGTTTGCTTGTGAGGTAGTGAATTTGTGTCCAGTTTGTAGATCTACAACTAACATACTTATAGTGTGTGTGCGTAGAGAGTTTTACACACACACACACACACACACACACA
>JAODKC010000047.1:15892461-15903146 GCA_026777985.1 Mormyrops attenuatus | reverse complement strand
CCCCCCCCCCCCCCCCCCCCCCCCCCCCCCCCCCCCCGCCGGCGCCGCGGGGCCGCGGCCGCCGCGGCCGCCCCCCCCCCCCTCCCCGGCGCGGGGCCCGGGCGGCGGGGCGTGGGCAGGGGCTGACTGTAAGTCAGACAGCGCAGGCCTCACACCCCCCGACGTCCTGCCGCTTGCTGCGCCATGGCAGCTTGCATCAGTCTTACATCACGGCTGCAGCTCTCTCCGTATTCGGGAAAGGAAACGTGATAAAGAAAAAAAAGAAAGATCTATAATTGGAGAATATCTGAAATTATGGGCATTACTGCAGCTCATAGACACCAAAGGGGGGGGGTATGCACACAAATTTTGACGGGGTCACGAATACACCCTGAGTAATCCTGCATCACTCCCTGCTGCCCTTCCAGAAAGCTCCCCCCCGGCGCTGACCGCCCCGGCTCAGGCCGTCAGGTTGGCTGCAAAGCCTCTGTCACCCCCCAGGTGCAGCATGAGCTGCAGCATCGCCCCCTCTCCGTACCTCGTCCGTATCGTTACCGGCCTGTAGCTCAGGCAGGAGAGGCGCGGTCGAGGTCTGTGTGGCTTAGCTTACTGTGAACTAAACCCTCACTTGAGACTCCCAATGCTATTCAAAATCTAAGGTAAGAAATGGTGCCAGACAGCAATTGTATGAATTAATCAAATTAGGGCCTGCTCAAGCCTGAAGAACCATACAGGCAATGCAAAAGTGTTACCCACTTAAACAATACTACTCAGTACATCACTGAAATGCAGGTGACCTATCTATTTCACTTTAGCATTATTTAAGCATATTTAATTCATATTTTGAGTTATCTTTGAATATTTAAATACCAATCAATGAGATGTTACTTGCGGTGTACTACAATCAGCTTACTATATGCAAATAAATTTGACACAAAATCCACAAATCAATAATCACAAGTATAATCCAATTAATGCAACAGGAATATAGTTTATATTCAATATATGAATCAATGATTTAACATAAATGTAATACATCTAAATTAATTCCATTACAACATCAAATATATAATATAAAGACGTGTTCAATGTGTGCTTACCCATTACCCGCGGCTGACCATTCGGAAAGCAAAGACCTATTTTTAAATGACTCACAGGGGTTAAAAAATCAGCGCGGCGTTCATGCTGTTGTCACCAGCGAAGACGGCGGTTCTGATGTTTTCAAACAGCCAGAGCTGTCACATCCTGCTAACACACCACCTCATTAGTCCCCGTAGGCGACACCCCCAGAATCGCTTCAATAAAATAAACTGTACTGTACTCTGCATCGGACCCCATCCAATTTATCTCCCAGAAAGGTCTTGTGTTTTATGAAACTGTCAATAGCATGAACTATAGCCACTCGGTGTGGCTACTTTATATTTCGACTGATATATTTTTCTTTATTTTTTCCCCCTGACCATGTGACCAGAAAAGCTGTGCAGTTGAATTTCAGCAGTTTTGTTCAATGTGATGCTGTAGGTGGCCCTGTTCTCCAGAACGCTGATTTTTAAAACTCATTATAGTTTAATGAGGGATAAAGAACTCACTCTCAAAATAGAGGAATCACGGATAGGTGGGTCATCCTATGCCCCCCGTTCACAACCGAAATGTTATATTACAAGAAAATACAGCCTATATGAGACTATATGCGGAAAACGTGAACACGATTGCTTCAATATTTATATTGACCGGGGACACCAACAGCACTTCTAGAAATACGGGAATTTCACCACGTATTCTACACCTAATAATTATACTAAATATTTTACAATATCGCCACACTTTTTCAGTGTGGCATTAATTAATGATTTCCTCGATTTTGAGATGCTTCTCAAGCGCAAAAGCACAGCCGGTTAGTGAAAAGACGCACAGGACGCCCAAATTGAGCCCATACCATGGAAATTGCATCACAAGCGTCGCCCTGGATTTTTATATATGCAAATATATATGTGAGTGCGCCACCGCCCTGGTGCGGCTTCTCCCTGCATTTCAAGCGCAGTCTTTCTGGCCGCAAGGTCAGGCTCATCATTTCACGGCTTTTGCGAGCCCTGGGTTTAATGAATGACCGCTGCTGCCTCGTAAGGCGCGGTTAGGGTGACTGGTGGGAATACAGGCCAGGCGCGACGGCGAGGCGATCGGCCAGCTAAGGTCATCCATTTGTAGAAGTCGGTCCTAGGACACCCGGTTAAGGAAAAGAAGGGGGAAAAATGAAATTACTATTTGCATTTTAAATACATATCCGCTTTGTTCCTGGTCGCCAGAAGCCTGACAGATGTGAGGTTACAGATATATGCTTATTAACCTTATTATAGTATGGCGTTAATGCAAAACGATGTTAAAATATTTATCTTCCATGATCTTTTACCTTTCCCAACTCGCGTGAATCACAGAATGAAAAAAATAGGCCCAGATTTAAAAAGATATGTGGTACAATTATGTGTTGCGCCCGTTCAATTATAATATAAAACTTCTTTTTAAGTTGGAGTAGGCCTATGTCCACAGTGTGAATTTCTGGTTTTCAGCGCATGAACATAGCCGTGTCTGTTCACAGGCGCCTAATATATTTAGGTAGCCTAGTATAGGCAGTAATTTAATGATTCATCGAGATGACTGCGGGACAGGTGGTTTTCAAATAACGACTCCGTTTACGATGGACGATTGAAATGTATTCAAGTGAAAAGGGGGCGAGGGGAGAGGATCCGGGCTCTACTTGCTGTGGGTGGTATGCTTAAACTCCGCGGCACGCTTCCAGATTTAGCTACAGGTTATTACTCTTAAAGGATAGCTTTAGGTCGCACGCAACGCGGCAGCTCTCTGGTTTCCCGGAGGTTATGACTTTAAGAGCTTTATGACCCTAAATAAAACCATTTAAGTGGTCACCGCCACGTGTCTTTATTATCGTACCCCTGTTAAGAAGAATATATGTGTTCATCTGTTTGAGCATACACTCACCTTACGTTAGATACGATGAATAGATCCGATAACTTTTTTCAGGGGAATTAATAAGCAATTGTGTTATGGGAGAATGGTTTATTTACGTCTGTTATTCACTCTGTACTATAGCTGATCTGTATGAAGGACAGTCATTAGCTGACTATTGCCTTAGTTTAAGTTTGAGAGTAGTCAGGAAGTAGTCTGCAAGCAAATGGTCATTTGAACTTCAAGTCAGGTGAAAACGGAAGGGAAAGAATGAGATGAAGTAGTTTTCGCTGAATTGTCCGTCACTTGGGAGCTCAAAGTTAGTGGGGAGGCTGACGGTCGGTTGGAGGCATTGTAATCCTGTTAGCGGTGGGAGACATGTTTGGAACAGGACGACTTCAATTCAGGGTCAACGACTGAAGTTTGTCAAAATATCTCACTTTTCTGGATGCAGCCAATTTGTCTGCAAAAAATTGTAGATGTTATACTTTGCTCTGGTAAATCCTGGCAAACTCATGCACGTATTTACCCGTGTAAATCAATGACCAACTAGCCAAAAGTCATTAACTCTTTTGTAACAATCGCGTTTAGATTTAACAACTGAATAATTCCTGCGCTTTGCCTAATAAAGCTTCGTTCATGGGGAGGAAGCGAATTATTGTTTGTCTCCTCTCCCCCGTTCAGTGGCATGTCAATATCAATATCAACACTGCAACGTTGTCCAGCAAGATTTATAGGTCTCTTAAGGAAATCGTCACCTAATTAAGCAGCCAATTGATTGCATTAGGTAATTAACAGCTGGAGACTATATAAATCAGAGACATCACAACCATCCAACGAAAGCCGTGTGCCTCTGGTCTACAACAAGATTCAGGCGGTGGGAACATCGCGCAGGTCGTTGTATTTTAATGCGAATTTATGGAGGGTGTGTGAAAAGGATTAAATATGCGAGTCCGTCCCAGTCTGACTGAGTCTGAAGTCATAACTGGACTGGACAAGGCTTATAAAATGTACAACAAACTGAATCCATTTTTAATGTCGCTTAGTGGTCGAAAGAACGTCGTGCAAACCCGTCGCATGCACGATAAATATCTGAGAATACACGGGAATAAATATCTCATGTGACGGAGTCCCTCCAAGAATTATACACAGCAATGGAATGGATGGCACGCAGGCCTCCACGGAAAGAAATATTACACTCAGAAGCAATAAAAATATTGAAATGTACTTAAGCCAATTTACAAAATCCTAAATTGAAATAATCAAGTCAATAAAAGTCAACCTTTGCGGTTTTTCCGCAGACCGTATTAACTAGATCCAAACCCACCGACAATAAAAAAATACCACAAGACTGGTTACTTTCTCATAGCTTTATGGAATTTAATATTTACAAGGAAAAAAACTAAACTGTGGGGTCATTTTTGTTGCTGTTGAACGAATTAGTCACAGCGACAGAAATTTGACATTTCAGAGAGATTTAATTCAGCACGTAACGCATTGATGACCAAACATAGATTTTAAATGTTAACTTTCTTTGAACTCGCTGGCATTTTTATGACATTATGACAGTATTAATATTGTGAAATGGCTGGTATCAAGGCTGCAGTTATGTTTCAAACATAATATTCATTCATTGTAATTTATCGAATGCTGGAATCCATATAAACATATGGCATAGTTGTATATATTATGGTGTATTGTCATTTCTGTATTCTGGAATGTGTTAAGCAAATATCAGAGGGGAAAGCAGTTCCTCGTGTATTTAAGGTAAACACACGAATATGATTTGTTAGGGTCAACTCAAGAGAATCGTGGGTTTCCTGCAGAATTCAGTACTTGAGGGAAATATTTGTCGATTGTATTTTGCACGTGCTACTTGTCAAGATGCGCAGAAATTCTTCTCCATACTGCAAGAGTTCCAAAGCTTACTACTTGTATCGCAGGAAAAGAGACTAGTTATTTTTCCAAGTAACGTGGATTTGTAATAGTCAGTAACTCATGAAAGAAAATGAAGACCTTTATTATTGAGAAATCCTCGCTGGTTGCATGGATTTCGGTCATTCTGGGTTCCACGTGTAGCGTGAGCGAAAGCCGAGCGACGAGCCTGCGATTCCGCAGACGGTAAATCTGTGAGGCTTCGTCATTTGATCGGGCGGCAGTTTTGGTGCGCTGTCTATTTGAGTACGTCGTGTTAAAGAGTGCTTCCGACGGGTTCCCAGGTCTTCTCACTCACACCTGGATAAGTTAAATCAAACTCAGTCTTTCGATTGAAATGTCACTGAATCCATGTGCACAGATTTTTAAATACTGCTTCGTAATAACTGTGATATATACTTCCTAAATATAGGCCTAAGGAGTCTCTCTGTCTGTCTGTCTGTCTGTCTGTCTGTATCTATCTATCTATCTATCTATCTATCTATCTATCTATCTATCTATCTATCTGTGTTTTATTCATTCATTTAAGATGAAATTTATTGATTCAAAAATGGATTCATCTCGCACTTTCTATTTGAGGAATGCGGCTGTGTCCCTGTGCTTATTTTTAATTTCAGCATTTACTTCTGTTGGGAAACCCCCGTTAGACACCGACATATATATGTCTGGGGCTGAATCATATTCAGCATCTTTATCTAGTGATGATGGCTCACCCACCCATGATTATCCTCGCCCGGCGCCTCCTTCACGTCCCGCTCTTCCTCCTATCATTATTTATTGAGTCCAGCTGGAGAGGAATGGGGTCTATACTTTTCCCCCCTTGTTTTCTCAGACTCTCTTGTGTTACTGGAAGAATAGGGCCTCAGTCATTGGTCGAGCGGACAGGACTGCCTACTGTTACGGGGCTCAACTTTCAAATCCCAAAAGCAGGGTGTGCAGCCGTTCAAAAATGATCTCCTAGATAATCTACTTTGCATTCATGCTTGGTCCCTTTCTTACGACTGCCGCATGCTAAAAAAGCGGTGAAGATTTTCACCGCGCCGCTGCCGCCGACGTTTTGTGTGATTTCTTGCTTTGGGAACGGGAGGAAATGGAGCTTCCAGGTCCGCGCGTTAGGGGGGGACTCTATGCCAGGTTTTGGTGACAGCCCATTCAAAGCCACCTCATGCAGAAGCAGGCAGCGCACAAGTAGCAGCACTGGCTCCGTTTGATGGGAGGCTGTTCCTCCGTTTCAAGCCGATCTCCTAATTCTGTGGGCAAGACCTTCTCCAGACTGAGAGCGCTCGCACCTGCGCGGTCATAGCGGAGGCTTCAAGAGCATTCACTGAAGACGTACTGGATTGACAACACTGGAGACGTGCTTTCTTATTCAAGACATTTTTTTCTTTCAGATTTTTTAGCTGGCCAAATCTATCCCGTTCCTCTTCCCCCCCTCTCGTCTATTTTTTGGCTTGATTCATTTTTTTACATTTAGAGTCCTTCGGAGGAGAAAAACATGCGGGAAAGAAGAGAGGAACGCATTTAATAGAACAGGAGGACTGTGCCGATCGCTGTAGGCTGAGTCGCGCCTGGCCATGGAGAACCGCGTCCGGTCCGCGGTGCAGACAGACAACGCTGTTTGATTAATAAAAAAGCGCGTCGCTTTTCCCGGTAGCGGAGCGCACGTTGCGAGCTGCGTGCTCCCCCCTTTGTGCCGCCCGCTGCGACCCGAACTGTAGAGGACTTCCCATTACAGACTTGCTTGCTCCCCGCTTTACACTCATTGTCTGATTTTTTTTCCCGTGGTCGTCGAAACACTTCACGGGTCGGCTTTCTCAAAGGGGTGAGTGTCCTAGCAAAGAACATCCTCGCCCCCTCCCCCTCTTACACCTATTTGCATTTGTGTTTGCTGAATTATATTACACTGCTTTTAAATCTCGTCTCAAGTTTGGCAGGGAGTCCCGGCAACTTGTTAGTGCTGTTTTGCTGAAATCCCTCGATTTAAGTCGGACTTTCCCTTTTGCACGTAAACAAGCGCAGTGAAACTATTATAATCGCGCTGGAAAAGAGGGATCTATCAGTGTGTGTCGCACAGCTTGGAAACGGTGTTTCAGAGATGCTGAACTTCAGGGAAAATCCGTCCGATAAAGGGAAATTCGTGCGGACTTAAATGTAGATCGCACCTTTAAAGGACGTAGCCTGTGCAATAAAAAAAAATGATTCATTTGGTGCTATAAATAATTGGGGGGAAAAAGGAAAGTTAGAAAAGACAGGGCACAGATGTGGACTGATATGTGAGGCCCCTGTCTCTAGGAGTTTCAATGAATGGAAACAATTAGAATGATTGGTATGGCTTTGGAATGAGCCTCAAACGGCCGAGCTGTCTTTAGCTGGGGTTTTAAACCGTGACACGGTGTGTTCCGCAGGAACAATTGTTAGCTTTGCTAATACTGGCGTGCAGCGAGAAGATAAATGTTTGTAAAACGTTGCGATTCAATGATCTATGTGTAGATATCTCATGTGTGGGATGTATATATATTTGAGGTTGAAAGTTGTTTTTTTTCTTTCCTGTTTCGGTAAGTGTGCGGCAGGCTTCCAGAAATACTGCCAGTGATAATGACAATGAAAAAAAAATCACAACTTTTAATCTGAGTAAATACTTGATTTCTGGACGTAATAATAATAATAGTAAAATGGCTGTCCAAAAATAACTTTGAGCTTTTTTAATGGACTGTTCCCTGGCAGGAGAATTAGATCATAAAGCGTGCATGTATTATTTACAAATCTGCATGTCGCCTCGGCTCCCCCGCGCTCAGCCCTGTCAGATCGGCACGGGAGCAGGGGCACCGCCAGCCGCTGCCTCCGCCGGCTGAGTGGCACGGCGGCTGATGCGGAGAAACAGGGTGCAGACTCTGGATTGATCCGCCAAGTCGATTATGTGGAAGAGGTGAAAGCCGTGGTCCGCGTCCCGTCGTCCGCAGTTAACGCCAGGGCTCGCCCCCTGACGCCATGGCCTTTTCCAAAAATGAACCCCTGGACGGGAAAGCGCGTGACATTTGCGCCTGGCCGTTTCTGTCTCTTGTTTATGAGCGTCCATGTGTGATGGACGGCGAACTAAGACGTTTCCCGTTTAGCTGTTGACCTTGGCTGCTTCATAATTGCATTGTGCGTGTATGCACGCAGCTGCATGTGGCTTATTTTGCAATTCCTGTGGGTGTGAATGGGTTTAGATATTGAGGCCTTTGAAAATGTTTCCTTTTCAAAGTTAAGAACACAGTAATCGCAAAGTTTTACTAAATCTGTTGCCTCGTTCGCTGCAGCATTGACCGTACGTAATCGATTCTAAGAGGAATTTGTTACATATTTTGTCGGCGCATATTTATAAATATATTTTGTAATATATGGGCTAAAACCGTTGTTAAATTCCGCCGGTCTAGACTAAAAATCCAGCTTCCCGAGGTTTTGAATTATTGAATCTGTCATTAAATTAAGGTGAATTCATTAAAACTTGGGATTCTTTTTTTTCTGTTATACACGAAGGCAAAGGACTGTGCCTTTATCAAAGCGTGTGTCTCCTTTTAAATTCATAACCCCCCCCCCCCCCAATAAAATCCAGCAAGTTTGCTGAAAATAGAAGCAGTGTGTGATTCAAATCAGCCGATAGCTCCTCTGCCATTCAACTGTGAGAGTCTGAGGTAGATATCAGATAATGTTTACCTCGATTGTACTCTGAGTGCATTTCCACAGGAGTGTTGCTGGGGGGGGCAGAGAACATTATGACAGAGAACATTATGACACTAACAGTGAGAGGCCAGTGGGCCTCAGAATTTGCTGCTGTGTCGAAGTGAACAACCAAGCCAAATTTCAGTAGAATGTATGAATAACGGAGCAGTAACAGAGCAGTATTGTCAGTTGGATTATTATGAATTATTTGCTTGCTCTCTTTGTTTTCGCATTAACAGAAAAGTGTTGAGACACTTTTAGCATTTTTTGGCAGTAGGGATTAACCAAATCTAATTTTTCCCACATAGGCCTAGGCCTATATCTATTATTTAAGAATGTAAAAAGCGACATAATGAAACAACACTCGGCACGATAATGAACATGTTTGCCCCTAATTACACAGTACTCCTTGATTTATCCCCATGCCATTAAACCGTTTTATTTTTGCTGCGCGGTAAACAGAAACATCCTGTACTGTGAAGGGGCCGAATCGAGCGGGGAAAGTGACAAGTGCTCCGTTGTGGGATTTCTCTGGTCACTCAATCGCTCGCTCCTTTTGTTCCGCCACCCTCAAAAAGAGGTGCCATTTCACAAAATTCCGCACAAATTATTTGAATTAATGCGAGTTTGAATTCACCCTGTTTGAAGGGAGCGATTAGCATATCAAAGTAAGGGCAGTTCTATTGAGAACTTAAATCGCAACCTCCATTTGTTTTGCAGCGGAAAAGACCGGGCATATGGAGAAAAAAAAAATCTGTTTTTTAGGGGGAACCCACATTTCATGAGCATCTATAAACATGAGCCCCTTAACAACATTGTCGTTTTAAATGATTCTGCATTAGGATAAAAACGGACTTTTTTGCTTTCTGTCTGAAGAACGATCCTCTACTTTCTTCGTAATGTGTTACTTGAAGGCCTTTTGTATGTGCCTGCACTCTTTGCCCGTCCTTCTGAAGAATGCAGAGTCTCTATTGTGGTATATTGTAGTTCTATCTCACAAGAACGGTTTTCCACATAAAAGATTAACACTGTTTTAAATTGGGGTGATATATATGTTTTGTATAGAACCATTCAGCGTGAGAAACTTCGCTACCAGACGTACCGTCTGTGAATGTTGGGTGACGGTGTGCTATGAAGGGCTATATCTGTCTGCCTTTTAATTTCCACCCACGGTTCGTTAGCTGCATCCCGGAAAGCGTGGATTTCTTTTCAGGCTGCCGATAAAAGTGGTTTTATACTCCGGGAAAGATGCTTATCATGGTCGATTTTGCTCATTTGCGGTATGTATTGTAAATATTTTTAGGAGACAGTAATGAAGTATGAAATACTGCGCGGCCGGGGTGAAGGGGGGGGGTTTAAAGTATTTTCCCGTGAACTATAAAAAGCGACACGAACAAAGCGAGTCTCTTTTTATTAGTCATCTTAATAGTTCTGGATAGTAGGTTCATACTTTATTTCTCTTAAGTGCGGTGGTTTTAGCTGCAGGGAAAATTGGCTAGACGGTGCATTCCAGCCCCTGCATTGTGTGGCAGGTTCAAAGAGAGACTAATTGCAATTGTCACACTTTTTTAGTTTGTTGTTGACAAGGCTGGCGCCGGCAAAGGGGGAGGGGGGCGGGGGAATTAGCCGCCCGTTTCTCGGTTGATGTGCGTCTTATTGTAAACATGCGCGTTGAGAAACGGAGTCTGGGTGAACGGTGCAAGTGCGGGAAGCGTTTCAGCGCGTTTAGTCATGGCCGTGTTATTTTTTCGGCTCCCTTGAAAGAGAGAGTGGGAGACGATGGGAAGACGGCATGGCCGGCTGGATACGGACGGCGGAGTTTAAATGAAATTCTGGCTCCAACGGGGTCTGCCCGCCCGCCGCTGATGTGTCCAGGCTGGTCCTCGCGTCGCCGTTACGTGACTATGCCAATAAGTGCCAGGGAACGATGCGAGACGCTAACCTGCTGACTGTACTGCGCCAAAATAGGCCTAAAACAGATTAGAACAGACCAATAAGAGCAGTTGCACTAATAGTGAAAATCTGGATGTCCGGGTTTATTTTATATATATATATATATATATATATATATATATGTGTGTGTGTGTGTGTGTGTGTTTGTGTCTATT
>JAODKC010000047.1:15834226-15857386 GCA_026777985.1 Mormyrops attenuatus | reverse complement strand
CCCCCCCAAAGCGCCAACAGATGTGTCCCATTGGAGAGGCCGCGGATGGGTCCTGATGCAGGTCAAGAGAATGGGGGGGAGGGTAGGCTGAATGAAATACACGAAGGGCTCCCCCTGGGGGTCACGCAAACACACACGCCCAGTCTGGCTGTAAAACATCATGATTGTTATCATGACTAAACGTTATTTTACATTCTAACGAGTCCAGCTGAGGTGGGGAGGAGATGGACGCCCATCCCACTCGGGGTTATGTGTGGGGAGCCGTGTCCTGGGGTAGTGGCGGGGGGGAATGGGACAGTGTCAAATTGGCATTGGAGGGTGGTGATACATATACAGGGAGCCGGGGGGGGGCAGGTTACAGGGACAAACTGCTGACAGAGCAGTCTGCTCCTGGAGAGAGTCCAAACGGCTCTCCTATTTTCTGAGTGTCTCCAGTGTAAATTAAGCCCCCTCTCGTACTCATTTATACGCTTACATGCTCGTCAGTCGGCCGTCTGAAACAGGGATCCGGCATCCAAACCTGTGGTGTGTGTGTTACCTTACATTGTGAGGACCAACTATGATAAAAGCCTATTATTTTAACATTCCAACAAAGATACAAGTACAGGTCTGTGTGTGTGTGTGTGTGTGTGTGTGTGTGTGTTTTTGGGGTCAAACACGTCTGAGGTGTATCTATGTCAGACTCAGGTTGGGCATTATCTTGCACTGTCGTTTTCGGCTCCCAGGTACCGGACGGGGATAAATACAGTCTGTTGTTCATCCCCCCCCCCCCCCCCAAAGTGGTATCGATTTCCTTTCATCGTTCATGCCCCCCATCCAAATCGGACAGCACCAGTCCGAATCACCAGTTCCACCCCCAGGCTCAATCAATCACAGAGCCTTACGGATGAGTCACTCTTCTTAGATGTACGAATAGATTAGTAGTTGGAGAATACACAGAAGGCTGCGGAAAGTTCCGGTTTCACCCCCCAATACCCCCGTGGATCACATCGATGCTCCTTCTCACCTTCTGTCTTTGTGTCAGACAGCTGCCTGGTATTTTCCTTTTAAAAAGTATACACAAACATTAATATTTGTTTCATTAGACTAGAAGAAACAGCCAGAGATCAACATGACTTGTGAAAAGGTGATATTTCAAAACAAAATCATTTTACGGAGTGAGGGATTGGTGCGTTTGCTCTAAGTAAAGGATCTTCATGTCTGTATGTGGAAGATGACACAACATCATTAATATACAAAGAACATTTTTACGGCTCCTTGTTCCTCTCTGTTGCCCTTCTGACTTCATTTTTTCTAAGATTAAATGGTAGAAACAGACCCTTTCAGACCAGATCATTTCTACCTTGGCAATATCTGGACCTAGGTAACAAATACAGCAGAATCAGTCTGGCTGTTGCTAGTCTGTGTCTGCTGATAGGACTGTAAATTTGGGGAAATTGCATCTCATATTGTACAGTTGAATGTTTCTGGTAATGGGGAAAACCGTTGTGTTTATATAAGCATGTTACTCATTATGGCATTTTGTCATTCAGAGAAATACGGTTCAAAAGGGACTCTATTCACAAATACATGCTGAGCATATATCTGTATTACAGCTATTTAAAAATGATACAGCTGACTTGAAAGCTGGATTTCATATTGTTTTTAGACACTTAGAAATGACTTGAATTTTAAATGTGTATTTTAAATATTTGCAATATCAGTAATTAATTAAGTGGTTTAACAGTGTTCTTAAGTGGAAAATATCGCAATGAGGAAATTAGCAGTTTGGCATGTCTTAAAGTATTTAAGACTGTAAAATAATTCAGATCTCCATCTCGACTAGCTCAGCGTTACAAGATAATAAGTGAATTGTGGATTTTTTTAAAGAACACATTTCAATGCTTTTAAATCCCCTGAGAACATTTTAAGAAATCTTTAAGTGATTTGAAGATTTTTGGGGTTTTGAGAGCTTGCCACACACCTCACAGCGTTCATTACAGACCTGTCAGAGAGGTCTCCGGATGAGGCCTCCATAATTTGGAGCAGGTTTCAGAGCAAGTACAGTATCACAGAACTGCCTCTAAGCCTGACATGTATTTTCAAATGCCTTCTACAAATGGGAAATTTGAGACCTAAAACAAGTAAAGATTTTGTGTATAAATTGACAATTCCCCCCCCCCCCCCATCATCACTTGGGTTCTATTTATTTCTAGCAAATAAATTGTGTAAGGTTGGTATGAATGATAGCTTGAAACAACAACGTGAATTCTCAGAACCTCTGTAAAATATATATTTTTTAAAAATCGGTTATGGTAGTTTTTTAAGAAGTTCAACTGGAAGACGTCGGACTCGATTTGGGAACCGGTCTGTTACGCTTAAGCTAGCAGTGGTGAGCCTGCGGATTTGTCGCAGACATGACAGGTAACGAAGACCCTGGCTTCCTGGCCCGTGGTTTCGGAGTGGGGCCAAATATCGAGCGCTAGCAGGCACAGTCCTCCTTATTTGAGCTAATTTATGACAGCTGCCACAACCGCTTTTCAAGGGCAAGCCGGCGAAACGTCAGATTCCCGTACGCAGTCGTACCCTCCCCTCTTCCTAAACTATGGTGGCTATCGGCATAACTCTCTCGCTGACAGCTGTCACCGGCCATCAGGATCTGAGGGGACGCCCTAGTGCAGCATTTACGAGAACATCTCAACCGCTAGCACGATCCTTAATTTAGCTACAGCTGCAGAAGTATTACATGATACTGTCTGGACTACCCTAGTCGTCTTTGGACCTTGGAAGCGATCTTCACAGCTCTACGGACGACATGCAGGGATGGACGCGCACCCGGTACGATGTCGAACGGGAGACCCCTGTCACGGCGGGGAAAACAGAGGTTCCTTCTTTGCTGAAAGTTTGAGGGCATCTGATGAGGTTGAAGTACTTGAAGAAGTGAACAAGTTCACAAAAAGATGTTCTTGAGTGACACCAACAGTCATATATAATCCAGGCTGCGTTGTACAAAGAGGATGCGAGTAGAAAATACATCTGTGTAACAGGGAGAAATGGGAGTACTTCGACTACTGGGGCAAATTTTGGCACATGGAGGGACGGTGACCAGCCATGGCAGAAAACAGTCATCACAGTCTAACGGTGGCCGTATACTTCATACGACACCCGGACAAACGAGATTGAGCACATCTGCGAGAGCATCCTGTCACATACTTAAAGCGATGCTGCCGCTATGTTCATTCTGTGTCACATCATAACCCTAGAGGGCACAGAATGTTTTTGAAGTGACAGACTCACACACAGAGCACAAATAAACGTATTGCGGTGAGTGTGAGTCATTTTAATAAAGGAGATGACGGCCTTTTTAAAGAGGAAGAAACAGCCACTATCAGTTTAATACTAACAACGGCACAGAGACGGGGAAGCCAACAATATACACGACACTCGTGGTTACGTGCTAACGAAACACTTGCATTCCATGGCATGCATTACACAGTTACAACAGTCACTATTTACGACATAAATACACAAATAAACATTTATTTACAGAATTTAAAGTGTGGTGCAAAGCATGCTGGTAGCGGTATAATTAGTCCTGCTGACCAACCCGGCAGCATCACGTTATTCATCAGCCAATCATGGCCAGTGGGTGGGATCAGAACAGAAAAGTCTGTCTCTGGGGTTCTTCACAGGCGGTGCGCCGAGATGGTGATATTTGCGGTGATTACGCATCATATGATGCAGTATTGCCAAAACTACGTCAATTCCGTTGATTTTGTCTGAAGTATATGGCCACCTTGTAAGTTTGTCTGCTTACGACTGACTCCAGGCGGGATGGCAAGCAGGACGTGGGGGGGGGGGCGCCGAGGTTTCGTTTTGCAGCGGGAGCGGAGGCGAGAGTTACAAAGGGAGCAGTGGGGAGCCAACTCAGAAGACGGGGGATGGGAGGGTTTTGGCGATAAGAGGGATATGGGTAAACACCTGTACACACAGTTGGGTAGCAAGATGAGCTGCAGAAAAGATGAAAAAAACTAAACTCTTAGAGTCACATGACTCCTGAATGGTCTCTTGTGGTCACGTGACTCCAGAATGATGTCAACCATCCAGTTGTACTGATTGGCAAAAATGGACAGCACTGGCAAAAAGTACTACATGCATGTGTGACAGGGAAAGTGTTGCTGGTCATAGGGGAGGCCGAGCACTATGCAAGCGGACAGAGTAACAAGCCCAGGTTGAGTGAATGAAGCAGGAATCACGGGTCGTAAATATTTCAAGCGATGTATATCCAGAGATGAGAAAGGTCTGCCTAATTGGATTCTGTCTCCACTGTTGTTACAGAGTGGATAGCTGATTATCTTATTCTTAATACATGTTTATCTTTCATTTGTGTTTACTGCGCTTCACAACACCACGTAATGCACGGCAGATCCTCGCGTTCAACCCATCACACGAAAATAGGTGTAAACATTTCGGAGCTGCTGCCTCAACATTAACTTTTAATGTGTCATCGTGTTGACGGCGCTTCAAATGAAATCCTCGCCGATCTGAGCTATGTAGGGCAGGGATGAGCGAGTGGAGTTTAGTGGGTTTACTAGGAAATGCATAATCAAAATAAAAATATGCAGGAAGTGTTTTTTTCTTGATGATGTGACTGTCACCCTTCCGTCCTTTCAGGATTCAGCCGTGCCGCCCTGCCGTTCGGCCTGGTGCGGAGGGAGCTGTCCTGCGAAGGTTATCCCATTGACCTGCGTTGTCCAGGAAGTGATGTCATAATGATTGAGACAGCCAACTACGGCAGGACGGACAGCAAGATTTGTGACGCTGACCCCTTCCAGATGGAAAACACTGAATGCTATCTTCCGGATGCCTACAAAATAATTTCGCAAAGGTAGGTCTTGTCCCTCCTGTAAATCCATCCACCTCAGATATAAACTTCTTTCATTATGCCACAGAAACGATCCCCTATCAAAGGCAGACACCGAAAGATGTTTGTTGCCTCAATTAATAAGTCACATCAAATGACTTCTTTGTTGACAGTCCCTGGAATTAACAACAAAAAAAAGTACATTCATACCAACAACCGCTGAACAAATATGCAGAGCTGTGATTTGTTTGTGTGAACGCTAAGCTGTAGATAACGCGTCGCATTACATAAACACACCCACTGTATGGTTACAGTGAGTCGTGGCATTTTTAGGGTCTCTGAGTAAGTAGTGACAGTGGGTAAGTCACTGGGCTTTATGTCTATCTCCATCTGCAGACTGAATCAATAAAAGTAACAGGGTGGAGAAAATAATACCGGTCTGTTACGCCCTTACAGTCACAGAAATCAGGGTGACTCCCGGAGAACACAAACCCCCCCCAGACACTACAGAACGTTAGCTGCATGAGCGCAGCGCAAATTGCTCAGAGAGCCGATAGTCAGCGTCCCAAAAATGAGGATATAAGATTCCAGGAATCTTTGCTTTGAATTCAGCGGCATTAACAGGGTGCTGTGACGCGCCCCGCCATACACACACGCCCCTAACATTTTTTCCCATATATACACCCGGCCATCTGGTAAACCGAACGCCAACACCTGGATTTGAAGGCGATGCGAGGTAGATGCGTGGTTTAGGTTCCTGGCTAAACGCAGGAAGGCAATTCCTGAGTTGTAATAATATTGCATGTCAGCTGCTGGATCCCACCCCCCCCCCCCTTTATCTGATTAACGTAATGCACAGCTACGCCGATGCCACTGGAGTAGAGATCCAGCATTTCCGGCTGCGTCGTCTCAACGCCAAATAAATAATAAAAGCCTCCTCTGCACCCCCCCTGGTGAATCTGATCAGTCGGCTCTTGATGAATGAGCCTGATTTTAAATAAGGTGCCCAAGGCTGTATTTTTCTGTTCTGACAAAGCGTAATGCATCAGTATCGATAATTGGGATTATTGCACAGATCCAAGAGATGCTTGCATATGTAATAATCTATATAATATATACATAATTTTTGGGAAGGCGCTGACATTTATAAATGTAAATTGACACCGCTAATTAAATAAAGAGGCCTGCTTGTGCGTACGGATTGTGGCTGAATGGCAGGGGGGGCCTCATGGCGGCGAGGATGGGCGGGCAGATTCGGGATCGCTTCCCTGCTCCCTCCGCCCCTGTTTCCCGCCCTCCCGTTACCGTGGTTATCAAGGCGGAGCTGCAGTGGCGTGTGCTTAGTGACTTTAGTGCGTCTCTGTACAGCTGTACCCATCTGTCCATCCATCTAGCTGTAAGAGAAGCTGTGAGCAGGGCTGTAACATGGATTATGGGACCCAGAGTTGGGGGAGGGGCTAATTTGGCTTCAGGAGCAGGGAGGGACTCAAGGACACGTGGAGGCAAAGTGGGTGAGGGGTTTTGGGAGGAGCTGGGGGAATGGGGGTCGCAGCCTGGGCCCACAGTCTCATCGTTACGGTGATCGGGACTCATATGAAGTGAAAGGAGTCCAGAACCTAAGTGCAGGATGCGTATACCCCCCAATCCTATCGCTACCCCCCCTAACAATCTTAGTGTATTTATTGTCTGTCTATAAACGCAACATAAATGCCATATAAATATGATTCTTTTTGGTCTTATGAACTGTTGAAGAGGCATGACTAGTGCCTGCGGTACCCATGAAGAGGTGACTTTAAGAAAAGAAGGCTCTGCATTAGCGTAGAATAAGCAGTGGCTGGGATTTATTTTCACTGGTGGGAGCGGCTTTGTACAGTATGCATGCGAATTCCCATTGGCTGCGGTCGTAATTGTTTCCAGGAAGAGGGAAAAAGGCAGATCCTGGAAAAGGTGCAGTGTCCCGTATCTTACCTATTGAATAATGGTTTTCTTCAGGGGCAGAAGGCCCCCCGGTGGATTGAGGATGTCTACGTTTGTGCCTGATGGAGCTCTGTGCTGTGCTTCCGTATGGTGCTGGTGTGACAGGAAAACAGGGAGACGTTCACATTTTGTGAGCCATGATTAACTCAGGTTCTAGAGCGAGGACTCCACTAGCATCCCACTAATGTTTGTGTGTGTGTGTGTGTGTGACAGAGAGAGAGACCCAACCTTCCCCTCTGTTTGTCACACGCTCATGATGCTCACAGTTGCACTAGGTGTTACATTTTCCCAGAATTCCGTGCAACTTCCATGAACGAGGCTGTCAGTACATTTCTTCATATAGTGTGTTACCCAGCGGTCATGGGTTGCTCTTTTTTTGTCTGGATGGTCATATAAATGCATTATTTATGACTGATATAAAAAATATATGTCTGCTCGTTTGGGTTAAAATCTGACAATGAATCAGCATAAAGTCATTTGTGGAATTTACTTCCCCTAACCCACAACCACTGGTAGCAGGTGAACTTCATAACTGAGCCCAGACCAAGCTGGTATTTCCTCCTAAATCAAGTTGAAGGGGTCAGACCGAGTTTAACAGACACAAATCGAATAGATATTCAAAACTATAGACCCATAAAGCAGATCTGTGTGGTTGTCCACACTGCCTCATTACACACAGCCTTCCTGTCTATGATATCTCATGTCCCTCACCCAGTTTATAATGTAGAATGATCCCTCATACCTCCCTCCGGATGTCTTCTACTCCCTGTGTTTGTTTCAAGTTTGGGTGGAAAGGTCTGATTTCATTTAATATGACTATTATATGATTCATTACATTTTTTGTGGAAAGTATATGTAATTCCTTAACATAGAATAGTAAAGCTTTCTATAGTATCTCACCAAATATAACAAGACGTCATGTCTGTAAGGAAACAGATATTTTATCTTGGATCTTTATCCTAAGAATAGGGTGGGATTTGGGCAAAGCTAACAAGGCACACTTTAGGGGTAGGACCTTCCAATTCTGCCCTCCATAAACGAGTGTACTGGGGGTAATGGAGGCAGTCCGGCAACACCGTTTTGTTTATTTTAATGACTACACATCCCATGACTTGTGATCGGGTTAGGGTTACTGGTGTTAAAACATTAAAACATGCGCCCCTCCCGCTAGTCGGTTATGGTACATCCGATTCTTCTCACAGTGCAGTAGAGAACATTGAACATTGATTTCTCCTGCTGACCCTGGCAGGACCAAAGGAATTAGTTCAGTATCTGAAAGCCCGGGGACTCAGATTCCTCTATACTCAGGCACCGTCTCCCAGCAGAATGCCTTTCAATCCATACTCCTGAACAGAATGGCACATCGTCTCTGATAAAAATGTTTCACACCCATCGGTATAAACGCTTTTATAACTTGGGACAATATCGGTACCGAAAACGATGGAAATAAGACCATTTTAAGCGGGTGTGTAAGCGACTCCTGTGTCAGTAAGGAGCATGACACCAACAACGCATGACCGCCAGCTATGACAGCGATCACTAAAATAACAGCGTGATCATTGGCGCGGTGGCGGTCGTGTGATTAAGCTGGTAAAATTTATCATATTATTTAGTGATAATAATGTTTCTCCGCTCTTTTCGACACCCAAATCAAAGTTATCATTGGACAGATATGATGAAAAAATTATTGGAGCTGTTCTATTTCTTTTAATGAGGATATTTTAGTGGGAATTTTCCCTTCTAATAGCAAGATGCCTTGCAAATAGTATTTCTTTCGGGGCAAATGCTGCATCCAAACATACAAGAACAGATAGCCTAATAACTTACCCAGACATGTCCATAGTGATAATTACTTATCATCATTAAATACAGATGGAGGGCTAACTGTCATGTTATGTTGGTTATTATTAGTTGCCAGGCCTTTTGTTTAATTTACTGACATAGGCGTATTCATCTTTCGTCGTATTTTTTTCTGTTTTTATATCTGAACGATCGAGGTCTGTCTCTCTTTGTGTCTAATCAGTTTCCCGTATTAGAGAAAGACAGATGCGGGCAAAAAAAAAATCCACCTTTTTCGCAAGGGAGTAAAACATAACCAAAATTACAGGCAAACATATTTTAATTTACATTCATTCCTGCCGGAGTCAAGGTCACGCGTAGTAGAAATAAATACGCACGTTATTCTCAAAGCACTATTCAAAGCACAAACGAGCTTTTTACTGCTAATCTTGACGATAGTTATTCTCAAACTGGGTGTATACCCGCCAAAGTTCCCCTGAAATGAGACTGAACAGAAGGCTCATGGTAGTAAAACTGCACTACAATTGTCCCTGGCTCTTTAAAATCCTTAACGTCTCATTCTTTCGCTCGACATTAGTCTTGGAAAGACAACGATTCCTGTTTTTTTTTCCACGATGCTTTCTTTGCAGATATTGACAGATGTGATATCAATTAACCAAGTTGAGTTATCGATCGCTGCAAGTCAAGTTTGGACAAAAGAATAGCACTATTCCAAAGCCACGGCAACTTCTAAAGCAAGTTTGGAATCGGCCTTAATCCTATCCTCCTTTTTTTCTTCCTGTCAGGTGCAACAATCGAACCCAGTGTGTTGTGATTACTGGATCGGACGTCTTCCCTGATCCCTGTCCGGGGACTTACAAGTACTTAGAGGTCCAGTATCAATGTGTTCCTTACAGTAAGTATACCATTTCATAGGAGTGTCTCCGCTGTTGCGTTTACACCAGCAAATTTAATTTATCTATAACTGTTTTCATGCCTGGGAAGAAAAAAATCTGTTTACTGTGATGGTGATATTAAAGTGCTGTTTACACCAAATGCTGTGAACGTTGGATGGGCTTGTCCTACAACATCAACCTTTGACTATCCCAAATTTGGATCACTTGAGTGTCTCGGACATGGCCTCCTGCTTGGTGACTTTATTGTATTTGTGTATCAACTGGGATAGTCAGGGATACAGTTACTACATATCTCCTGGCACTGCGTGTTGGTAAGTAGTTAGGAGGGTAATAAGATTTGCTTCCACTGGGCACATCAGTATTAGTGTGTGCCAAGATGTTAGCTTGTAATGGTATATGAGCAATTACTTTTTTAATTACTTTTTCTTGCCAATCTCTGAATCACCTCTTCTCTACTGAGCACTTAAACACTGAAGATGAAACTGGGAGAGATTTGGCTCCTAAGCGACGAGCCGTAAATCAAAGCTCCGCTGTGCACGTGCGCGTTTTGTCACTTAGGCGTAAGTCGAGTCAAGGGGAGCGAATTCCTGCGGTTTTTCTGGATCTGAAAATCACATCCACAACTCATCGGAAGATTGCAGCTATTATCATTATCTGCGTCTTTTGTTAAGGTCTTAACCTGTAAACTTTGCGTTTTTTTGGTATGGTTTTTTTTAAAAAGACACGGATAAAAAACGCCGAATTCACCCAAAACGTATGTATGCAATGATTTTTGTTGCATTACTAAATGACATTACGTAATTCTGCAAGTATAGCAGAGGATTTTCAGAGTTTACATGTGTACTCAAACGCCCAAAGTTAGACATGCCCGCTGTATGGGCAAAATCCGTTCCTTTATATAAGTGGATATCTTGGCTAAGAAGTGCGATCAGTTTGCCAAACTGCGACTATAAGTGAGATTTAAATGAACATATTTTGTGTGACAGGCTTCCCGTAATTTTTTTTCTCAATTTTTCATCTAATCGGGGTATGATAAAAACAACACAAAAGCAAATACGAACAGTCATAAACCAAGAGATAATTACACACAAAATATATTTTGAAGCACAATGGGCAATAATCAAATTCAGTATCACTGGAATGACAGGTATGTTCACTTTCTGGGGTAGCTTAATGTCAATCCAGCATGACGTTTTTCAAGGAAATACGATTTACGAGAACATCGGATTGTTATGCGGTCCAAGTGGATTAACTTTCTGACATAACACTCGGGTTTGTGTTTAGCTGCTTGTCCTGAATAGCTAGAGATCGGGAAAATATTAATTGCTGTTTACTTGAAAAGGTAAAACGGTTGTATTTGATAGAAACGGTATTAAAGGTATCTTGGGAGGATAGATCACAATTTCGAATATTTAACACTTACAATTACCAATGTAATTACAATTTAAGTGTCAATATCTACAGATAAATCATGAAAAAAATGTTAGCCTATACGGATTTAAACGTCACAGTAAGTTCTGTTCCTGTTTTTAAAATCTATTAAATGGAGAATCGGCTATTTGATTATAGTAGCAGGCCTAATGCAGTCAAGCATGTACAGTACAATTTTTTCCAGGAGGGGAATCATATTACAAATATTAAAAATTAAACCACTCTAACTGAGTGCAGTCACGTGACGGAGCCGCTGCCCCTTTTCCCATAATAATAATAATAATAATAATAATAATAATAATTTTTCAGTTTTAATGTTAGTTTTTCGTTTCGCCAACGGCTCAGCCGCAGGGTGGGGTCTGTTGCTCATTGTCGATTTTCACGCTGAGACTCAGTCAGATAAAAAATAATTAAGAAAGGATGTAATAAGCACATACCACCAGAATTTTTTGAGGACTACTGCTGTTTTTTAATAAAAGCGACGCCTCTTCTGCTCCCTTTTGGGTATGTTTATTGGCCAAGACCGCGGCGGCATTTAAATGATTATAACCGGACGCTTTGTGATTGAATCAAACTGAAGAGCGCCCATGGCAGATCCCGCGCCTGCTCCAGAGGCTTGGGGGAAGGCATTGCCGCAGCGCCACATTTCACTGTAAAACGAAGGGACAAATAAGGTTTTACCATTTCCCGTTGTCTGATTAATCAAAATTCGGTTCTGATTATTAAAGGAAAGACGGTAAAATGTAGTATATCAGATTCCATCCGCTATGTAGATGTATCTCTCTCTCTCTCTTTTTTTTTTTTTTTTTAAATAATCTTGTGTTTAATTTGGGACGGGGTGCACCGCGCAGCTTCCTCCCCAGCCCCCACCGGCAAACCACATATTGGAGGGCCGCTAAGATCCCGCTACCCCTGCATAATGAGGCGGGGCTGGCTGCCCAGGCGGCCACTATATTGCAGGACGGCGTCTCATTACTCATAAACCCAAGCAGTTGTGTTGCGCTTTATTACGTAGCTACGCGGTTTGTCCGTGTGAAAACGCTTCTCAGGAAGACAAACCTTTAGGCATGTGTGTTTAATCACGCAAGTCAATGTATTTATCTGCATCGGACAAAGCGCCCCAGAAGGGAAACCTGGGCGAAATTATTTTCAAGGTGTTTTGTGTGTGTGTGTGTGTGTGTGTGTGTGTGCTAACACGCAAAGCTTAAGGCTCAGTTTCTATTTTATGTCCTTCCTTTTCGATACATGCATTGCAAATTCATTTGAGGGGCAAGAAAGATTAGTATAACTATATATAGTAGCCTACATGTGTGTTTTTAAAAATCATTTTAACCCCCCTCTCATGTTCTACAAACATGGTATATTTTTCCGTATTTTATTCAGGTTTTCGATCTCTGGGCCGCGGTAGAAATCGATGTGTGTCGCTCAGTCTCGTTATTTTAATGTTATATACATGTCTTACTCTTCCCCCCCTTTGCTTTTCCAGACCTCCGGATAGCTAGCGATCCGAGTCTAGACCTGATGAGCGATGATCGCAGGCGTGTTTACTGACGCCAGCTACCCCCGTCTCTCTTCCTTTTGCAGGGATCCCTCACAGCGTTAATGGGCCACATTTGCGGTTCTCACTTTTTCGCTGCTTGCTGTTGGACTCCTTTGGCAGATACAGCTAATAATCACACATCCCACCGAGCATTACCTCTCGCTACACCGCAATTAGTC
Source organism: Mormyrops attenuatus (assembly GCA_026777985.1). Lineage (NCBI taxonomy): Eukaryota > Metazoa > Chordata > Actinopteri > Osteoglossiformes > Mormyridae > Mormyrops > Mormyrops attenuatus. Next base: position 15,844,720 of record JAODKC010000047.1, on the reverse strand, counting down.
TTTGTCATCTCTATTAGACCAAGTCAAATATAATCTAATAAATATTCATGATTTTTAACAAGTTCAAATGTGACATGATGGCCTAACCAGAGCAATATTTACACATTAAGAAAAAATCATTCTCATCCTGCAAAGGCCCAGAAATCATTTAATCCATCATTACAGTGTAGTTTCTTCTTGTTGGTTTCTGTAACCTGCTCTTTGTGATGTAAGTGATGGTTTTCATGGAGTACCTGCTGGTATATATTATTTCAGCTCTTACTATCTTTTGCTGTGCATAAAATGCTGTTCTAACATGCTCTGCCCTACATGCTCTGCCCTTATGTGGCCGCATTTCACATACACAAAGCGGAGTGTTGGAGTGGCCTTCTGCATGACCATCCTTTCTTTCAGACCTGAGACCTTGGTGCAGTTTCGCATAAGAAAAGTGGCATGCCTAAACACGTTAAGTATTTAGAGTAAGTTCTCAGGAACTGTATGAAAATAAAATGATTTTACTTGCACGGTCCACCAGTTTCACACAACATGCAAACATTTAACATTGAAAAGCACTCAAAAGGCATTTTAAGATTCTGTAATGCTTTTTGCTTTAACAAAAATAGGGAAGGAAGCAGACTTTTCTTAGTCATTGGCTCTTACACTAACGGGCTTATCTGAGATCGATGTTGATATGCACTCTTAGAAAAAAAAAGGCTAAAATGTGTACCTTTGCTTGTCACGGGGCTGTACCCTTGTACTTGTACCTTTTAATGTACAGAAATGGACTTTGAGGAATATCCCAAAGGTACAAACAGCATTAATGTACCATAAATGGTAAAGAAATGTTCCTTTCTGTACCTTAAAAGTCAGAATTACCTACAGCAAAGGGTACAATTGGCAGACCCTTGAGGGTACAGCCCCAGAGACAAGCAAAGGTACCAATTTGTACCCTTTTTTCTGGGAGCATGTGATAGGTAAGTTTGGTGTTCAACAACTGCACAAAACAGTTTACCAACAAGCCATTAGAGCTATGGATATTTTGTACCTAAACATGCACATCTGTAGTTAATGTATAATATTTATTTGTATACATGTGCGAATTTGGTTCTAAGCAGTAGGCCTATTTATCGTTAAATTAAAAGTTCGACATCTAGCTGAACCCATGACATTTGCAATCTCTTTAAGCACATTTGAGTTACTGATTGTAGCTTGCACTGATTTGTGCTGTTGCTTATACTTTAACTGTATTTTAGTCTCATTTTTAAATTTAGGTGTAATATTTTCTGTTAATGTAAGCACCAATACAACCAAGACAAATTCCTAGTACATGTAGGTGTATCTGGTCAGTAAAGTGAAATCTGATTATGATTGATGCAAGACCTTATAGCAGAGAGCAAGAATATTTTCATGGTTTTCATCATCTGAGCTAATACACAAGGTCAAAGAAAAAAACAAACAAGAAATCCTTATTTTTTGTATAGCAAACTGTTAGTAGGTGTACTTTCCACTACAGTGTACGTGCAGAACTAGGACACGTCGCTTTGACCGCTGGACACTCTCTGAATACGTCTTACCGTGACACAATGTTATGTGCAGGTATGGGAGTTCTCCAGCCATTGCTGTACTACCTGAGATATGAATAGTCCAGTTACAGCTCCACGCATTATATCTCTGACATTTCATGACCACGGCTTGCCACTGTGGTCCCCGACATAATCTCCCGCGATCTGATCTGCCACCGTGACGCGACCGCGATGTTTTGAAGGCGTCGGTGCGGAGCGGACCGCCAAGCCCCGATTCTGATGTCTAAACTTAAACCATCAGAATTGGAAACTTGTTTTCCTCGTAGAACTAACACTGACCAACCCTTCTGGAGAGGTTTAAAAAACATTCAAAATACCAGACATGTGGAGGCATATGCATTCGGTGACATTGTTCTCTGCGGTCCTCCCAAGCGATATCCGTTTGACCCTCTCTGCTCCTCCTAACCCGACGTTTATTTTTTCACGTCAGGATTGCCAACTGTACATGACCGCTTGTTCTCTCTGTTTTTCTCTCTCTCCCTCTCTCCAGAATAGGTCTGCCTTAAAATGTTTCTGTCTCGCGTTTTCTGTTCTGTGCTGTGCTGATGCTTATAGAGATGAATGTTAATTCATGTTAATCTCTTTTCTCCCTGCATCCGTCTCATTCTCTCTCCCAATGCCCAAAATAGAAGTGGAGCAAAAAGGTAAATAACAGACCAAGAACCCCCAAACTGTAGCTACTTGTTTTTGTGACACGTGGTTAAGAAGCCCCCCGTCTCCCCCCTCCTTGTAGGCAGTGGAGGGGGGGGGGAACTGTCTAAGTCATCTAAGTGCAGCAGCGCAAGTCAAATTATTATTATTAAAAATCAGGCCGGGCAGCTTAAAGCAGTAAGTGGACTGTAGTCACTGACCTTCGGGGCGATTCGTCTTCCATTCCCCCGGGCATATATTCTCTTTTAAAGTCTCTCTTTTGCCTGGTTTTCTCTGTCCATATCATGTCTTGGTAAAAAGGGCTTCTCTCCTGTACTCTATTTCTCTACCCGCCGTTGTCCGCGTACCACCCTTGTTCCACAGCTTAATAATTTCCGCTATTTCCAATCCGTTTTTTTTCTCTTTTTTTTGTGTTATGGAAATAAACCGACACATTCTACTCAGGTTTTTGCTTTGTAGCTGATTTAAAAAGAAACATTTATAATTTATGTATTTCTTGTTTCTTTTGCCTTACCCCTTTTTAAAAACGTCATTTCCCCCACACTGCGATGAGCCTCGCAAGCAGCGGGCAAAAGTTGACCCTAGGTGAAAATGCGCGCTTTAAAAACACACTGAATCCTGCTTCTTCTCTGCAGAATTTCTTTCTTATGCCACATTCATTTGCAGGTCACTTTGCCTAAAATATTACAATATTTGACAGCCATAGACCTTAACACTATTGTCATTGTTTTGTTTTATGTGTAAACAGATTTCACTGTATATACACATTAGGCATCCGTAGGACACTGACTTCTGAAACATTTATTATTTTTCATATTTTTCCCCCCAAATTATGTTTTTCATAGAGAACATCTCAGAATGTCTTGTTTAAAGGTTGGTGTGGTGTGTCCATCCTGCTTAATCAGCCTTGTCTTTCATTCTTCTCCCATCACTAGTCTTTCTCTGCCCAGGAACCCTGAAAACAGTGGGAGATGCATCTTTTCAGTTTGAGACGGAGCAGCAGGCCGGGTCTTGGTGCAGAGACCCTCTGCAGGCGGGCGACAAAGTCTACTTTATGCCGTGGACCCCTTACCGCACAGACATGCTGCTGGAGTACGCCTCGCTGGAGGACTTCCAGAATGCACGCCAGACCACCACGTACAAGCTCCCTCACCGGGTTGATGGCACGGGGTTCGTGGTGTATGACGGTGCCGTTTTTTTCAATAAGGAGCGGACCCGCAACATCGTCAAGTTCGACCTGAGAACTAGGATCAAAAGCGGCGAGGCCATCATCAACAACGCCAACTACCATGACACATCGCCCTACAAATGGGGCGGGAAGACAGACATCGACCTGGCTGTGGACGAGAACGGCCTGTGGGTTATTTACGCCACGGAGCAAAACAATGGAATGATCGTGATCAGCCAACTGAACCCTTACACCCTCCGCTTTGACGGCACCTGGGAGACGACCTACGACAAACGCTCAGCCTCCAACGCCTTCATGGTCTGCGGCATCCTTTTCGTCGTGAGGTCCACATACGAAGACGGCGAGAGCGACTCCAGCAAGGGTCTGATCGATTACATGTACAACACCAAGCAAAACCAGGGCGAATTTGTGGATATCCCCTTTCCCAATCGGTACCAGTATATAGCAGCGGTGGATTATAACCCCAGGGACAACCAGCTGTACGTGTGGAATAACTTTTTCATGCTGAGGTACAACCTGGAGTTTGGACCCCCAGATCCAGCTCAAGGTAAGCCGAACCATGGAATCCACCCCTGTCCTTGCGTGAAGCCAGAGAGAAGATTTAGCTCTTTGTTTGGGTTACCCCAGAGCGCAGGATATGACATGGAGGCATCTAGGAAGTTCACCTAGAGTGGGAAGCGATCCAGTAAAACTTGAAAGTGGCCAGTCAGAGACTCGGTGGTTGGTCCACGGGGGGTGTAGGCCAGTCCTGAGCATTCGCGGGTTTCTGAGTAGCGCTAACTCCCACGCCCTCCCCCCCGCTCTGCCCCGGTCAAGCGGCCGACGCTTTTGTCCATCCTCCACCCGTTTGTGGTAGGGTGTCCTAGGGAAGGATCCGCCGACTACAAAGACCTTAGAGATCAATAGCGGGCAGATGTGCTCTTAGCTCCAAACATTGCTTTCGCGAGGTGAAATGGAGCAGACTGGTCCTGAGGACATGCTTTGTGTTTGTATTGTAGGGACCCTTGTTATCAAAGGCCTTTCTGAATCCTACCCCAAGTCCAGTCCTGCTTTAAGTGCTGTGTCCTGCCAGGAGAAGGCAAGCTTGCTGTGACCGGGCCTGACTCTGCTCTGGTCTCTGTCTGCTTGTGCCTATTATTATTTTCAGTAGGAGTAGTTATCCATCTTCTAATCGCTTATCCTTGTCAAGGTAATGGGTATTATTATTACTATTAGTAGTATTAACAATAATAATAATAATAATAATAATAGTAATAATTATAGGGATTAGCTTTCGCTAATCGAAAGTGAGTAGTGTGAGTCGACCACTACTCATACCAGCTCTCCTCATTGTGATGCATGTGGCAGATGTTCTGGAAGTCTCTTCTACAAGACAAGGTCCCCAAGGGGGGCGTGGGCTGCCAATAGGCTCCAGCAGGGCCCTCTCTGCCCTGAAAAAGGTCCCTCATCACCGGAAGACACAGGCTGTCATGTGGACACGTAAATGTCCTTGGCAGAATTACAGATGCCTTGACTGAGTCTGGGCCTTCTCCGACTCGCTTAGAGTAGTCAGTAGACGCTGTTAGCCCCTAATCAGTCATAAGGTACGTGGTACCGCTGGAGAGGGGGGGGTCTTTGTCTCAACCGGGTTTTGATTGAGGGTGATAGCTTGGTTGGATTGTCAACCTGTAGGGATTTTTAAATTTCGCTTAAATTGTTTTGCCTTTTTTGCTCACATTTGCACAAATTGTGAGTTTTCTTTTACCCAATTTTTTTCTGATGGTTCTGCAGATCTGCAGTTATAGTTTTCTCATCCAGAGAAATCTTGTTTTTTTTTCTTCCCTTTGGCTTTGGTTCAAGTTATGAAAAGTTGCGTCTTTTTGGATTTTTTGGGGGGAAACGTCTTTCCCATCCTTCATCGCACTTAGAATATAAATGTATGGTCATGCACTCCAGCTTGGATGTAACAGTGTGGCTGAAGACGGAAACCATTTTCTTTACCCTGCCATTTCCGGAATGTTGAGCTTAACGCTGGTGGGAGCGCCGCTTGCGCTCAGCTTGGTCACTTACACACAACGTGCTGCTTAAAAAATGTGGAGGGTCTTATTAAATCCTCCTATTGACTCCTTCAGAATGTGTTAATGCTTCCCCTTTATCAGCCAAACAAATAAATAAATAAATACACACATGCATGCGCACACACACACACACACACACACACACACACACACACAAGTTTGTAATTATATCTTTGTGGGAACTCTCCATTCATTTCTGTGTGGGAAACTCTAATCCCAACATGACGACCTTAACCCCTACCCAGCCCTAACCTTAACCATAAGTAACCAAACAAAATGTGAGACTTTTGGCATTTTTAGTTTTTGACTGCATTCACAGATCTTTGTGGGGACCTGAAAAAATGGTACCTACAACATCAAAATAACAGGTTTTAATCATGTTGTGGGGGCCGTAATCGACACGCACACACACACAAACACACACATGTTTGTATTCATATCATTGTGGGGACTCTCTATTCATTTATATGGGCATAACCCTAATCCCAACCATGACAAACTTAACTTAACCCCTACCCAGCCCTAACCTTAATCCCTTAACCACAAGTAACAAAATACACAACTTTTGGCATTTTTAGTTTTTTGAAAAATTGAGTTTTCCCTTGTGGTGACCAAAAAATGGTTCTCATAATGTCAAAATAACATTTGGTCCCCACAATGTAATATATACATGACCCCCCCCCACACACACACACACACACAAATATTTTGAAATCCACAAATAACAGAGGAAGAATCAGGGTAATTTAGTTCCCTGGAGTGTGGCTTCAGTTAATGTGAATTTATTGATCAGTACTTTTAGGAACTTTTTGTGTCATTTACAACCTAACCTGCTTATTGCTTATCTACATGGTCCTCTGTATTTTCAGTAACAGCTGAGAGTGCAATTAATGAATAATAAACCTATTTAAATAACACTGATATTTAAGCAGGACAATGAGGAGTCTGGTTAATTAATTGATTAATACGTGTGATGTGGATCCGCTGCTGTAAAATGATAAAACTGAAGGAGCTGAGAACCTGTTTAACTCTGGAGTAATTTATGGTGGTGGTTGGGGGGGGGGGGTTAAGGCACAGGACAGCCAGCCATTATGGCCCCTCTGATTTCTGACAGGCTGCGGAGATCAGGTGACACATAGCAGGCAGCCCCAAGGAGGACAATCCTAAGAAAACATGTGCTAGAAGATGACTGATGAGAGTAATGGCTGATGTATGTCCAGAGAAAGCAGTGATTTGAATTTGGGAGAAGGAAGTGAACTTAAGAAAAAATCTACACTATACTAAAAACTACATAAAAAGACGTTACACTGTTAACTGATTTAAAAAGACCTTTTAATGTACATGTCATGTTTTTACCCAAGACGAAGTAAACAATGATACAATGTTATAATACAGAAAACTTAATAAAACTTAATAAAACAGTGCTGTTTGCTTAATAATGGCTGGTGGAAAATAAGCCGGTTAGAACACAAATATCTGCAAAATCAGCACATAAGTCTGATAATATAAAAAGTTATATTGAAAAAATATGAACACCTTTTTGAAATATTTTGTTGGAAATAAATAGATTTGGCTGCAGTTTAGCAACATTCTGACTCTATTCACATTTTAGGATTATTGTGTAAATTGATCTATCTAAAGAAAAAGCCAGAAGCATTTGTTGAGGTTAACTTTGACTTTTATCTTGGCAGCCAATCAGACAGAAGCTTTAACCCTATGACCTTTAACCACTGACCTCTAACTTCTAGCCCTGAGGTTTGAAACAGCATTCAGCGACAAAGAGCAGTGAATAGTAACTGTGACATTTGTGGGTCCTAACTGCGGTTTGTCCTAAGGGCGCATGATCACATGATCCAGCATGTAGGCTCTCCTCAGACATCCAGCTTTCTGTTGTCAGTTTGATGGGTGGATGAGCATTACTGCAGAATTAGGAAGAGTAAACAACAATACGGGCTGGCCTCTGGTGGGGAGAAGCTGCCCAGGGGCAGGAATATTTAGCGTGATTAGCTAGGACCTCTGTTTGCTCTCCGCCTGCAGTTTGATGAGAAGAGCATTCTGGGATTCTGTGCCAGGGGGCGCTAAAGCGTGGCCCACGGTTGCTCTCGATCCCTTGTTACTATGGCACCCTAGTTCTGACAGCAGAAGATTGAATCGGGTCCTTTGTTGTTTGTTACTTAAATATTGAAAATTACATGTAGGATTAAGAGTGCTTTTTGCCACCGGTGCTGAATGACTACACCCTCCTGGGAGAGACGTGTGAGGTAAAGGTGCCAGTTACAATTCAGATCCCAGCACCATTGCTCATGTTCTAGCCACCTACGGACCGAATCCTTAACGGCGCAAGATGGCAGCTGCTGACGCTAATTTTGTCGTCGCTGCAGTTTTGTGTCATTTTAAAGGAGAACCTTAAATCTAAATTATTCATCGGTGAACAGGAAAACCTGAGGGCCTGTAACGATGGCTTCAGTGTTAAACACGAGACACTGGTCTGCTAGGTGTGTATGTCCGGCAGACTCGAGCTGCCCAGAACACACGGACACAAGGGTGAAACTTTGGCAGGGACTCTGTGGAAATCTACAACAATTCCAGGCCTAAGGAGCTTTTGAGGAATCATTCAGGACCGCGAATAAGCAAGGCTTCATTACGAAAGCGCTAGATCCTTTACCGTCTCCACGGCGAATTCCACTTTATAACGGAATTGTGCCTTTTTATCCCTAATCTGACCTATTTTAGCAAACCTGGTCGGGAAATTATCTTAGCGTGGGGCCTTCCACATGCAGCGGTCGTTTCCAAATTGTAAGGCAGCGTGGGACGTGAGGGTCGCATGCTCCTTTGTTTGGAGAGAGAGGAATATTTGTTTTCGAACAACAGATTCATGTACCTTTGATATGTTCTGTACTTCCTGTATGAATAGGGCTTATAAAATGCAGCTTAAGGAGTACGCACAAATCATACCCCCATGCACACACACAAAGCAGTAAATAATACTTTCAAAATATTGAAACGATGCTTAACCCTCACGGCAGTTTCCAGTTCCGAGGGTGTTGAGATTAAGAAGACACTAGTGGGACTGAACCAGTATAGCCCGTGAAACAGATTCTGGACTTCAAAGCCGGCATACTTCAGGGCCTGTCTAAACCACGGCCACCAGTTGAAATCCCTCTTTATTATTGTTTATTTGCTTTCCATATCTGGACAGACGCTCATATTCCAAGCTACATGCATTAAAAAGTTTATACTGTAAATTTGAAGATGACTTTGAACTGGTTTAATTACTCAAGGGCACCACGACGAAAACAACGCTCTAAATATTTAATCTTCTTCCCAATCCTTTGATTTGTTGCTGCATCATGCCTGTACCACTTTGTGCTACATGATCACTTTATTTAGATATGTTTATATATGTCTATTATAATGTTAGATTCATCTTTCCAAACATCGAAGACTGTAAACAACGTGGCTAAAGACATCACTTGTTTTGATGTCTGGTATCCTTTCATTTTGCTTTGTTGCTGCATTTCTTCGTCTGAAGCCGTACAGCCTACCCATACCATTCTTGGTTATCCAGCTGCCAGGCCCTCCAGAGAGAGCCGACATCCTTGCAGGCATCAGGAATGCATCCTCTGTACCGCAATTGGACATATTCTGCAAAGAGGAGGTGCCTCATGAGTCACAAGTTCGCTAATGAAATCCACCATCTAAAATTTCTTCTTAGTCGAAATGGATGATGTGTAAGGCAGTGAAGCCACCTGGTAAAGGTTAGGGCTGATCGGCTTGGAAAAAGTAATGCGATATGCTAACAGTAGCGCAAATCGTAAGTCCAACAACATGGCCGACTGGCCACGTGTTCAGTAGCTGGACTTTACCAACTGGGCATCAGGCTTGTCATAGCATCCATGTGAAGGATGGGAAGGTCCCCATTTTTTAACAGTCAGTGAGATTGTTCTTCTATGAAATGTCTGGTACAGCCCATGCCCCGACTTGAGGCAGAACGAGATGTCAACAGACGTCTGTTGAGACTAATTCTCAGCAGACAACGAGCTGATTCGGAGACTTGCCTCCTCATTCTCTCTCTGTTGAAATGTTGCATCAACACAGTGGGGGTATTACGGGGGGTTGGGGGGGGCTGCCCAGCTCAAACTATTTCTGTCAGCTACTCACTTTACCCGTTGACGGAAGCAAGCATTTTGGAAATGCCTCGCCAGCCCTCGAGTCCTGACCTACCGACTTTAATCATCTCTCAGCTCTCAGTTTTGTGTGCGTTTTTTTTGTGTGTGTGTGTTCTAAAAATCATATCCCTTAGAGACAGTGTAGTCATTTGGACACATTAATCTGTTTAGCAGCAACGGGAACGTCTGCAGTTTGCCCCAACGCTTCAAGTTATGCCTTCACTGTGAATGGTAAACAAAGACACAAAATTGTATTGTCACTTCAGGCAAAAGGAGCGGACGCCCTCACAAGATGGATTGTGCCTGATATTGGTGTGGGGGCTCAGTCTGGGTTGCAGAGTGTATAGCTTATTCCATAGTGATGTCCCCACCAGACTGATTAGCGTGTCGGCACAGAGTACAACATAAAGGGCATCCAGGCTGTTTGCCTGTCACGAGTCACAGGGCCGTAGGGTGAGCCCACATCCGTCTTGACTGTGCTCCTTTTGATGTAAGGCAGCAAGTCTTGCTACGCAGAAGGATAAACATGCTTGAAAAACCCTTTTAAGAATACCTACAAGAAGGTAACAGAGGCGGTAATGAATAACGGCCAACCGCGTCGTTCGCCTGACTGGAATGCAGAGCTCCGGAAAGCCGATATCAAACGCGAGCTGGCAGACCGGCAAACAAAAGCGAAACGCCGGCGTAGTTTATGCTCCTGCACATCCTCGCCACCCTGCCGCACGCACGATCTGCGTTTTTCACCCAATTACAGCTGGCGGGTCGCCTCAGTCACCGAAAGCTGCCGGAGCGAGGCAGCCGCGTCCCTGCTTGCGACATGTACCTTTTTTGTGTTTTTAGCAGCTTCACCTGCTCCACGTGCATTT
>JAODKC010000047.1:15797234-15828260 GCA_026777985.1 Mormyrops attenuatus | reverse complement strand
CCACCCCCATTCAGTAGCTAGACTGCCTCGTAATCTCATTTTGTGGAAATAAAAATAAATTTAAAAATCCAGATTTACGAAAAACGAAGGACTTACTACGAGTAACAAAATGAGCAGGTTGATATCATCAGTTTGAGCTTGGTGGATTACTTTTATTTACTTTTATTTGTGTATCAAGATAACATGGATGTGCATGCATTATTGCTGTTTTTAAATGCATTCGCTTGGCAGAGGCTATTTCCAAAGCAGCTTACTGAGGTCTCAATCTAATACTCCGAGGAGCTTTAGCACTCCTATAAGCGGCAAGTCATTTTGAGAAAGTGTCTCGCTAAATGGCGGAACAATGGTTTTCCCCCTCAGGCTTCATCTGCCGCTCGGATCTTAAATATGGTCTGGTTAACTGGCAGCGGGCTGGTTTAGAGTCATTCCGCGGAATCGTGTCTATTTATGGCTTTTTGCCTCCGGATGTTTGTTTTCCCCAGCTCCTGTGCTCCATCAGTCTCGGGACATAAAAACGGGTTTATGGGACAGCCTTAAGTGTTTCGCCGCTCTGTGCTCCGATTCCGCATGATGCCAGACGGGAGTTCAAACCCTGAAGAGGCCGGACTCTACCGCCAAGTCCCCCTCACGCTTTCACTGCATTTCTCGTCGAAAATCTTAACTGGCCACCTGCTCCGTCTGTCGCTAAGTGAAGCTGTTTTGTTTATTAGATTCCAATCACCTGTGTTCTTCTATTTTTGGATGTCGAAGCCACAAGGAGAAGTAAGAAAGCAAGAAGATGTATGTTAATCTTGGCTGTGAGGAAGGCAAGACCTTCATCTACCTCTGCGTTCATTGATTTAAGAGAGTAAATTCGGAGTAAATCTTTCCATACCCATTTATTGGGCAAACATGGTATTAGAGGAGTATCAGATGTGCTGGATAGGTGACTCATCAAACGACGGTTAGTTATATTCCAAAAGGCTGCTTACGTCGAAGGTCATTAGAGATTTGCTGAAAAACAAGCAAAGGTCATTAGAGACTCCGAAACCCAGCTGGCTCCATCCACTCCAGGGTTGCCAACAATTTGTAAATTTACGGACAGTGCATATTAAAGTCATCGTGTCCATGAATCTGTAATTAAAGTCAACTATCTGTAACACCTAAAAAAAAAGTAAAAATTGGGTGTCAGTAGAAAATATGGCATGTCGGTAAAAACAGACAGTCTTGTCAGTAAAATCACTAATTTAAGATCCAGTGATCCACACCAACTGCAGCGAAGGTCGCACTGGCTGGGGATCAGTCTCCATTATCACTGTTCACACCATGATTTCCAGTGCCGACTGTCAGCGTCCCACACAGGAAGTAGGACTGTGCTGCTTGTTTACTTCTGTATAACAGTTAAAGGAATAAGCTTTATGTACAGATGGCAACATTCACCCACTCCCTGTATTTGTTTAACATTATAAAAGCTAGTTTGGAATCGAACAGTATGTTTTTTGCTATTTTTTATTTTTATTGTGCCATTTTTTTTCTGGACATCACTGTTATCCACTAGAAGCTGTTGATCTTTTTTGTGTGTTTTTTTAATTACTTGTAGTCGACATTCAAGCATGCACAAGAAAGAATGTTTCTTTTCTTGCGTTGCCAGGCCTGTAAGATATTCCCCGAGCAGTACTTTCTCCTCCTGATATCTCTCGTGAACTCGAATCCTCAGTAACGTCCAAAATTTCCTTTCTTCCTTGCATGCTTCCACTGGGGCAGCTCTGGAGGTTTACGTCCTCAGCACAGACAGCCAGGTTCAGGACTTCAGGTTCCCACAGACCAGTAACAGCATTACTATTCAGTTGTCCGCCAACACCGTCAAGCTCAACAGTAAAAACGGTGAGTCGTCGTTTCCGTTAGCATCCCGCTAACCACTGACACATAGCTACATCAGTTGTCATCACTTGTCTGTTTCTGCATTCTGTAGGTGTTGCCAAGCTTGTGTTCGTCCTCTACAAGCGCCTAGGCCGATTTCTGAGCACGGAAAACGCCACCATCAAACTCGGCCCTGAGGCTGGTGGGCGGAGCCACCCCATCGCCGTGAACTCACACATTATCTCGGCTTCCGTCAACAAGGAGTCCAGTCGGGTGTTTGTCACAGATCCTGTGATCTTTACGCTGGAGCACATTGACGTGAGTCTCTGCCAATCAGCACTGGGTCTGGAAAGCACTTGGACGATGCGGCCAATTCTTTTTGCTAGATTTAGGTCACAGATGAGTTACATTGAGCTGACAAGCTAAAAATTAAATAAGTCTACAAGAGCAGCTAATAGAACTTTAGTAAATTCTGCAATCAACATTAAAATGTAAACGATGCCATTTTGTTGTATAGCAGAAAATTACCTTTGAGATTAGCCACACACTGCTGGAGGGAAATCAGTCGGGCATCAACTATGGTTCGTCTTTTAAAGCCGTTGAGAGGAATCCCATTGGCATGCCATTCAACTCGTTCTTTATCAACGGAAATTGTGCAGTTTTGAAGGGTTGCCATGCAACAATTATGCAGGGTTGAGAGAGGCTCCTATAATCAATGGTATTATTGCAGAGACAGCTCTCCTATAGCATGGCAAGTGTTATATTCAAATTAAAAGCATACGGTTTTGCAAAATGTTGTAGAACATCCACCAGTTTTCCTTGTGTGGCCTCATTTGAACTCCATGGCGTTCTTGTTCAAAAGAGCTGGTGCCAAGATGTGATCGTCCATGAGCAAACCAAGCAGGACACATATGAAATTAGCTACGTTGAAAGAAAAATTGTGCAATAATATCGACGTGGTTCACATTAATTAATTTTCCATGTCACTGACCATCCCCATTCTTAATTTTGTCATTCTCTTTTAATAAACCGACTCGTGAATGTATGGGAAATCTTTTGCTTCTCAGACGGAAAATTACTTCAACTCCAACTGCTCTTTCTGGAACTATTCGGAGAGGAGCATGATGGGATACTGGTCCACCCAAGGCTGTAAGCTCCTTGCCACCAATAAGACTCACACTACATGTTCCTGCAACCACCTCAGCAACTTCGCCATCCTAATGGCCCACCGTGAAATCGCGGTGAGTATAACCACCCCCCCCCCCGACAGTGGGTTTCATTATGTGGCTGACTTATTTAAACACCAGGAAGAACAGCAGAACAGCGAAGGGGGTGGGGGGTTATTGAATTCCCTGGGGGTGGGAGTGGAGATGGTGGTATGATATTACTCCAGCCTGGAGACCGACTCCGCGTGGCTGTCACTTTCATCCCGCATTAATTCCTCTCCCCTAACGGCCTCGCCGCCTGACGGATGGCCCATCCCTCCAAACCTTAATCTCCCCTCCCCGCAGGACCGGGACGGGATGCATGAGCTCCTCCTGACCATCATGACGCGCGTGGGCATCGCCGTTTCCCTGCTGTGCCTGGCCATCAGCACAATCACCTTCTGCTTCTTCCGCGGTCTACAGAGTGACCGCAACACCATCCATAAGAACCTCTGTATCAACCTCTTCCTCGCCGAGCTCGTCTTCTTAATCGGCATCGACATGACGGAGCTGAAGGTACGCCTCGTCCTTTACGCTCGGAAACTCCAGGGACTCTCGATTGTCCGTAAAAACCAAGGCCTTTCCCAAGAACAATTAGCACCTCGCTAAATCAGGTATTTTACAAGAAGGGCCTTCATTTTCATTTACCAGTTTTTGTAAATCAGCCTTTAACACCTTAAACCGCCCCTACTTCATGACAGTTTGGCTCACTTCCCCCCGGCCATCTCCAGGTCCGCTGTCAGTTTGACATTCTATTGCCTAAAATATCTGCTTTTGATGTCAGGTTTAAGTGCCAGGGAATCTCGACTGACTGTTAAGTGTACTCCCCCCGCCCGCCTGCCCCTGCCACAGGTGCCCCCCTTCCTTTTATATATTTAGATCAGGGGCTGAAGCTCATATCGAAAATGGCACCACTTTTGTCCTTGTTTTTTGCACTTGGAGCAGTTCAGGCTATGTAGCCATTCGCTACACACAGAAGGCCCCCCCTCCCCCAGGATACATACCGGCCGCCTTCGCGTCGGGAGAGCACGTCCTTAACCGCAGGCCCACCCCAACGCCTTGGGTGGCTCTAATGAGGCGTGAGAGACTTGGGGAGGGCGTTGGGCATGCGGCGTGCCCCTGGGGGTCTGGGATAAGCAGGGAGCACGTCTGGGCCTTCCGCGGAGCTCTAATCTGTTATCCAGAATCAGGCCGCAATCTCGCCAATCCACGAAAGCCAACTTCTCCGTTCCCGTCGGCTGCTCCCAGGTCGGCTGCTCCATCATCGCTGGGATCCTGCACTTCTTCTTCCTGGCCTCCTTCGCTTGGATGTGTCTGGAGGGCGTCCAGCTGTACCTGATGCTGGTCGACGTCTTCGAGAGCGAGTACTCGCGCAAGAAGTACTACTACATCTCGGGGTACCTGGTGCCCGCCATCGTGGTCGGCATCTCAGCGGCCGTGGACTACAGAAGCTATGGGACCAAAAACGCGTAGGTGTCGGCATTTGTCGGCCTTAAAAAAACTGGAATGATACTCGTTAGAGTAGGGATACGCTGCATCTTACAACTGTTGTCCAGTATGAGCTTTTTGGAGCTATTCATGTGCTACATGAATGTATTCAAGGAAGAAACAAAGCTTAACTTTGTTTCCCCTAACACAGTGTTTCCTGACCTGGTTTTTGGGGTCCCCCCAGACAGTCCATGTTTTTAGCTTGAGTTGGGAGGGAGCAAAAATGTGGACTGTCTGGCAGGGAGCTGGGATGGAGCAAAAATGTGGACTGTCTGTGAATTGACAAGGTTGGGAAACACTGTGTTAGGGGATGATTGTGGGTTGATAAGCTTGGTCATTATCAGTAAGAGGTGACAGACCTCTGTGCCATTAAATGTCCAGCCAAAGACATCACGCAGTTATATTTATTAGTAATGTCTTGTTGGTTAATTTTAATATGTGTAGCACATGAATAGATGCCAGAAGTCTGTACTGGACAGCAGTTGTAAGATTGATGGACGGATGGACATTAACAGATCATCATAAGATCTGCGTCGGTCGGCTTACCACGTTTTTCATTTTGCTGTCCCTTCTAGTTGCTGGTTGAGAGCTGACAATCACTTCATCTGGAGCTTCATTGGACCTGTAACCTTCATAATCATGGTAAGCGGAGTCTTGTGTTTCTGTGAATGGACCTTTGGCAGGGGCGGAGCCTGACCGTTTAGTACAGGATAACCCCCACGCCAGCATTCCAGTGCAGCCATTGAGAAATGTAATCAGATCAGAGCCGCGTGATTTCAGAGCCGGCTGGGACTTAGCGGTCAGCTGGTGGGTAGTAGGTCAGGTTCACACCTTCCGGACCTTAGGAAACGCACCCTGTGCGATTGGGGCAGCTGCCTCTGCTTATCCGTAAGAGGATTTCTGTAGGGTACCCTGCATGTGTGGGCTTATGTTTGTGATACACAGCTCTGTGTCAGACAGATGGAAAAAATGTTCCACAGCACGTTGTGAAAACATCTCAAAATTTAAGTAAATCTGGACATTGACACCTTTTAAGTCTGACGTTCAATTTATTCACAAAGACTAATGCACACAAGGACGACATGTTAAATGAACTGTGTCTTATTTGAAAGACAGATATATTTCCTGTAGGGTTTTTAATATAAAGAGACTTTTTTATTGTGTATTAAAATATACAAGTCTTATGTATTGATTTGTTTTATTACTGTCGTTGCGTATTTTTTAAAATTCGATACTATTGCAAATTCATAAAGTCGAAAGCAGAATCAGACTGGACATATTGAAAAGATATGCTGGGGATCGAAGTCAGTGTTTCAGACTTGTGTCGATTGTACAGCATACTGAATGTGAACTGTATCAGTGGTCCTTTTCTCCGGATTTAGCGGTCATACTTTTATTATGAAATGCTTAGGTTCTGAATCCATAGAAGTTAAATCGTTCCATGGATAGGTTAGGTATCAAAGTGGGATTTACTAAGATGAAGGTGTAAGGTCCTGTATCGTGGAACTCCTGACCTTCCATTTTTATAAAGTCACTTTAATTTTCGGCGAGGCGTCGTTTGTTTATTGGATGTTTATTAAATGTGCTGTCAGCAAAAACGGCGCCACATGAAGACCAGGGCGGCTTTTCTGCTCTGCGCCAGGTCTGTAAGAATGATTCACATGAAAAAGGCATTCACCGGCCTGAGGCCCCAGTGCCATCGGCACCGTCTGTGTCTCCAGCCCGGCCTTTAATATCGCGCCCATCTCACACCGAGTTCACCGCACACGCTCGACTGGAAGCTTTTACCACCGGCCGCATCTCCCCCCGTGCTGTCGCCATGCTGCGAGGAGCTGTTTTGCAAGCGAAGGGGAGCCCTAGGGAAGGCTGCTGGGGTAGCAAGTGCATGGGGGGGAGGGGGTGTGTTTGTGGCTCCCATTTCAGTTCCACTGTCTCATCAGATCTGTGTCTATGCTGCGGGCTCTGTGAGATGCATTCTGAGCCGCCGGTCGCATGCAGGCACGATCAGGTGACGGTTGAGCAAATGTAACACCAGTGTAATACGTGATCTAAAAGCCCCCCCCATGCCCCCCTCCCCTCCTGTACCACCATGCACCCCCTCCATATTCCCGAGATCGCTCCGGTCCTTATTGCTGGCTGCTTGATTTCAGGGCGGCACCGGTGCTGGGTCTTTGACAACGGCATGGCGAAAGACAGAAAGACCCAAACAAGTCACAGGGACACACAGAGGAGCTCTCTGCACATCTACTTCATCCGTCTGTTTTGCTCCGATCGGCTTGTTTGTCTTCAGCTTTCAGATGGCAGATAAGAAATGCCGTCAGATCAGTCGATATTTCCCCGGCGTCT
Source organism: Mormyrops attenuatus (assembly GCA_026777985.1). Taxonomy (NCBI): domain Eukaryota; kingdom Metazoa; phylum Chordata; class Actinopteri; order Osteoglossiformes; family Mormyridae; genus Mormyrops; species Mormyrops attenuatus. The sequence goes on along the minus strand of JAODKC010000047.1, from coordinate 15,821,382 downwards.
GTCTCCGCGGTCGTCTGTGTGCGGGCGAGCATTTGGTTTAGGAGACACGTCGTTTTCATGTGCCCGCCAGACTTTATGTCACGTGTGTCGCTTTGCGTTTAATTACGGAACCGCCGCTTCTTCAGTAGAGGGGTCCCTTTCAGCAGCGTGTCTATCGACGTAAAGCAAAACCCCAGTGCCCGTTTTCCTATTTCTGCTCATGTGGCTTTTCAAGACGACTGGCTGGCCTGAAAGTTTCCGAGACTCTGACGGGGCAAGTAAGCTGCCCGATTTTCGGGGGCCACCATTTGCCTCTGTACCGAGCGATGCTGAGCTGCCACTGAGGCAAAACAATGTTAATCCCTGAGGAGTCCCGGAGGTGAAGGCCGATCTCTGCCCCCTCCGAAGTCGCAGCCAGAATTCCCTGCTATACGCAGATCTACTTTACTTTCTCTCATCCATTCGGGTCGCAGACTGTTTGTCTGTGACATTATGATCTAGGGTTTTGCCTCCTTTTTTTGAGAGCTATGCTTTTAATTTATTAGCCCCGGATCAGCATTTTCATGTTCCCGTTGATATTTGATGACGTTAAATCTGGCGCCAGGCTTCTCATGGGGGGGTGTATGTCGTGTCTTACATTAGCCCTTTAGACTAATCAGCTTTGAAGGCAGGCCCTTTTCAAATCAATAATGACTAGACAATTAACAACTCCCCGATTTAATTCGTGCATTAACAATGACATATTAACATTGGCGTCATTCTGTTTTGACAGCTAAACCTCATCTTCCTGATTATAACCATGTACAAAATGGTGAAGCATGCGTCTTCACTGAAACCTGACTCCAGCCGGTTGGAGAACATCAAGTAAGTGAAGTTACTGGCTTTCCATGACATGAAGTCATCTTTAACGAGATTATAACGTCTATCTGCCGTTACCCGCCTGGCCGTCTCGACGTCACTGCACTCCCAGCCAGACGCCCAAAATTAAGTTTTATTTAAGTTTTAATAACAAAGGTAAATGGAATAACAGCAGGGGCATATTTCATTGTTCTATCCTGGAAGCCGACAGCTTGGCACACAGACCCACACCTCATACCCCCAGTAAAATCAGCACAATTTGAAGTCCTTTTATTGATAATTTCATATTGCACATCCTGGGTCTATTACAAAATTCTTTTCTGGATGTGTAGTGTGAGGATTTGGAGGAATGTTTTTTCTTCAATGCAGTGTCTAGTATTCTTTCTACTACTGTGTGTTTATTGATTACTTTTTTCTGAAAATGGTATCGATTAGTTATATAAACATATTTGGGGGTTTCAGTATGGTGTGTGTTTTAATCTGCTGCATTTAAACAGTATTGCAGAACAGTTGTGCACAGATACACGCCGCCACTGCTGTGACTACACTGGCTGGATCATTAGGGAGAGCAGACAGACCGATATCTTTGGACATCCCATATTTTACTGTTTTAATCTCTATTTTTACTCTGTTATGTGATCACCTCCATTTCTGTATCATGGTGTCATGTCTGTATAGTGCTTGCACCTTAATAATATATGCACACTTAATAATAATTCTCATTTAGCGTTGAATAGATTTATATTACCAAAACACAAGTCATCCGAGGAGACATTTTAAATGCAGAAAGCACAGAGTTTCTTCAACTGACATGTGGATTAAATGGATTAAAGGCCATCCCGTAAATGAACTTGCTGTTGTACCTTAACTTATATCCACATATTAGTTAATGGCCAAGTGGCGTCTGGTGTCAAATAACCGTTTATGGTTTTGCCTCAAATGCCAAAGCTAATTATACAGCTGCATTAGCTAAATACAAAATGGTGTAATAACCATTGAGAAGCTTATCAGTCACACTAATAACATTGATGCTTATTGATTATCGATAAACTTGAACTGTTTCCTTTGAATCTATTTGTTACTGATTATGTGCTTCATTAGTCACGCAGCCATGGCTACCCAACAGTGCCACCAGGCTTTCAGCCGTCTTTCAGCTTTATTTATGTTGAAAATAAAGTTCTTAAAGTAGTGTGAGCCCATCTGCTGAAATGTAGCAAACAACCGGGAGCGACGGGGGTGTTTATCGGTGGGGCTGGCACTAAGTGACACCCAATCCCTTTTAGGGAGACGGCGAAGACATCTTCCTTACTCGTTACGGACAACGAAAACAAACAAACAAGAGAACGGGCAATTTGGAATAAATGAGCTATTCATTTAAACATGCAATTTCCCGCACTGTCTCGAAAGAGTCAGAGGGGGCGCGTTTCCCCCCTCCGGTTACTCCGAATGGGTGTGCCGCCCACCTCCCACTAGGGATGAGAACCATCTGCTGTACTCGGAGTAACTGTCCTGCTTGGTGGTGATTTAAAAGCGGAAGCTATCGGTGGGATTTACTCAGTCGTTAGGGTCTTAAACTCCCTGGTTGTGGTGGAGGGGGTTTGGGGGGTGTAACAAGTTGCATGCTGTGGACACAGGCGGGGGCTAATCTCCAGCATCTTTCTCCCTCTTCCCTCCCTCCCTCCCTTCTGCCTTTTTTTACCCACACCAGTAATTACCGTGTTTGTGACGGCTACTATAATGCAGATTTGCCTGGGTAAGCGCTACCTTGTATTAATGTGACATCTTTTTGTTTGGGAATCCCAGAATAATTTAATTTTCTGTTCTACAAGCGTGACTGAATTTTACTCACCCCTCACACTAAAGTTTTCAAGAAGAACCTAACCATTAAACAGATCTGTAATTAAATTAATGAGCAAAAATTATTCGTGTCATTAAATCGATCGGAAATTATAAGTTCCATTTGATTTGCTTTGGAATCTTAATTACGTTCATTACTCATTTTCCGGCATTGTTTTTCATTTTATCCCAACGTCTAACGTACCATTTGTCCTTCTTTATCTAATTTGTGTTTCCTCTCCTGCTTCTCCAGCTTTCTAGCTATGCAGATAACAAGTCATTTATCAAGTTAGAACATTACCGAGGGCCTGAGTTTTTCACTCTTTCATTTTAATCCTCATCTTTCAACATTATTCCCTCGTTTCATTTCGATCCCAGCATACAGTGACATCCACTGGGCACCTCGAATGTCTTTGGACTTCATTTGATTGGCAGGAATAATTACTAAGAGGCAATTTGTGTAGCATCCGTGTCCACCTGTTCTTTGTATACATGTGTTTGTGTTTTGGCGTTGCATGCAGTTACGTGCTTCATCTTGTCCTCATCGCTTAAAGAAACAGACAAAATGTCCTTTAAAACCGGTGAAGGTCTTGTAGCTTCTCAGGGTCCCCATGCTGACCTGCCATCGGCCCCCAGTTCCAGTCGGAGCCATCGTCATGTTGCGTGGCTAAGGGATTAGCTAATTAGCACTCTTAGTGGTTTCCTAGACATGTGAGTCATCTCGGCCCTGGAACATGTGGCTGTTTTGTGATGGATTCGTTTGTCTCTCGTCTTCAGATCCTGGGTCCTGGGAGCCTTCGCTTTGCTTTGCCTGCTGGGATTGACCTGGTCCTTTGGTCTCTTCTTTATGAATGAGTCTTCCATCGTCATGGCGTATCTCTTCACGATATTCAACACTTTACAAGGAATGTTCATCTTCATCTTCCACTGTCTTCTCCAGAAGAAGGTGAGTAGGAGATGGAGCTTACTGGTGCTTCCAAGGGTTGTTTTGTCTTTACAGAGGGTCGCCTTTAATAGTGAAAAGCAACAGAATTAAATACTTCCTGGCAGCTATTTATGACTGGCTTCCTACATCTTTCTGTCCGTGTCGTCACATGTTAGCAATTGTTTCCTGAGCGGGCCGATGTTTTCCTTCGCCTTTTTTTCAGTGTGTAGCATAAACCACGGCTAACCTCATGCCACGGTAACCCCGATTGTCTGCCTCTGCAGGTGCGTAAGGAGTACAGCAAGTGTCTGCGTCAGTCCTACTGCTGTGGGGGCCTGCCGGCCGAGAGCTCGCACAGCTCGGTGAAGACATCCACCACGAGGGCCAGCACACGCTACTCCTCTGCGACGCAGGTACCTGGAACGAACGACGAGTCCTACGCGGAGTCAGCTACCCACGTCACGTGTCTGCCGTACGCGTTCTGTCTGCTCCGCGCTTTTCCCTATCATCTGTGGTATCGCCATTTGCTCAGTGATACCACCATTAAGTCAGATAAAGGAGGGGTGAGCTGATAGGCTGATCTTGGACTATTAGGGTTATTTGCCAGCATTTTTCTATGATGAAGGAGACAGAATCCATGTTGTACATGGTGTGTTTCAGCAACATGTAACAGAATACTGTAGTCTAAGATTTAGCTGACTTAAGCTGGACCGCACCATTCAGACTTACAGTTAATTACAAAGCCCTGTCTGGGTTGCGGTGCCATTTCTGCTAAGGGTTCCCATTCTCCATCCTGTGGGGTCTCAAAGGCCGGCAAGCTGAGGCACGAGTAGGATGACCACCTAATCCATGTCAGAAGGGACACAGGTTTTACAAACTACTTTAAAATTGAAAGGCTCCTGTGTTTGGCTAAATTGGTTGGTTCATTTCATGCTTTGACTGGTTTGCTTCCTTGATTGAAAGTTGTTTCACAGTAACATTAGTGACATATGCATGATTATAGGAGACTGACCAGTCAGCACGCAGCAAGAATGCAATGCCTAAGTGAAATCTGAATCCTTTTAATTGAAATGGTTGAAATGGTACTTTAGTGTCCCTCCTGACTTGGATTAGGTGGCCACCCTAAGCATGAGTAGATGTGGCATCCAGGGCTGCCTCTGTACATAATGATTCATGGGCACCGAAATGTCAAAACGGGGAAGACCCAATGCCTTCTATCTGCTCTTATTGGCTAGAGCCGTATCAGGAGGATGTGGAATGACACCGTCAGGAAGCAATCAGAATCCTCGTTCATGTCAGGTGACATCAACAGCAGCTCAACTCTTAACCAAGGTAAGCTCTTTATTTTGTTTCTGACTGAAATATTACTTGATTGCAGCTGAATAATAATAATAATAATAATAATAATAATAATAATAATAATAATAATAATAATAAACATTATAATGTTGTGATGATGTAGAAATTCAACCATAATTATTTTGTTAAAAAGGATCTCACATTTTGAGATCTGTTATGTCTTAAATAATGGGGAAAAAATATATTTATTTCATTTAATTGGTCAGCCCGTTAGGAAACACTAGGTAACCCAAGTCCATTTTAATAACATTATATGTAATTAAATACACTTTGATCGGCAGGAGGATGACAGAATGCTGACAGGACCAATTTGTAGGGGTGTTTAAACAAAAACTGTTCACTTAATATGAGAACGCACTCAAACTGTAAGCGTGTGGACAGGACTTTAGGCAGCGCTCCCTTTCCCCTCTGGCTTTGATATCTTAAAATGGATATATTTAGATTTTATTCCAAACAATGAGATCCAACATGACTGGAACCAGCGGAGAACTGATCCTTGTGATCAGGCAGTAATGAGGTTCTTCTCTGTGGAAGGAAATTATGAATCCTATACATTCAGCCACAAGGCACAACTGGGAGAGTTAGACACAGACCTTCTCCGAGTCCGAGTTGCGGGGTCGATGTGGCTCCGCGTTCCCCTTCAGCTGCCTCTCGTGTGTCTATCCACGCGTAATTGCACGTCTTAAACGACTTGCATACTGTTGGGTCGCACTGGGCGGAATCCGATTGAAATTGACAGGCCCAGGTCAGAGATGTCCGTTGTATTTAAGGCACTAGAGGTCTGTGATGTGAGCCCACTGCAGATGTTGTGAAAATTCTCTGTCTGTACCACTGTTCCAGGGATGACCAGCAATTACCTACTAACTAACCCCCTTCTGCGGCCCCACGGCACTAACAACCCGTATAACACCCTGCTCGCTGAAACGGCTGTGTGTAACACCCCCCCGGCTGCCGGCTTTGCCTCCTCAGGTGTGCATATCTACCCCTTTACAGCCTTGCTCTCCCTATCCCTCTTCATCATCTCCATCAGTCCATCATCGCATCAGCAGCAGATAGATCGCATCCCATCGCCATGTTTACCTTTCCTTGGGTCACATGACTCACCCTCGGGGTCTGTGGACCCATTGGCATGAGATTTCGCCACTCTTTACATTGTACAAACATTTATTATTATTATTATTATTATTATTATTATTATTATTATTAGCAGCAGCAGCAGAGAACATAATGTCGGTGGAAGTAGTTTCCTAAAGCTTAGGGGAATGTGCTAACTTTTTCCTCTTGATGACTCTGAAGAGTTTTCGAGTTTTTATATTATTTACGAGTTAATGGGTATTGAGATTCCTGAACGTGTTTTTTTTATGCTAAAGATTATAAATGACAGACATTATTTGCTCCGTGGGGCATTTCCACAGCAACATCCCGGCACAAACAAAACTTAATGCATTTTTAATAGAGTCGGTTTGTTTTAAAATGAGCCATGCTAAGAAGATAGGTCGTATGGCTAAGTTTTAGCGCTATGCACAACGTAAAAGTTAAATATGCACAAAATCAGTGTCAGCCAAACGGGAGGATCCTGAGAGTTGTAGTGTATTTATTTTTAGTCTTTCTGTTAATCCACCTGACTTCTGTGTATTTTGGAAGTAGGAAAAATACTTCTGGAGAGAGGTGAAGTCAGTGTGGAAGCAAAGCCTCTACGCAGCCATCAGAATCACTGGTGTCTTGTTCAAAATTTCCATCTTGTCCATTTATATAAAAATAGATTAAATCCTTCATGATAAAATACAAATTAATTTTCTATGTAATGCAATGTTTCTATTTAATGTAACTGATTTTAAGTTGTCTATTTAAATAAAACTAGATTAAATCCTGTATGGTGAAATGCAGAATAATTGTTTTCCTACATGACAGAATGTTACTATTTCTTGTTTTCACAAATTTTAAATTGAACTTACAGAACATGCAGAGCGTCGCCTTTTTTACTGAGACCCTGGTGATCAGAGGGACTGCTGCGTAACTTTGGAATGTCGTGTCTCAAATTTTAGCAAAACACATTTACGATGGGGCCAGTAGGCACTGATTAGAATAACCCACAAACAAACATAAATCCTTTAGTGTATGCTTTCAGTTTCAAAGAACACTGTTGGTCAGAGGGTAAAAAATACTAACCTGTAAAACAGCAAGATATGGGACTGTTTAGACAGCTTTTTCTAAATTATTTAGAAAATAATGTATATGCCTTGTATTGAACTCCACAGAATTGGAGGCAAGGAGTGAATCTCATACCAGCAGCTTCAGTTCCAGAGTGTTTGCTCCCTCCCCCCTTTGTAGATAAAGATGATTTTACAGGAAACTGTAAACAAAATGCCGTCATCCCACACAGCACCGATTGTTGGGTCTTTTTATCATTTATTCTTTTGAAATCTGTTCCCATTCATTTTGCCTCATATTGTCATGTCTGTCTTTCTTTTGTGAAGCATGTTTGTCTTCTGACAATAGAGATTAAAATCCCTTATCTGAAACAACGGCATGTCGACATAAACTGCCCCTATATTCGAGCACAGAATGCCCCCATCTGTGTTACTTTATCACTGCCCCATATCTCTTGCAGGAATTTCACTTATCGCTCTCCTTTCGTCAGACTGACTCAGCCCTTTGATACTCACCTGCCCTCCTCCTCACCTCCCCACCCCCCCAATCATGTTAAAAATTTCACTTGCTTCCAGTTTTTATGACGCATGTTCGCAGAAACCAGACCGTTCGTCCCGGGTCGCGGCCGTCACGGGGGGTGGGCCGTGGCCATTTGCGCTGCTCCCCCGTGGCCTCCGCGGCGCCCCAAATGCTCAGTGTCGCCACGGAGATGTTGAGATTTGCTTGTCCTTTTGGCAATGATCCATCGCGTTATAATAAATCGCTGCACTTTTTTTTGTACATCAGCTACCCGTCGGTAGCCAGGGCAGGCTGACATGATGTGACTGGTACAAAGTGAGTCATCCCACCTGCTCTGTCTTGCTGTCAGCCGCCTTGTGGACCCCTGTCGTGAGAGAGATGCCTGTCCGTGTTAAACATCGCTCTCTTTTCCATCCCCATTGATATCTTCCCACTTTTCGGTTCTGTCCTCCTTCACCACCACCGCCTCTCCAGAAGGTTTTTTCATTTCAGTCTCGTAACCATGCTAGCTTGCGAGTTTGTGCCTCATGTGTATCTTTTTCCTTTTTTTGTATTTGTGTTGTGGAGTATTTGATAAACAGATCTTTGTGCATTTTAATACTGTTTAGGACAAATACCCACATTTCTTTTAGAAGAACGTGAGCAAAGGATGAATTCGGGGGTAGAGAGATGCTACCCAGGAGTGTGTGAAACGTACAGGGTGTCACCAAAACAAAAGCATGTCGAAGCTCCAGAGAGTGCAGCTGAAAGTCCCGGTAGCTTTGAGATCATTTTGGTAGGTTGTGTTTTTATAGCTGTGATCATTTGTTGAGCATGTTAGCTCGTTTTAACGCTATAATGATTTGTTTTGGTTCTATGAGCCTTTGACCACTACATTCAGACATATTCTGACATTGTGGATTAGGAAATCAAAGGCCCTCTTATGTCCTGAACAGTATTAAATCTTTTTTGTTACTTGTTTGATAGGTGCAATCTAACGGGGGCTTCCCTTGTGTGCTCCCCTCGCAGGACATTCGATGAACAACACCAGGGACACGAGCACGATGGACACGCTGCCCCTGAATGGCAATTTCAACAACAGCTACTCACTTCGCAACGGTGACTACGGTAACGGCGTGCAGGCTGTGGAGTGCGGCCTGGGCCTGGACGACGCCGCCTTCGAGAAGATGATCATCTCCAAGTTGGTGCACAACAACCTCAGGTCTTGTGGCAAGAGTCAGAATGTAGAGAGTGCCCCGCCAAAACTGGCCCTAGGGGGTGCCGGCGGGGACGACAGCACCGGCGGCATCCTCGACGACTGCTCGTCCCTCGTCCACGGGGACAAGATCGGCCTGGAGCTGCTGCACAAGGAGTTGGAGGCTCCGCTCCTCCCCCAGCGGACTCACTCGCTCCTATGCCGCCCGCAGAAAACGGTGAAGACGGAGGACGCCGACACCTATGCCTCACAGCTCCCGGCCAAGGCCGAGGACGTCCCCCAGTCCCCGAACAGAGACTCCCTGTACGCCAGCCTCCCCAATCTCAGAGACTCACCCTACCCTGAGGGTGGCCCTGACACACAGGACGACGTCTCCCCCACTAAGGGGAGCGAGAACGATGATGCTTATTACAAGAGCATGCCCAACCTAGGAGACGGACTACAACCTCAGGTGTATTACCATATCAGCAGTGGTAATAGCAATGGGTACATCATCCCCATCAATGACGAAAGCTGCGTCTCAGAAGGAGAGGTCAAAGAAGGACAAATGCAATTGGTCACGAGTCTTTAAATACCGACAGATGAGTGAATCTCCACCAATGACCTCGCATCTGACATCCGCTCTGGCCCACCAGTCCTGGAAGGCACGACGTGTATATAGAGCGAGACTTCCCATTTCGTTCAGTTTACCCCATCTCTCATGCCGACCATAGATGTTTTGTGATTCGTTTCCCTTCTTCTTCCAAGACCATCTGACCGCGTGTTTGAACATAGCGAGGACACAACAGAGAGACGCACTGGCGTATTGCTGCCGGCCTCCATGTAGAATGTATGGAAGCGCCAGTGGTGAGGTCAAGTCTCGTGTTAAATACGAGTCAAGCTCCGGGACCAGGGTCCGGCCGAGGGTACGGCTGAGGGAGTTTCCCGACATCCCTATTCCTGTGAACGTTATGCGATCAGGAACGCCGGATTCGGAAGGCTGGCGCCAGAGTCCTGTCGCGGTGAAGAATGATGACCACTAGCAATCGAGCCACAAGCCTTATATTTTCTCAATGTTGTCAAAAGTAACGGCTGATGGAAAAAAATATATTTTGTTGTATCGCTAGTGTACAATCGAAATTTGTGACAACCGTAAATGTAATTTTCATTGAAATTTTAAAATTTGAAGAAACTATTGTGTAAAGGTTGCACATATGTTATAGAATGTGTTTTATTCTTCTTACAATTCAGTAACTGTAGTACGTTTGACGAAATATATATTAAAGATGCCGCAGAGAGGTATAGGCCATTTATTACCCATCTCCCCGCTTGTGAAACAGTGTTTTGCGCTCACATAAATTATGAATTTTGTCCAGAAAAGAAACAAAAAAAGAAAAATATTTGTATTTCACATTGCCAAAAAATGTACATACTGTATGATGGTTTAATGGAAAGGATGCAGCTCTTTTCATCTGACAGACCATGCCTTCCACACTTGGATAATTATGTAATTTATTTTACCACAAGTACTTGATAGAAGAAATGTAAACCGAGGCACTTAATGCCAGTTACTGACATCCGTTTGATTTTTATCCAGCTGCATGGGTTCGGCAATTATTTATAGATTTTGAAGGTTGAGAAAGGAGGCGGGGCTTATTTCAGCACTGTATGTTTACTTTATTCTTTTGTATAATTAAAGAGCCCATTACTAGAAAATGATGTAAATTCAACATTGTTTAATATTAAATAAATGTGAGGTTCTTTTTTTCATGTTCTTGTTATTATCTGTCTTCTTTAAATTATAAACGCCGGGGGGGGCGGTGTGAGGGTATAGTTATTAATAAGGAAAATATGTCATTAGAAAAATCTTAGCACGGTGGCGCGGTTAGCGAGGGCTGTTTCGGGCACGGTCCTCAAAGTTTAGTTGATTTTACCAATTTCAGCAGTTACTCCCCCTAGTTTAAGTCTCTAAAAATTGCACAGTAGCCATTTTTTTGCACAGTGGTCTGTTCTGTCCAAACCACAGAGAGATTCCTTCGTTTACTGACGCTGCACCAAATGGTACTGTCACCTGCTTACTTTGCTACTAGCGTTCCCAATCCTTTGTTTACGTCGCATCAAGTCCCAAAGGCTGCTCCCCTGTGTATTTTTAGCATGTCATAATAATAATCCTTAAGGGCAGGTCCTGTAATAGCCCTTGAACGTAAAGCAGTTTGCGCAGGGACTTGGAGAGATCGCTGTCATGGCAAGGCCTCGCCTTCGGCCTACTCTGGATGGGGCGTATTCAGATCGCAGGGCTGCATCTAGCGCCACCTGATAGCGTGACGGGAGACAGCCCTCCCGCTGAGGGACCCGTCATGGAAACCGCACCATCGTCAGCCTCTGCCATCTCCTGGCAGGACACGGCTGTCACGGGAAACCGGCAGCCTCGCCTGTGATGGGCACCACGCGGGAGACCCTCTATCTGTCATTGTCGTAATTAATGAATATTTGCATCTCTGTTCTGCTTCTTTTTCTTGACCCTGGGAGAGCGTGGGTTTGAGGGGCAAGTCACATGGAATGAGCCGGAATCCCCGTGGAAGCCGATCTTAAATCACGAGGGCAAAGACGCGAAAACAGCCTGATGCTGTTTTCTTGCTGAGTTCGGCAGCTTAATCTTAAGAAAAAAAAAACGGCTCGATCCACGCTGGAAAAGCGTTCTTTTATTTTGCGGCTTGTTTGAAAGGAGCAACGCCTTTTGATGCTTCAGCAGAGCAAATTGTCCCCTCTGGTGGGGTGGGGGGGGGTGTTTGTTTATATCGACTGACTGCGGCTCCCCTGCCTTTGCAGAGGGGAGATTGTCAGATGTATGAATGGGGATTTGCCAACCTGGGAATGGGACCATCATATGACAGTCATTATTCTATGTAATCAGACCAACTGTAAATCACTTTCATGCAATCGTCGAATATGACATATACCTGTATAGTCTGGCTACATCGCCTTTATAATCATCGATTACAGGCAGGCGTGCTGTGTATGTCTGTGTACAACTGTGAAGTGCAACTACAAAGAGGATTAAAGTGGAGGGAAAAGGTGCAAGCTAATGGATTTCACAAAACAAATAATCTGTTGCAGTGTGCTCCCCCATAGCGTGGAAAAGATATATAATACATTTCATAGAGATGAGATATTCATGTTGAAGCCCGGAGGACACAGACAGCTAATAGCTATTTGAAGATTAGCATCTCTTCCTTGCCCCCGTCAGAAATGTTCTTCCTCACGAATGTTCACTCGGCTCCCACCTCCAGCCCCCGCTGCTGTCTATATACCGAAGGCCACCACCGACACCCCCACAGAGGCCCGGATTTGAAGGTCAGTTTGTTTTCTCGATAAACTACGAAAGCTGGTATCACCACCGAGCCACGTGCTCCGATTCCGCTTTCCAGACGCGCCCGGCCTTCTCAGCATCGGCAGGAGAGAGGCCTTTTTTTTGCGCACCGTTGGCTTAGAAGTAGGCCAGGAGCCACGGGGCTGAGAGCAGCGTCGCTGGCGGTGAGCGAGGTGGGTGTCTCTCTGAGAGACAGAGTCTGACTTTTTATTAGCCTTCGCCTCAAGCCCGTGAGACACTTCTCGATTTCACCTACGTGGGCATGACAGAGGAGTTCTTCACACGTCAGTTGCGGTGCGATATGCGTGGATGAATGCCTACCCGCTAGCAGGCTAAACACTGACTAATAGCTTGCAGCAAATAGCCAAAACCTGTCAAAAATCATTTCGTTAGGTCAGGGGCATGCTACGTAAATGACAGGTAGCGCAGAGTTCAAAGAGACGCAAACATCCCACTAATGATGGACTGCTATAGGTTAAGGCTAATGGCGTAAATATTGACATGTGCTTACATAAGTCAGTTTTTTGCTGTCGAGCTGGAATGTGCAAAAGGACTTCATTTGCATGAAATGTGTGGAAGGACGAGGTTTGCGAACACTCTAAAAGCGACTGCACAGAGAGAGACACCCCCGTCTCACTGGCATTGTGGGTCCTTGCCAAACCGGTTCATAATTATAAGGAAAGTAGAGGATGATAATTATATTCTGGATATTACTCACATTAAGTTGATCTTCACATCGTATGAAGATGTTGTTACAGGCTAATAACAGGATTCGCAATTCTACTGGAGGAGACAAAAAATGTTTCAGCAACTCAAAGAGGTTTTTGCTAATATTTTCTTAACAGAGATTTCAAAACAATATTTGCATTGTAAACATGTTTGGTGCGGTCCCCGAAACATAAATCAGTCCTTTGAAGGGGATTCTGTCCACTGCAGGAGATTAGTCCCTGTAAGGGCTTTTAATAAATGCGAGGCGTTTGTGGAAATCTGCCAAATGAAAGGTGGAATGGAACAGCTCGCTGATGGTTATATCAAACTATTGTTCATGCTTTTTCAGGATTTGTAAGCCTTCAGAGAAGAACCTGACACCAGCAAGTGTCGACATCATTCAATTCTATTAAAACTGGGGAGGATTAAATATGTTACAGACAAATAAAAGCCCTGAAGTCAAGCCAAGCTTCAGTTCCGCGTCGGTCTCCCAGCCAAAACGAAACAAAGGCCTGGTGAGTTTGAGTTCCTGTCCTCACTTGGGTGTCAGAGAGATGCTGAACCTTTTAAAACCACAAACGGAGTAACACGACTCGGCGTAAGAGATGACTTACGCTGGGTTAACCTCCCGATGTCAGAGGCACCCCGAACGTACGGCCTAAGGCCCGAGGCCAGACCTACAGCTACCCCTCGTCAGCCGAAAACACGTCAATGAGCCTCAGAGTAACCTCCTCCCCACGGTACCCCCCAGTAATGTGGTGTTAGCAAAGTTTATATACCCATTGGTCAAGGGTTTATATATCTACAACCTTATTTTACAGGGATCTCAAACGGGAAGAGCGGAAAGGGTTTGTAGGCTTTTTAGGTTACTGTGAGGGGGGGGGGGAGTGGTCTCAGGAGGGGGAGTCAGGTGACTGTGGTTGTTTGTGTTGATTCTCTCCAGCTGTCCCTCGTTCATCATTAAAGATCTACTACGAAGAGAATCGCTCCTTCTCTCTCTCTCTCGCGCGCCCTCCGGTAAATCCTGGCCACACTCCTGCACCCCTTTTAACTGCCGTTCCCGGTTATTTGCCACGACGTGGGGAGCAGGCTGCCGGGAGTAATTGTTGATTAAGAAACGTGTTGCGGTCGATTTCTTTCCCCGCTAATCGTTCGGTGGGGACCACGAGGGGGGGGGGAGCTGAGGCCGCTGGCTGCGGATGGGTGTGCTGGGATTAATAAGGGCCTGACTTAATTATTTCAGCAGTCTGCTTCGTTTTTGGGGAACAGGCAGGAGCGTCTCGCGCTCTCTCGGTCCCCCCCCCCCACCTAGTGTTACACCATCATTTCAGTTCTGGATTCGTTTGCGAAAGAAGGAATATTACGTCTAATGTGCTACCAATTGGCAAGGTGGCATCTGGCAGTGAGGCAGCCGAGGGTCCCAGAGGGAAGGGGGCACTAGTTTTTTGACAATGGATTCTGGGTAGAGGCCCCAGCAGTAGAGGCAGCAGTCCCAATGTGTGGAAGGAACCTGGCTTCTGATGGAAGTGGCCTAACGGTTTTGTTTTGGCTTTTTGTATTTTGTTTTGCTTTGTAGTGAGGAACTGGGGGAGCCTTACTGGCCCTGTTTTCCTTGCATCTTTGTTGTCTGCAACCCAAGCTCATTGCTAAACTTAGGGGGAGAGAAATGTTCTTTGTGTGTGTGTGTGTGTGTATGTGTGTGTGCGTGTGTGTGTTTGTGTCCTGTAAGCCACAGCATCGGGACTGGGGTCTGCATCTGAGGGATGACAAGACTCATTTGTGCCGTGCAGACATGGGGCGAAAATTGTAAACTGTACTTACTCGTCTCCTGCGAGAAGCACCTGGGGATTAAGTTACCTGCGTTTTGGGGTTGCATGGGTCTCGTGGCCCCCGACTGTGCCATCGGAGTGCTGACATTAATATTAAACAGTTCATATAAGGTATAAAAAGCCAGCCTCCCCCAGGAAAAGAGAAGCACCGGCAGACCATTCTAGAATCTCGAGACCCCCTAGGTGCGGAGCTCTTCATATGTAAATGATCACTTACGAGTGACCACAATTGTGATATAATTAAGTCATTAATCCACAAATACGATTGTAAATTAATGATTAAGTTGAATCTAAGAAGGCTGTCAGAGACATAGGAGATTAAACGGAAGGTAGGAACAATAGGAATACAATATCACCACATGAGTGGTTCATGTAATATAGTGTTCTGAAGGAAATATTGTCATTTAACAGATTATGTTGAAACGGAAGGAGTGTCCATGCTGAATTGTTCAGCCCTTCAAAAAGCCTGACTTCTGGTTCACTTTGATTAACGGATTAAGACTGAACGTTGCCTTTTTCCAGTAAAAGTAAAAACATCAAGGTAATTCCCATAGTTAGGTACAATTAGCGATCGATACCTTTTCATTCATTTCCACAACATGGTTTCATTCAGGCTTAAGAGGTCACTGACATTAATCTACTCGCAGTTTTAATAACATAGTATGGAATATATTTAACGTAACGCGGCCCTTTGATATCACCGGTGAAGAAATATTTTATTGCATACTATGATATTAAACAAATGACACGTGCATTTGTGAGGCAGGACATCAGCGGTGACATTGATGTGAATTCTGACACAGGTGTGGCACCGACGCACTACAGTTTGCCAGCCCCATCGGGTAACTTAACACCGGTATGATACTGTGTGCCTGTTTACATCATTCACTGGGTGTTTATTAGGGGAAATGCAGCTCCCTGTACTAACACATTCTGCTGTTATGCTGCAGTACAGTGACTCCCCTGGTGTGTAAAGCACAGATGCTTTGTTCCATTATAAAGTTTTAGTTTTTCGGCTGTGATTCAGTAGAAAAATCAAAACTCGATTTTGGGGGGGGGGGTGGCGGGGGAGGGTGGAGTCTGATCACTAGCAGCACATGGCGCAATAAAACTTAATTGCACATGTTTGGAAACCCACCCGACACAGGAGAACATGTGGACTCCACAGCTACCCAGCGCTGGAGGTGTCAGGCTACAATGTTATCCTCTGAGCCACCTTTGTACGCTTTGAATCTATGAAAAATAATCCACAAGACCAGCTGCTGGGTCACCTTGCTGTAAACCAAACCAGCGTGCTCTAGATTAGTTTTAAAACGGCATTGTTCCCCACCTCCTGTTCCTAGTTGGGAAGCCCTGTTGCTTGTGTTAGCTTTCACATTTAGGGTGACATTGTGGAAGTATGTGGCCTCCAGCTCTGCAGGATCCCTGCCAGCCATCCATCCATCCATCCATCCATCCATCCAGGGATGGATTGGCAGCAAAAATCAGCCTGAGAATTTGCTCCCTCACAGCTCTCTGTCAGACAGTCCACATTTTTGCTCCCTCACAGCTCTCTGTCAGACAGTCCACATTTTTGCTCCCTCCCAGCTCTCTGTCAGACAGTCCACATTTTTGCTCCCTCACAGCTCTCTGTCAGACAGTCCACATTTTTGCTCCCTCCCAGCTCTCTGTCAGACAGTCCACATTTTTGCTCCCTCACAGCTCTCTGTCAGACAGTCCACATTTTTGCTCCCTCTCAGCCCCCTGCCAGACAGTCCACATTTTTGCTCCCTCCCAGCTCCCCACCTCTACAACTATTACTACTACTAGTGCTACAACTAGTACTATTCCTGTTACTATTGTTACCAGGTTGAATGCGAAGTAATGCCTGCTTTACTCTGCATAGTCACCAGATAACTGCATCCATTTTTACCAACAATAAGCAGGTTTTGTCATGATAGAAGGTCATATTCTGTTTCCATAACCAAGTCCTGACGGCATTCTTGACTTCTTCATTGGTCATGTAGCGATTTCCACAAAAACTCTTCTTCCAATTTTGGAAAACAATGCAAGTCGCAGGGCACTGAGGCTGGACTGTATGCTGGATGCGGCAGGGTGGGGAAACGCAGCCTCTCAGCCGCCTCCACAGCGGCATGTGAGCTACATGACATAGCCGCGCTGTATCGCTGCGTAACATTTTCTTTACCCCTGCGAATCCTCCTCAGTATTTGGTTTAAAGCTTTGAGCATAATGATGTGCTGAAAGAAGATTACTACACTTCTAGTGACAAAGCTGAGAATAGGATAACGTGACCGTTTCACAAAACTATAAAGTTATCTGGTGACTATGTAGAAAAGTGACTGTGTAATTAAAGAGCACATTCTAAGGACTATTCATGTTCAGTACCATTTTCCAAAACTGTCATAAGTAATAGTAATGGAGACATTACTCCTCACTCAAACCTTGTGTTATTATTATGATTATTATAATTTTTTTATTATTAATGACAACAATAATAACAATAACAACAACAACAACAACAACAATAATAATAATAAGAAGAAGAATAATAATATCTCTCTGCCATCAGGGCTGCTTGTCTTGCTGGTGTTAGAGAGTTTGTTATCGTTTTATATTTTCCAGCACCCTGAAGGTAGCGATAGACTCACCACATCTGTTCCTGACAGATATTTAACGATGCTGATTACGCCGATGAAGCCGGCAGCTTTCTCAGTGTTTATGTATGAGGGATATGTCAAGGTTAGCCAACGCCTTACGGCCTTCTCCTGTGACAGAGGGCGGCGGGCACTCGCTACGTCAAATATTACGGGTCCCTAACCCAATATCATACCCAGCGAAAGCAAACAAAGCCTCCCGTCTGTGAACAGACAAGAAGATTTGGATGAAGAGCCCCACGGTGTCACCAAGGCTTGTTAAAGCCCAAGACGGATCTGCATTATAATAATTAAATTAGACAGAAACAATTAGATCGTAAAGTCAGCTGGCAGGTCGGTGGAGCCGTGGGAATTTGGAAGTGTTCAAGAAATATTTGACTTCGCTTGGCAAGCGGGCGAGATTCACCCCGCTGCTGGGAACGTCCCCCTTCCAATATCATTTATAGCCCAGGACGGAGATGAAGCACTACCATATGTTCTGGGCCCCCGCGAAGCCACAGCTCAGGGGTGAGGGGGCGTTCGAGGGGGGGACCAAAGCGCTGCTTCTCGACTGGTCAAGTTCATCCGTATGTAGCTCATACTCTGTGCCACAGAAACGGGAAGACATGACAGGGGTGTGGGAATTTAGGGAATGGGGTGTATCGGCTGGGGATACATGACCTGTCTAATGGGCCAGCTCCATCGTTTTGGAGGGGGGGGGGGGGATGTATATCAAGATGTGCAGTTCTCTGGGTGTGGCTACACTGCAGAAAAGGCAACGAAGGAGAAATATGAGAAAACATCTCAGAAGGTCAGCTGACTGACAGCCAATTTGATAAACTTACACATCAATCAGCCAGGCAGCCTTATGGTGTGCGGAATGCGCAGTCGTGTTGTGGTGGCTATTAATAATCTCCATGTGTTAATGTATTTTTTTTTTATAAATATCAGGGTTAAACAATCATCAGTTCAAATATTTTACTGAATATTTTCAGGGAAAAAAATTAATGCCACTTCCATTAAGACAGTATTTCATCCATGCAAGGTTTCTAGTTAACAGCCAAAGTGCAATTTCCTCTGTGGGGATGTACGTCTAATTATTTTAGTGAGGTGTTCAATAAACTTTAACAAGGAGTGACAGGACACCCATGCCGTACGTGCCTGCAAACGAACCGGAACACCAATGCACGCTTATTTATAAGTTTATTTTGCATAAATGTCATTTGATTCGATGAGTGCTGGCATCAAGCATATGGAATCTTTTCATGAGGAATCAGTCTGGCAAATCGGCCGGTTAGACAGCGGCATTGTTGTGGCACTGTCGTTGTCATGACCATGCGTCCCTGAGCGCAACGCTTCGTAGGCAACATAGAAGAAGAAGTTTGATAGTGAGAAGAAATACAGGAGTACAAAAAAATGTATTACTGGGAGTGGCCTCATATCGAGAGAGATATTCTTTACATTACAGTCTTCCCGGGAGGGAAGGGGTCTTAAATGCCAGCCACCTGTTGTCGTGGGAAATCTGAAGAATCCCACAGGAATTGTGGACTGTGAGCATTTCGATCTTATCTGCATACTGGTTTTGCAGCGAACACCACAGGGAGGTAAGTTGGAGTCGTGCCCACTTTACACTGCGCCTGTCGCTGGTGTAGATATTGGTTGGTGATCATTTTTTGCGTACTTACCCTGAGCTATGGAAGCGACCATCCAGAAACTGTCCAAGGCGGCCCCAGGGAAGGTGCTCTGGCGTGGCTGACTCGGGACACTGGCCTTTGTGTGTAAACGTGCAGTGAAATGCCGAGCTTGTTCGCTGAGGTCTGGCCGTTACGGTCACAGATGTCACCATGGCTGGGGAGGGCGGGGGGGTGTACTGGCTCACCTGGAATCCAAATATTTGGTACATCAGGATTGTTCATCTTCATTTTTAGGCCATAGTTATACCCTAAACCCCAGGGATTTCTGTTCAGACATGCGATTAATAAGCCTCCCCTCCCCCATTTGCTGAATTGGCTATCTCTCTGGCCCCGCCCCCAAGCCCTACCCAATGACCTCAACACCTGGTCCCACCCTATGACTCACTACCTGGCTCTGCCCTCCAGTGCTGCCCTATGACCCCAACACCTTACCCCGCACTCCAGCCTTGCCTTATAACCCCAACACCTGGCTCCACCCACCTTCCTTGCCCTTTGACCCCAATACCTGGTCCAACCCTCCAGCGTTGGCGCATGACCCCACCACTTGGTCCCACCCTTAAACACCCTCCTGCTGGCCTGTAAGTGGCAACGCCGTTGTAAAGCATCAAGCATCCCACTGACTTCTTTACTTTCCTCCACTCTTTTGATCTTTTCCCTTTCCCACGTTCTTTCTTTTGTCGGTCATCATAAATCGAGCAAGAATACGACGACATTCAGCAAGGGCCTCCAACAGACTTTCTTAATAATAATTTTATGACATAGAATCAGATTTCCTAATTTCACATTATATTACAGTGTATTATTACAAATAGAGATTTATTTAGGGAGTAATAGCATGTAATGAATTTAAATCGCTGCAGCTCTTTGAGTGGAATTAGACTGAAATAAGCAGTTTATTAAATTTAATCTCTGGCCCCTTCAAACCGTGGCAGAGTTTAAGCGAGTTCTCGTCTTTGTGCCATGGGGCCAGCCTGGGAGTTTATATCTGCTTGGAGGGAACAAATGGAGAGGAGGGTTCCCATACGGAACACACCGGAAGACGTGGAGCCCCGATGATGGACGGCACAGCGGCTGCCAGCATTGGAACGCTGCTTGTGGATGAAGATGCAAAGAGAACCATAGTCTGATGATGCGTAGGGGGCGTTAGGTTCAGGGCACAGTCTGTCGACGCTGGCCGCCTTCTTCACTCCGGCGGCACTGTTGCCGATTCGCATGTTCAGAGGCCACGGGTTCGAAAAAACAGCATATGTTTCCCGTCAGGCTGTCAGTCTTGGTTTCCTCGTTGTTCTTTGCCGGATGTGACAGCAACATGAGGTCATGCATAATGTGGGAGGAAAATGCTCAGAGAAAGTAAAACAGCCACAGAAATTTACAGCAAGCAAACACAGCATAAAACACAAGGCCTAGTGAGCGCTGAAGAACGTATACTCTTGTTCGACGACTCAGAAGATCCTTCATTCATTTCTTTCGGGTCTTGGACATGATTATTTGTTTGCTGGGTTTCCTTCAGTATCTTAATGCGAAATGCCAGAGAGCACTGTAGCGCATGGGAGATATCCCACTTCGTCTTCAGCCTCAGCTTTGCAGTGCACGGTCTTCCGTATGCCTCTCCCATTTTCATCCAAGACTGCTTGCCTGGGCCTAGTTAGAACATACATACATACATTCATCATCCATCCATGCATGCATGCATCCATCCATCCTTCCATCCACTTTCTATACCACTTGTCCAATGCAGGATCATGGGGGGTCCAGAGCATATCCTGGAAGCAATGTGGATAGCCAGCAGCCAGACCATCTGCAGCTCAAGCTAGGAAATCCTCTTGAAGCTAAGTTGGATTGGGTCTGGCCAGTACTTGGATGGGAAACCAATTAGGAAAGCTGGGTTGCTGCTGGAAAAGGTGCTGGTATGGCCAACAAGTTAACCCATTCTGTGGTCTATGTGGATCCCAATACCCCAGTGCAGTGATGGTGACACTGTGATGTAACAATGATAGTGTCCTTCAGATGAGATGTAAAACTGAGGTCATAAAAGATCCCTCAGCATCTTTTGACAGAGTATGGGGTGGTACCCCAATGTCCTGGCTAAAACTGCACACTGTGGCCCTATCAAATCTGGCCTCCTGATCATCTCCTATACCTAACTGGCGAATTCTCTCCTGCCCCTTCACCACCTTAGCTACTGTGTGGTGAGTGTACTGATGCAGAATGGCTGCCATTACATCATCCAGATGGAGGGAGGAAGGCACGGAGTAAGCCAGGATGGGTTACCAACATTTCTGGCTAAATCTCATGAGACCGAGGACAGACCTCTGGTGCACTATTAGCCATGATGGGGCCCTTATCTCCGGACTGGAGTGGTGACTGACTCTATGTCCCTGAATATGCAGCACCACAGTACTGAGTTGTGACGTCTGTCTGGAGCTGGCCACACTGAACGTGAGCAGGACTGTTGTCTTGTCGTGATCAGTGTCCTTTAGGAAACGGGAGCATTTAATGGGCTGTGGTGTGGAGAGAAGAGGAGCCCATTAGGAGCCCCTCATGAAAAGATGATTTTGCACCCCCTCACACCACGTGGTATTCATTTTAGTGTTTATTAACTCCTCATAATTTTGCTTTTTGTCATTTCACATGGGCTGGTCATTTCCATATAGGCCAATCAGCCGTAACATTAAAACCCCTGACAGGTGAAGCAAATAACATTGATTATCTTGTTACAAAGGCACCTGTCGAGGGTGCCATTATATATTAGGCAAATGAACAGTCAGTTCTTGAAGTTGATGTGTTGGAAGCAGGAATAATGGGCGAGCTTAAGAATCTGAGTGACTTTGACGAGGGCTAAATTGCGATGGCTAGACGAATAGGTTAGGGCATCTCTAAGGCAGCAGGTCTTGTGCCAGATGGCTGAAAAAGTTAATGTTGGCTATGATAAAAAGGCATCAGAAAACACAGTGCATCGCAGCTTGCAGCATATGGGGCTGCATAGCCGCAGACTGGTCAGAGTGTCCATGCTGACCCCTGTAGACCACTGAAGGTGCCTACATTGGGCTGGTGAACATCTACGAACATCTACCACCTACGTAAACATTGCTGCAGACTAAGTATACCCCTTCGTGGTAATGGCAGTGGCTTTTTCAGCAGAATACTGCGCTCTGCCAAACTGCGAAAATTGTTTGGGAATGGTTGGGGGAACATGAAAAAGAGTTCAGGGTTTTGATCTGACCTCTACATTCCCCAGGATTCGATCCAAGCAAGCATCTGTGGGATGTGCTGGACAAACAAGTCCGATCCATGAAGGCCCCACCTTGCAATTTACAGGACTTAAAGGATCTGCTGCTAACGTCTTGGTGCCAGATACCACAGGGCACCTTCAGAGGTCTTATGGAGTCCATGCCTCGACGGGTCAGATCTGGCGGGTAGTTTTAATGTTATGGCTCATCGTTGTATATTACCCACAGCTCCACGGTGCTCTGTGAAAACATCTTACTTATAGTAAAGGAAACCAATTTCAGAGCTGGGGATGACAGCGGTAGAATTCTGAAAGGTTTGGGTAGAAAAAATAAACCATGTGGGAATAAGGGAGATGGAACCGCTGCCTTTCCCCCCCAGAGGTCCATGCCTTATTGGTGTGAGGCTAATTCTGCACTGCTTAATTCCATATTTAATATTTGTCCAGATCTCTAGTCGAGATATAAGTGTGCTCATTGACATGAATGTAAGAGCTAAGCAACATGTTATCTTGTAGGCAGATGTGCCTAGAGACTATAGCTGATGTGGCCTCCATCTTTTAATATGAAATCTCAAATAACTCCGTACAAGTACAGCTTACGGAAAGAAGCTCCAGGTTAAATAAATGCAGAAGGTAGACCCGCAAACGACCTGAGTTGAAAAATTAGGTTACAAGGAATTTATACATATATTACCCTGTGCACGTCAGACAATGTAACCTGCATTAAAGCGCACTGCCGGTAATGAAGTTGACCTCAGAATAGCTAGCTCGTCGACAGATTCATAATTGGTTTCTATTAAGCGTTTAATTAGCGCGTTGCTAATGTCATACCCGTTAGATGTCGGCATGCCTGTTATGGTCGACGGTGTCTAGGGAACAGGTGGAACCGGGTCCCCGTGGAGGAGTGGGTTCCCGGTGACTGGCGTGCCTTCATGTCACCGCCCCGAGTTTCCAATAAATGCAGGCATGCGTGCGGCGCCGCCGAATATTCTGCGGGGTCAGCCGATTTCCAGTTCCCGTCGTATCGAGGCAGATTAATAAAAACTTGATTAGTATTGAATCTTTTTCATTAACTCGGAAAGCTGTCAGCTCAGTCCTGGCCTCCCGCTCCGGAGGCGCCCCGGCGTTGGGTAAATTACGGATAATACGCGATCGCACGTCGTTACCCCCTCCCTGGGAAGTTTCGACGTAAACGTGTTTTTTTTTTTTCTTCTGACGTCGGCGACTGGGCATGTCAGGGGGCTCACTAATTACGGAAAAAGACCCGTCTCCAAGTCCGCCTTGATAATCATCCTATATGCGATGTTCTGAGTGGTAGGTGAGGGGCGTAATTAAACCCATTTTCATTGATTGTGAAGAGACTGGGGAGAGAAAGCACAGCCGTTCCTGCTTCCCTGCGCTCTTTCCACGATAGGAGGAGGAAAGAAATTTGCCTGGAAAAAAAGCCCCTGGTTTTTGGACCGCTTCCATCCGATTTGCTGACTCGCGGCTCTTCCAGGGGTGGATAAAATCCACGACTCATTATTTCATTCATTTCCTCTTCATTACGGAGAAAATGAATAATGTCCCAGCAGCCAAAGCATTATAAAAACATCTGATTGAATTTGTGAATGGCTTCGGAGCTGAGAGGCTCCGCCCCGTGTTGGCCGGACCCGAGTCCGCTTTACGCCGGGTGACCTACTTCAGAGTCAGATCGTTTTTAATTTACGGGTCCCCTGCCTGTACAAAGCAGAACACGAATTTTGTGGTAAGATCAGGGGAATGAAATTATAGGAGTTCACGCTGCGTTTCGGCACGTTGTGTGGTCCCCTGTAGCCCCCCCCCCCCGGGTGGGGGGGTGGGGGGTAGGGGTGGTGTTGTTTTTTTAAGAACAACACCCCCCAC
>JAODKC010000047.1:15787003-15797224 GCA_026777985.1 Mormyrops attenuatus | reverse complement strand
GTGGTTAGATCAGGGGTATGATATTTTAGGAGTTCACGGTGCGTTTCGGCACGTGTGGGGGGCCCCTGTCCCCCCCCCCCCCCCGGTTTGTGGTCTCTTCGTTATATATATATATATATATATACACACACACACACACACACAGTTATAGCCTGTCGCTTTCCTTCTAGCTGAACGATACGACCAAAAAAAGCCAAATTATCATACTAGGCGGCTTGTCTTTGCTGGCTTTCGTAGGGAGATCTTGCATGGCATTCATTAATGTAATTAATACCAGCGAAACTTTCATGTGTGCTGTTCGTCGAAGATTAAAAAAAAGAACGCTTCCACGAGAGGAAGAACAACATCTGGTTTTCATTGACCTAATTATTCAGGTAATGAAATGCTTATTTCTGCACCCGTGCCGCGTGCGTGAGCAGGTAAAGCCTACACGAGACAAATTTGTGGCAAAATTAATGAGCGAAACATCTTGTAGGAGGTAAATATGAAGTCATTTGGAAAAGATTAGCCAGATTCTGTGTAGAATTGGCTTCAGGGACGGGTGTCTTTTTTTCTTTCACGTTCACTGATTCTCTGGGGAAATTTTGATAATTGGATTTATTTCTGATTCTATTTTGTAAATTATATAAGGTGTTTACTTCTCTACCATTCTGATCACACAGACACCAAGACCCAAATATGATCTATTAGATGCAATTGGACAATAAGCTTCCTTACCAGAATCATATTGCGTCATATTTCAGCTACTCACATGACAATTTGGGACGATCCCTCTGTCCCCAGCACAAAGGATTTTATTTCTTCAGGGGTTGTATTTTTTGTCACGGATGCTGACAACTTGTGTGAGGGTCTTGACCTGTGGGGAAGTCAGAGACACTACAGCTACCATAACAGATGCCTATCTCACCCAAGGACTCCATAAGGGACTGTTTAGAACTGGGCTGTCAAATTAGTGGCCTGTGTTCTATCCGGCCTGTTTTTGTTTTTAACAATCATTAATTTCGGCCTGTTGATGGAATGTTTTGTAGAGAGAATGAAAAACTATGTAACTTTATTCTGTTAATCAGAATAATCAGAATTTTCTGGCTTTAAGGTTGGTAAATTTTACCATAGACAACTCCCCCCC
The DNA here is from genome assembly GCA_026777985.1 of Mormyrops attenuatus. Taxonomy (NCBI): domain Eukaryota; kingdom Metazoa; phylum Chordata; class Actinopteri; order Osteoglossiformes; family Mormyridae; genus Mormyrops; species Mormyrops attenuatus. The sequence goes on along the minus strand of JAODKC010000047.1, from coordinate 15,796,098 downwards.
CCCCCCCCGCCATTAAATCTCACCGTCACCATCATCTCCCTCCCAACCCAGGGGGGTGTTCCAGGAAGCATGATTTCTTGCTTAGCCGGATAACTTGTCGGATCAAGATATCTGGCTAAGCAAGAAATCCTGCTTTGAGGAACACCCCCTGTTCAACAAATTTTACCATCGTTGTTTAGCCCATTATATGTATAACTTTTTTTTCTCTTTTTCTGGAGTGACCCCCAGATTGATACTGCTGGTTCACGCACAAGACACAAGTGAAAATCCTGTCCGGTTGCTCTCCTCTAACATCTATACATAATATATGGTGGATGTTTTTTTAGTGATTACTTTCCCTCATCTTCTAAGTTCTGACGGTTGCCTGATGAAACAAAAAATATGAACTCCACACCTACAAGGCTGCGCCTGACAAATATAGCATGACAAACTGCCTTGGCTACTAAACATGTTTCTGTTTTTTTCCAGAATATCGCATTAATGTAACAGATATTTTTGGCAATTAACGAGTCCAGATACATGGTTTTAACAGGAACCAAATGCTCCTATCTGAAGAGACTGTGCCCAGAGACAAGGTGTTGAGCAAGACAGCCAAAGCTGAACACTATAACTGAAAACAGTCTTAGTGTTTTTATCCTGCACTCATCATAATAGAACATGTTCTTAAGGTCTCATTAAGTTTCTGTTCAGTTGGGTAAAGCGAGATGGATTTCAAAATTAGTCGTAGCTGCTATTTTGTCAATTAATAGATTTTTTCCCTTCAATCGGTAGGCTGTTACATTATTGCCCTCATTCCTTTAGTATGTATGAATTGTTTTATGGATTAACTGGTTTAGCGTCGTTAGTCGATCTGCTTCCTTCCTTTAAGGCTAACAAATGTGGACTGCTGTAGCATTTCTAGCTGTCTCTTTCACAAACACGGCCTTTGTGGGGAACAAATGGTTTGTGCGAAGGAGATTTATAAGACCCTGCTCAAAAGGGCCATTCCCAAATAGCAGGGGCCTGCTCTTCCCCCTGAAATGGACTGAGACACATCGCCGGCTTAGTATTAAATCCAGGACATTTATGATTTTCACTAAGCGTTTAATAAGCCTGAAAGTAATAATTATGCATGGAGATAAACGTAAGGCTGATTCTGCCCCAGCACCCTGAATAAGTGATCAGTTAGTTATGAAAGAATTGTGCTAATTTATGACATCTTAACAGGGGGAACAGAGACAGCCAGAAAGCATGTAATACATTCATAAAGAGAATATTTTAATAAGTATTTTTATAATACAAACATAAACATATTTTCTGAATATATCAGTTAAATGTATTATAACATCAATGCATTAACTAATTATCCATCCAATCTGTATAGTAGATTGAAAGAATAATTTGAACCCTTTTTGTGAATTTTGTACCCTGGGTGGCGCAATTTGGAGATTTACAGAGAAGCGAGTTTATTCCGTCGGGCTGAGGATGTCCGCAAACGTCCCAGGAAGCGGCTTATTTAGTCAGCATTTATGCTCTCTGTTTACATGCGGCCGACGCCTCCATAAATCACGGATTGCCGTCCTGCCCCTGTTTCGCGGGCCTCCATTTCCGATCACTCAGGGTACTAATCCATCACGTCTCTCACTTGGGGGGAAAGGCAGCCTGCTCATTTCAGGGTTATCCTCTGTGTACTGTAATATCGACGTTTTCCCCATGAAAGGCCTTTCCCTTTCACTGGCATCTCAGCCAGAGACAAAGACCGTTCTTGATAGAAATATCAACACCTGATTTCTGTTATTCAATTTGATGAGGTTTTCATTTAAGCCAGACTCTTCTGCAAGTTTTGCATCCGGCTCCAATGAGGGGATTTCTGCCGGCCGCAAGGTCACTCTGCATCCTGAACGTGAGAGTTATCGAAAAGGGTGTTTCTTGGCATGAAAAACGAGAAAAATGCTCCCTGATTACAGCGAGAGGTGGCTGACTTGTCTCTTAGCATTCATTTCATCTGCATAGATTGATTTAGCTGTTTAGGCATGGGGGAGGGGGGGGGTTGATGTCATTAAGCATTCTGGTTCTTACGTTGGAGCGGGTGCGGACGAGAAGAGGCCCGGTTCGTGGAAAGAGTTTGAGTCCGACTGGAATCCCAGCACGTCCGAGGCAGTGCACTGCCCCAACCACAGCTGGGATTCTGGGAAAGGGGGTTTGAACTTCTGACTTGAAGTCTGCTGATCCAACTCACAGCAAGACAGCTTGGGTAGTAGAAAAAAAAAAAAACTAGTTTCCAAGCAAGTCAGTCCAGATGACACGGCGTAGCCTTGCTAACAGGGGGGGGGGCGTGGGCAGGCATTTCCAAGTAACCTCAGGAGGAGGGCGCCAGCTCACCTAACAGCTGATGGTTTTACTCTGTCATCTCTCCCTCTCTGTGGCACTAACTTCCTGCTGTCCCAAGCAACAGTGCCCCCGCCTGGTCCCCACTACTTTCCATTAACAGGTTCGGCATATTCCCACTCATTCCTGGCACATGTGTGGCAAAGGAACCCTCTGCCGGATCATAGAGGCAACACGGGAAACTGAAAATAATGGCAGGAATGTCGTTTGAATCCCTTGGATTGGCAATGGCATTCAGATTGGGAACGCCATTCTGCAGCCCATTCTGAATTTTCATATTTTCATAATGAACGTGGAGACATTCCGATCTTTAAGTTGTATTTTCATAAAATATTCTGCTAAATGATAAAATATTTATCATTCACATCTCATAAGTATCTATGCACAACTGCTTTATACTCGGTATCCCCAGATAATAATGGCATTTGCTGTCTGGGCATTTCCATGCAAAGGTCTGCTTGATGTCACATCCGTAACACTGATACAACACTACATATTTCTAGCATGTAAATTTATATATGAATTTTGGGGATTTGTCTATATTCAACCTAAGAGATTACACCGCCAGATATGCAGTGACTCATTGACACCAAGCTTGTCCATGCTCTGAGGCATTTTGTTTGCCAATGAGTCTAAATGTCACATCCATAACGTTGGAATTTAAATAATATTTTGAAAACGGTTCTGTTCCAGATATCAGACAGGCACCCGTTACAGAGCTTAATCGCTTTCTCTACGGCACCGCGAGGCATCATCAGTGTGACCCCCTGGCTGATCATATTGAAAAGGGCTGCAGGCGGAGATTCCTGCCCTGAGCTCGGCCGCCGAGGAGTCTCTGTTCCGGTTACGCTTCTGCAGCATCGTTCCTGGGGATCAATCATGCCCTCGTTACGCAGACAGGCCCCGGCACACATACGGCCATTGCATACCTACAGAGCATGCAGCTGAGATCGCATTCTACCCCCCTAAAAGGTACCTGTGGTGCTGTACGGTATCCATATAAACGCCTCTCCCAACCCCCGGGGCCTGAGATACCCCTGCGTTTGAAAAGCTTTCAGCAGAAAGTGTCCGATAGTTAAGAGTTACAGTCGTCAAGCTGCTTCATTCACAGCTGTTCAACATTCCCGTCTCGGTGAGCCATTTTTTTTTGCTGCTCTCTGCCAAAGCTGTCAGGCAGGAAACCTTTCAGGCGCTTTCAAGTGAGTGCAAGGCCATATCTGTCCGGTGTTCGCCCCCCCCCCCCCCCCCTTCCAGGCCTGCATCCATCACGGGCCTCTTCACGCCACGTGGGGTTTTTTTTAACACACGTGTTTTGACATCCCTTCATTTTGCCTTTGTGGGGTTCTGTGACTCGTGTGACGTGCCCCGTGGACTGTCCAGGCTCTGAAATATGCTGATTTGTGGACAGGCCTTCTTGCCCTTTAAATATTGGGGATGTTATTTTCTGAAAGGTTTTTTTGTCAATTTTTTTTCTTTACTGGGCATTATTTTGTTAATAATAATATCGCACCAAGTCTCTAGAGGTATGACCAACACCAGAAGCGGGTAGGGACACAGTGCCTGTGATCGGAAGGTCACTAGTTCAAATCCCAGGATAGGAATAGTAATGTCACCATTGGGCCCTTGAGCAAAACCCTTAACCCCCAGTTTCTCCAGGGACTATACTTATTATTTATGTATTTATTGTAAGTTATTTACTTATAACTGTACTTTGGATAAAAAGCATCTGCTAAGTAGGTAAATTGTAATTCCATGACATATTAAATGCAATCACAAGTTTTTCTTTTATGAACATTTATATTAAAACAGTAAACATTTCAAATGTAACCTGACCCCCTTGGTACTTATTACAAAGGGACTTGCATGGTGGTACAGCACCCAGGAAGGTGTCACGGCCCAGGTGGTGAGCCCCAGAGTTTGGTCCAGAGCTTCATATTCCATCCGATGGAAAATCCAGGCGTGCAAATACTAAACATTTTTTTAAATGGCTTTGAGTCTGTGGCTAAATGTGTCGTCTCTGATTTGAGGTAGACTCAGGCAAGTAATGATTATTGGTACACAGATCAAGCAGACCTTATCTCAGGCTGCAAATTACACCTGGCATCTTCTCACACGGCCTCTGCACTTCCCAAGAGTTTGAGGCACAGGAGCCTTTCGCCATAGCAAAAAAAAAATAAGGATGTACAGATTCATAACAAGTTTTCAATATCACAAAGACAATTACCAAGCTGATGGCAAATAGAAGGGATTCTTGTATACTTAAATGGCACATTCTGTTGAAAATGGATTCGTTATCGCAGAAGCATGTCAGAAATAATACCTGGTGTAACTCAGGAATAAATGAAGGAAGAAGACCGTCATCAAGATGAAAATAGTCAATTATAGAATATAAATGACAGTTTTCATAGAGGAACATAATAATCTCTCGAGATGTGGGATCTGACGGGATTGGAAAAAAAAATCATTAAAACTGGAATATTATCTAATGAAGAAACCTGCAATTTAAATAAGTCAGAGATTGGCTCAATATACATTTAAAATCACCCATAAAAAAATCAAATGATAAATGTGCAGTCTACGCTAAGGATTAAGGGTAATCTTTTTATACAAAAGGGAATTGGCTTCCTGTTGAGGCAATGAAAGAAAATAGACCTTACAAATAATTTTTCCAGAGCCAGCATCCCAAGACACAAACTGTTCAATCGTTATTCCAATTTGTTCAGAATTTATATCAATATTTTCATGTTTGCCTCAGCCAATGGCTGTAGAGTCATTTATACTGCTAATTATTCACGCTCAAACGTTTTAATGTACCACTCTTTGCGTTTAATTCAGACAGTGCAAGCTGCAGCAGTCGGTAATGATGGGGCAATGTGTGGGTCTGTTTCGTTGTCGGAGGGGGTATTAGCGGTGTGAGAGTCACGAGTTGACCGTACGGATATCTGCAGTGCTAGCTGTTCGCAGCTTACGCGACGGCGCACTGCAAAGCTTCGATAAACAAGCCGCCCGCATGTGCAGCCCGGGAGAGCGGCTTGTTCTCCAGGCCGCGCCGATTAGCGTAGAAGCTTCTGGCTTTCGGCTCTTCATCCCGGCGCGATGCTGCATGTTAAGTGAGCCCGGGCCTGGAAATTACCAGAACAAACACTGATTACTCTGCGTCAGGATCGTTTATGGAGCATGGATGTAACGGACTGGGACAGAAAAGAGGCTTTGCATTCCACCCACGAGGGCGGAACCTTCTTCATTTGTTTTGTTATTAATGCTTTTGGTAACACTTTACTTGAGAGGGCACAAATACTTAGTCATAACTCAGTTACTACTGAAGTGCAAATCATGAACAAATATAGTAACTAAAGATAAAAGATGCGTCACGATTCATTAATGATGAAGAAACATGAGGTAAGATTTGAACTTGTATTATTCATTACTTGTTCCTTCAGTAGTTCACAAAGGTTTTCAGAATTTCTAGATATAGTAAGAAATATAATAACTGCTTGGGATAAAAGATGCATCACATTTCATTAATGATGAACAAACATGATGAACGAACATGGGATCAGTATGTAACTAAGACTTTGTTTGTGGTTAATTAATACATGTTATTCTATAGTAATACTATATTATTTGTGCCCCCTCAAGTGAAGTGTAACCATGCCTTTGAATGTGTATAAATGAGCAGAATGCATGAGAGATTTTTAGATTGCATATTCCATCTGCGAGCGACCTGTCCTCTTCATCAGTGGCACGGCTGGCCGGTCTGACCCGTGGGAGGGGTTGAAGTAGCAAGGGAGTGCAGATGGCCTTCAAAATGTTGGCACAGCGTCGAGGTCAGATTATGGGGTGTTAAGAATGCGTCTCTGATGGCAAGCCCGTGACGGGAAGGTTTGTCGGGCCCGGAAGGCCTTGGTGTAATCCTTGCTGTGTCACGTTAGCTGTCTGAGGCGAGCAGGACCTGATAAGGTGAATCGACCTCTGTCCTGTGGGGGGGGTCCCAACCTGACTGTTGGGCAGATGCCTACAGGGCTAAGAAGAGAATTGAAGGCCACACACACACCTGATCAGGAGTGTGTGCTTGCGCTCACCCCTACCGATTTTACCATGAGTGTCCCTAAATAAGCGGAGATTGAGGAAATTTTTGTTAATTGATGTCTCTAGTACATTCTAATTTTAAACAGGGAGCCCTTTTCAGAAAATCGAGATTTTGCACGAGTCGTCTTGCCAAAATGAGTGAATATTTAATTCCTTAACTAGGGGCAGCTTTTTCCTAATAAATTAAATTCTGCTCAGGCACAGTGCACCGGCATCCAATAACTAATTCCCGGTGACGTTGTCTCCCCTGCATGCGCTCTATGGGAGCAGCCAGCCCCCGCCAGCGGCTGAATGTCACCCTAACCCCAGGACATGGCTGTCAGCATTCTCGCCTGTAAGGCTTCGCATCGGCGGTCTTTTGAAACCATTGTGCTAGACCCCCGGGGGGAAGGGGGGGGATTTCTGGGGGCAGCTTCTCCTTTCACCATCTCTCTGCCCACAAGCTGAGAGTGCGAAGGCCCCTCTAAATCGAAGCACCAAAGACGACAAATGTCAGCGGAATCGCTTTCCGACTGGCGAGCGAAATAAAAACCAGTACATTTTCTTGTAATATCATCACTATGTAACAATACAATAGGTATGTGGGGGGTGGGTGTGTGTGTGTGTGTGTGAATCACTCTCCTTTTTGTTTGACAGATTTAACAAAATATTAGTATTCACCTTAATTCCCACACAAACAAAGCACATCTGCAAAGACGACAGGCTTACGAATGACCTGGGTAATAAGGTCTGACCCCGTGTCTGTTTGCCTTAGTTTGAGCCGGGTGCTCTTCGGTCACTAATGGACATAACACAGCAAGTCGGTTGTGAAACATAATTGTAAAATCTATGTGGAAATTTCATTCGGACACAGGCGTCCTGTGAATTGCCCGCCTAATTTTCTGTTAATGCGGGGTGGCCGCTTGACCTCCTCCCTACGGCCACCCACTGTCCAATCCCTTCATTCTCATTAGCCCCCCCATCACACCTCCTCCACACCAAACATTTTTTCCAGCCATGTAACAGCTGGCGAGATTACTTTTTTTTTCATTTTCTGAGATCACTTTTTCTTCGTTTTAAAGTTTGATTTACGGCTTTAAATTTAAAAGTTTGAAATGGCACTGGAACCGAGGCGCAGGTCTGAGCTTGTGCGTGTCTCGTGCTGTGCCCGCCCGTCTGCGCGCTGCATTAACCCCTGTGTCCTGAGATTGTTTTCTAACTAATCAGCTAGTTATTTAGGAGTCTGCTGTCTGTAATATTACTCTCTTGGTCTCTGAACTTATACTTACCAAGTTTAAGTTACCTCCCGGTGCGAAAAGTTCTTTTTTTCCATTCGGTCCGCGGCGTACAGAATGGCCGAGTACAGTTTAAATTTGCGCGATACTTTCTTTCTGGAGTATAAAAGAGAGTTTTCTGAAATGTAATAGGCCTTTCATTGTCGCCCTCGACGGTCTCTGTCTCTCCCCTCCGCTTGCCGCGGGCTCCGCGAGCGCCAAATATCACACGTCTTCGGTCCGCCGGTACCCCGCAGTTCTGATCCCTGATTTATAGGTCAGGCAGGAAACACCAGCGGAAAATCGATACGCTAGAAAACATGTAGAAGCTCTGAGCGCATCGTGGCAGGCTTTGAGGGAAGTACACCGTGGAAACGCTCTCAGGCACCAGCCTGAAAATATAAATTTGGCTGCCCGGTAACAAAAACAATGACGAAACCCATTTGTTTTACAGCGGATACAACTCTCCAAAGCAGACTGTCGGCTAACCCCTTTTAACTCATTAGCAACATCGCTAATGCTAATTGTTATCTCTTAGCCTGAATTACCCAGTGCCTGAGTGTAATGTTCCCAGGAATTTGCCTCTTGGGGATTCGTGTCCCTCCTTTTTCAGGAAATTCCCTGACTGAGAGCGCTTTTCTCCAACGCGACAGAGGTCATTACTTTTAGCTGCGACATGCTGGAAAGGCTTCAGCGGAGAGAGAGTGTCGTGACGTGGAGGGGCGGATGCTAAATGTCATGGCTTAATCGGAGACATGACTAACAGCTAATTAATGAGCATTTATGTGCTTTCTCTAGACCTGAATGCCTCTCCGTCTGTACTGCATCTTGGATTCTGTTCAAGAAAAGTCAGTTCTGTAGCTTTATTTCTACGTCTTATGGTCAGACAGTTTTATAAATCCCCCTTTTCATGCTCGCAGACTCACCCCTGTGGTCATGTTTCCCTACATAATCTGCTGAGTTTGTGCCCTATCTGACTCTTAAGTGACTGGCATGCTGAATCTCTGACCTCTGGTTTCGAACAGTGTTTCCTAATTTGGTCCTTGGGGACCCACAGCAAGTCCACGTTTTTGCTCCCTTCCAGCTTCCCAGGGAGCAAAAATGTTGACTGTCCGGTAGGGAGTTCGGTGGGGGCAAAAACATGGACCGTCTGTCGGTCCTCGAGGACCAGATTGGGACACACTGTTTTAGATATATTACTACAAACACGGTACGATGTTCAGTTTATCGATGTCGAGACTCCCGCTGACCTTCACTTCGCCGACCGTGACGGTGCAGCTGGCTGCGAGGTTTTCTCTGCTTTCCATCTGAATCCCAGACGGGGGGGGGGGGGGGGGGGGGGTATTATTGTGTTTTATGGCACGTGAACACGGAAATTAAAAAAAA
>JAODKC010000047.1:15753869-15786903 GCA_026777985.1 Mormyrops attenuatus | reverse complement strand
GCAGACAGAGGCGGAGCCCCTGCACTCAGGGGGCTGTACCTTACGCAGACAGAGGCGGAGCCCCTGCACTCAGGGGGCTGTACCTTACGCAGACAGAGGCGGAGCCCCTGCACTCAGGGGGTTGTACCTTAGGTAGACAGAGGCGGAGTCCCTGCACTCAGTGGGCTGTACCTTAGCCATACAAAGGCGCAGTCCCTGCACTCAGGGGGCTGTACCTTGGCCAGACAGAGGCGGACTCCATGCACTAGGGTGGCTGTACCTTGGCTAGGTGAGGGTGGAGCCGGCACATGGCGTCGCCATCCTTGAGCGCCTGAGTGAAGTTCTGCATCTCCATATGGAGCTCAGCACGCTGACCAAGAAGTATGACATCAGTTGGTGCTGCGAGGGTGAAAAAAGAAAGCTTAAAGTAAGGAGGGTCTGAAATTAGATTTTGTAATGACAAGTATGAGCTCTCACTAATACTCCTAAAATACCAATATACTGATTAAAAGTACAGAAATTTGCCAAGCTGTGATACAAAACCCTGCAGTAAATAATACCAAGTAAGTAAGTGACGAGCTACAGATGGCCTGAGATGACTCGCTTCTGCCCTGCTTCCGCCTTCAGCGGGCAGGTTAATGCTAGAAATGGGCCGTGGTGGCGCACTTCCCGGATCGCCAGACTGGGACAGGTTCTCTTTCCCTTCACACAAAGGGAATGAATCAGCACGCATGCTTGCAGTCGCTCAGACAGATTTGTTTACCGTATGTGAAGATAACCATGGCATAATTAGTCGCCCACGGTGCCTATCCCTGTGTGGGAGGTGTGCGGCAAACACACACGGCCTGCTGTAAGGGAGCCACCAACATTTCCATTCGCACTGCTGTGTGCTTTGAGTCTGTCCAAGTCCCGGGTGTCAGACAAAGGCAATAGGGAACTCAACACATTTTAAATTGTGCCATTCCCATCATTACACTGTCTTTATACAATGATGCCAAATGCCCCCAACACGATTTATTCATTTACTAATAATTATGATGTCATCTTCAGTGGTGGTAGTATTTTTGAGCTTTTACACACAGGTCAGTAACCCCTTCATTACAGAGTCTCCAGCAATCGGCTGATCTCCATCTCTACTGACAAGCTTCTGGGAGTTGAAACGTGTGTCTTGATGGGGATTTGCTTTATGGCAGGGACCTTTCACCTCTATGAGAAAGGGCTTGTGGAAAATCCCCCTCCCCCACGGACCTGTCCCTATAACACATAACACAGGTGAGTCTTCGCCAGCCGCCAAGCAAATCTAGAGGCTGGAATGTGGGTCAGAGGCCCCTTGAGAAAGCATCAGGACAGAAGTGGTTTCTGCTCACAATCCATCTGACATGGTACCGTGCTCTTTCATTATGCTCATCAGCACCAGCAAGGGGCTGCTGACCTAGTTGTTACAAAGCTTTTATTTGTCATGCATCACAGGATTAAACATTTGAGTAAATTCAATTTTGCTTACATGAAATTTAAAAATAGATTATGGATTTAGAGCTAAAATAAGCATTTTGGTGTCGTCATCATCGCCCCCCCCCCAAAAGCATCAAGATCCACCACATCAGGCATATGAGGGAGAACATAAAAAAGCAAGGATTGACCATAATCTATTGTCTTGATAATGAAAACCTTTAGGCAAGATACTAAGGGTAAAGCCTCAGGGGAGAATGCAACCCCATTAGTGCAGGAACATGTAGCTATTGTGGATAGTCTTTTTCCAGGGTTACATCAATTTGAAGAACACAGGATGACCCCTAAATCAGAATCGGCAGCCACTGTGTTCTATCAATCAAATCAGACAGACAATCAAGCTGTGTGGATAAAGGACATTCTTTTTTGGTGGGACACTTGAAAGTAACTGAACCGATTATACAGGCAAAATCCAAAAGAGATACGGTACTCAAATTCTTATATCACATGACCTGAAATACAATCGTGTACAGGCATCAGAACATAAAGTACCGTCTTTAATTGGCCGGTATATAAAGGCTAGCTGTCTACTTTCCAGGAGTTAAATAGGCCACTGCCATTGGACACGTGCGACGCTGCCCCCTGGCGTCAGAAACTGGGTAAGAGCGATAAAAGTAGGTCACTCAGTCTACTCCAATTTCAGCACAAAGATCTGCGATCGTACCACCGCACCCCCAGTCATAATGGAAATGAAAACACCACAAGAGTTGTTACATACGATATACTACAAACTAAAACTTCACTTACTTAATTCTACAGCCTTGTTGTACTTGTCCAGGGCGTCCTTTAAGCTCTTTTCCCTCCACATAGCTTCCCCCTCCAGCCAGTATCGCCGGGCTTTACTTTCCGAGTCGAACCACTTCTCCAGCAGGCTGCTGAGAATCACGTTAACCCTGAAGCCAACGGGCTGGATCCGTGTGTCCTTTTTGCTCAGTTTGTACCTGCAGCTTTTGCACTCGCTGACGCCGTCGTCCTCCAAGCATCGCTTACAGAAAGTGTGCCCGCACAGTAAGGTCGCGGGTTCGGACAGCAACAATTTGCAAATGTGACAGGAAAACAGGTCCAGAGGCTGCTCGTCCTCTGGCGCTTCTCCGCCACACTCGGTGCCCCCGTTCCCGGAAGATTTCGAGCTTGCTTTGGTCTCAGGCTTCTGTGGGTGTTTAGACGGTTCGCTTTGATGACTGCTCTCCTTCCCCCAAGCAGGGAGCTCTTTCTCCCGCAGGGTCCGGGCGATATTCTCTACCAGAAGTCCCAATTCCTCCGGCCGGAGTTTCTTCAAATTAGCAGCGGTGCAGTAGGAGTCGAGAGCCTCGGCAATCCGTCCTGCTCGGACCAAGGCGTCCGCTCTTCGGAGGCAAAGCCCCCGATCGGGCTGCTGGAGATCGGCCAGCTGAGAACCGTAGATTTCTGCAGCGAGGTGGAAATCTCCGGCCCGACAGGCTTCCTCCGCCACCTCCAGCATTTCCGGACATAAACCCGGAGCTCCCGGGTTAGAGATGTCATGGAAAAACTGCTCTGTGTGCTGCTGGATTCCTGTCTCCATTTTAATCGGAAACGGAGTGTGCCTAGTTAGCCAGGAGGCTAACGAGCGACTGTAAACAGCCTAATACCGTAAAGAAAAACAAAAAACACATGCAGACAACAGGGGAAAACAAGTCCCTGTCAAAATAACATACCATCAAGGTTCCGCGATCGTTTGCCCATTTGTACCGGGACTTTCATTTTCTTCTCCCCCCCCCCCTCCTCTCGAAATACAACTAAGTGGGGCAAACGGCACTAGTTAGGCCTCATCCCGAAAAGAGGAGCTCCCAGCCTCCAATAAGACCCCCTCATCCTGCCCAAAATAAAAACACCCAAATAAAAAAAAAAAAACATAGGACGCGGAAAAAGGAGGAAAAACGTCAAAAAGACGCAGCTGATTTCCCCCACCGGAAAAAGAAACAAGAGTAGAAAAAAGCCCTAAATAGGGGCAGGCGGCAAGCCGACGTGTTTAGCAGACAATGTTTTGTGCGGAGCATTGAGGGCGGTCTGTCGGTGCCTTTCCACGCCTCTCACGGGTATGAGGTAATAAAACAACGAAGATCCCGACCGGACTTTCTCAGCCTTCCTCTCCGGTTTGTTCGCGTCCCCGCTATTCGGTGTGGCGAGCACGGGGTTACTTACTCACTCACTCACTCACTCACTCACTTACTTACTCACTCACTCATTCAAAACCCGGGAACGAGTCATGCAAGAAACACGAGGTTTGCGACGGATGTCACTTCCAGTCCAACATTGCTACAGATCGTACGCGGCTTTGACGTACCTTCGGAGCAAATATAATCTCAGATCTAGTTTTTATCAAAGGAAGCTGCCAGCATTTGCGTAATCCCGTCTTTATAAACTGCTTTAGATACACGCGGGCGATTTCATAAACTCGTTCCCGACTCTATACTTTATAGACAGAAAGGCGCGTTTGCTGCATATTCCATTTCCACTGATTTTCTTACTACTCCGGGAATTCCTTTGTGAAGTACCAAGTATAAGTAGTTTGTGTGTGTGTCTGTCAAAGGCAACACGTGACTGCCGAGTCATGAACCTATTGGTCCGCTTTGTGGCCCGCTTATATAATTACACAAAACGTTGTATAACCACTTACCAGCGACTGTCGGAATAGAACAGGAAGATCCGCCGTTCTATATCAGGTCTGTTACAAAATCAGAATTTTAACTTTGGGGAAATAATTTTTGAAGTGCTTATAAAAATATATACCTTTTTCCAAAAGTATAGAACAGGAGAGGGTCGTGATAGTTCTTTGAATACAGTGTTGCTTGAAGTAACCTAAAACGGGAGTAACTGGGTACATTTTTATGTAACACTTTATATAAGTGAGCTTCTCCTATTAGTTTGTAGTATTCTCATTACAATACCAGTGTTCCAAAATGGAACTGGTTTGGTCAAACCAAAATCATCATTTTTTTCTGATTAACTTTGAGTATGTTTTCATATAAACACCTAAATTATTTTTGTGTATCTGTTGTAACAAAAAAAAACATTTCCACTTCTGACTAATCAGATATAGACATAAAACACGGAACGTTTATCTATATCATTATATAAGACAAGATTTTTATGATATTGTGGTGGGATGAAAGACTGGTTAGTAGCAAAGGGGAATTGGGCCCAGCAGAGAGACACTTCATTAAGACAACAGGAAAAACCCTAAACACAAGGATGTGCTCTACTCAAAGTCAGCAGTAGGTCATGATTCAGGGGTTTGGCATCTCGGAGTGCTCATGTGTCCGTGTGAGCAGCCCTTCTGTAAGTAGTCCTCATTAAGAGACACTCAGAACCCAAGGTTGACAGTCCTTTTCCCTCGATCCTCAGGCTCACCCTCAACTGAGGCCCTGAATAGAGTTACAGCAAGGATGCTCTCCCTGGGGTTACCTTCCAGTAACCACACTCCTGGCTGTTGGTTCCCAGACCTTCCAGTGGCCATGCCATCACAAATATTTAGTATTGTGCTCATTTAATGTATGTCTGCAGGTCAGGCTGTTCAGTTTGGTTCCACAGGGTAGCACCCTGCCTGTGATCGGAAGGATTTATTGTTGAAATCCTGTGGCCAGTCACCATTGGGCCCTTGAGCAAGACCATTACCTAATTGCTTCAGGGGCCCTGTGCCCTGATGGGCGTCTTATGGAGAGCCAGATGGGATATGCGAAAATTGTCCAATGTCCCCATAGATGGCTTCCAGTTCTCAGTTTTGTTCCAGCCTTTTCAGCACATAACTTCCTTTTTCTTCGTGGAGATATGTGCCGTAGATTTTGCCCACAGGAATTTATTTCTTGGAATACAATCAGCCCTTGTCCATTCGCGTTTTATGATTCGCGAATTTACAGATCCGCGAAAATTTAATTGTAACCGAACTTATTTGCATCCGCGATTTTTTCGCACATCTGCAAAATCCTCGAAAAACCCTACAGAAGTGTTTAGGTTTAATTTTCGTAGTAATTTTTAAGTTCATGCTTTTAAGTGTAAAATTGGTAAGAAAAAAATAGTTAATGAAGATTCTACAGTGTTTTTGTGGAGAGTTCAAGACATACGACATAAATCAGTTTTAAAAATCCTTTTAAAAATGTACATAAAAATGTACATAAAAAGGAACGTTTCTTATGGAAACGTTCCTTTTCATGTACATACTGTACTGTACCTTTATAAGATGCGAATCCCATTCGCAAAGTTTATTCCCTTTGGAACGCTAATGGTTACATAAATATAAATAATAAATATAAAAATAGTTAATTCACTATTTGGTAATAGTAAGTACACGTTAGTGTAAATTCAACGAACAAAAAATGATACATTTCTTGAAAGGTGCTTCTGTTTACGTACATATCAACTGCGACCCGAGTTTCCCTCTGTTATGCCGAAAAAGGCATCCCTGCCGTAGAATGCATCCCTGTGTCTAAATGATCGATATGTCGCTGATCTGAAACGAGTTGAGCTACTTTGTCGAGTTACGCTACCTTAGTGCTAATCGATAGCCCTAACCCTAACCCAAATCCCCAAAACACCCCTAAAACCCTAACACTAACCCCCAAAACACCCCTAAAACCCGAATCCCCAAAAAACCTCTAAAACCCTAACCCGAACCCCCAAAACACCCCTAAAACCCTAACACTAACCCCCGAAACACCCCCCAAAAACCCCTAAAAGCTCAACTCGTCAGAACACTGGCATGCATTCTATGGCAGGGATGCCTTCTACGGCAGGGATGCCTTTTTCGGCATAACACCGGTACAGATTAACAGAATGACGTTACATAATTTTTTATTCTACAGAAAATGAACGATTGATCTATGGGCCAGGTTTAATCATGTTTACAGACAAAACGCCTCCTCCCGGACTATGGAAAATGACTGATCGTCCAATGTAATCACCTCCGTTAATTCAGTAGCATGTGTCTTGGGCTCTGGTACTGCTGACTTAGAATATTGATATAGTTTAAATTTTGGCGGGCAATATCTCTATGTTATGCATTTCTATATTGTTTGTTCCACCTTCATAAAGACAATATACAAAGCAAAATAATAATACAAAGTGAAATGTAGGCTATTGCTCAAGAATCATAATAGAAAATCGCGATCTTGATTCTGAGTGGAAAAAAATATCGTGATTCGTGTTTTCCGATTGCGCAGCCTTTGTCCTCTTTTTATGTTTTTGTTGCAAAAGTAATGAAGCAAAAAAAAAAAAAAAAACGCGTAATGAGTCGAAATGCCAAGGACGCGCACAAAGACAGTACAGGCGTACAGCTGCAGGCGCCCATGCGTGTCCTCTTACCATCCTGACGGTCAGACGAACTCTCAGTAGATACCAAAGGAACTTTTCACCTTTTTGTATACATCGGAATAATCCCCGCGGAGGTGTCGCGGGCTCCCCGGGGACTGGCGGACTCCGGGAACGGGGCGAGCCGCGCAGTGCAGCGACAAGCACGCACAAGGGTACGGAACCCACACACACAACCGCTGACACCAATTTAATGCAACCGAGTCCATGGCACTCAGACAGAAACAGACAGAAGCAATATTGCTTTCATTACACTTAAAGAGAAAGCCCACGAGACAAGCTGTTTCCCTAAAACAGTCCTCAACCCCTAAGCCAAATATTGCTTTAATCCCATTTTTCCAGGTGAGAAATCAGAACAATCCCTATTGTTCATTCTTTAATTTTGTTGTGCGTGTTACTGCTGCATGATAATTATGCCATTGTGATCATTAGGTAAAAAATACAAAAATAACACTGTTAGCTGAAGCCGCTAGGGAAACGTCGGAAAAGCATTCATTTGAAGGCAACGTAATGTCACAGTAACAAGGTTAGTAGTAATATAACTCCGTAATAACGTTGTAAGAATGTTACGTTTCCTTTATATTATAATTAAAATCCTCTGCCGTTCTGGTAGCTGTACCTCTATAGTTAGAAGTTTACCTCCTAATGGAATCTTTACTGTGAGTCATTAAGATCCAGGAGTCTATCTTAACAAATGAATACAACCTTGACCATGGAAATACTGGGCGATCTCAAAAATACAATGAAGTTTCAGCTGATGTAAAACACAAAGGTAACGACATTGAAAAAGGCATTTTCGAGGGATACTTTATGATGTGTCATTCCTTTGAACATTTCCTTAACGGGGAGTCACTCCAGGGCACCATCCATCCATTCTGCACTTTACGTTACAGCTTCCAACCATAATGACATTTAAGATAAAAGTTAAGTGATATTTAAATTAGCATTAGTATTATTTATTTAATGTCGTTAAAAGTAATATGTTAAACCATATTTTGTCAATTAAAATGAAGATTTATGACATTTTCTATAGCTAATTACATAAACTGCTGCATCCACCATAGTTTATTCTGTGTACTGAAGGGTAGCCAGTATGGACATACAGCTCTGGAAAAAACTAAGAGACCACTCTGTATTTTTTTAAAAATCTGCATTAAATTAAATCCTGGTTTAATGCTGGTTCTGCTGGCAGAAGGCTACACAGCGAGGGAGGCTGCTTCCAGGCTAAAAGTTTCTAAGACAGCAGTACACAAGAACAAGGTGAAGCAGGAGACACTGGGAATGACCATAAACCAGCCAGATAGACAGCGGAAGTGACTTTCTAATACCAGAGATGACTGGTTACTTATCTGACAGTGCCTCATAAATCGGAGGATGACCTCAAGTGACCTTCAAAAAGAATGGGAAACATTAAGCAGTGTGAAGTGCACTGCTAGGACAGCTCGTATCAGGCTCCTATAAGCAGGACTGAAGACCCATAAAGCAAGGAAGAAGCCCTTTGTTAAAAAGAAGCAGGGAAGAGCCAGGTTGGAGTTTGCAAAAAAATGTTTATTTTACACAGACACACACCCATAAATTGAAAATTGAATGAAACTGAAAATTTTGCTGTGGTCTCTTAAATTTTCTCGAGCTGTATCTAGCTCGATAGGCCCCTTTTCGTTAGCAGAGTTTGTGCCCTGCGATGCACTGGCATCCCACCCAGGGTGAAGCAGAACGAGTTGTTCCTTACACTGTCCCATCTTTACACTGCCTCCAGTGTTGACGGCCTGCACCACCTGTGTTTACGCTCAGCTGGAGGGGGCCTCACAGCGACAGACAGCACTCCACGAGTGAACTGGACAGCAGATGGAACCGCCCAGCCTTGCGAGGGCCTTTGGATGGGTTAGCGGCGCTAACACGCTATTTGTTCGCTATCTACAAAGCTTGGCGTGCTTGATGGGAGGGAAGCACAGGCGTGCAGCATTGCAGCCTAGTAAACACACATAATTAGTCACCTGTGAAGCACCGTTTTCCATAAAACTACATAGGAGCGTAACATGGTTTAATTTCAGCGCTTCTGCTCAGAAAAAAGGTAATTACTTTGCAGACCTGAGGAAAACCATAAACATGGCAGTGCATGTAAGTAAAGGAGAGAGTGGATTACAGGAGGGGCAGTTTCAGCCCTGCGGGGGTCACCGCATGTTTTAAAATTATAGACACTGATTTACAGGCAATAACCCATTACCATGACTTTGGTAACAACAATGAGGGCAGGGACTGTGTGTTTTTGTCATTTCCAGGCTATTTGCACCTGTTTTGGGGGATACCTTTAATAAAAAGAAATATATCATGAAAGGCATAAGCACACACAGAGGACACAGAGCCTAAATGAAACCGAATAAAGTCTCCCAGCCAATAATCAGCAGGGTACTTGAAAATTCCAGCCAATCAAAGCAAGCAGGATTTTAGTACCAATAAAAGTGCAGATGACTGGCTGAGGCAGCTGGGCTTTCACATTTTCCAGCTTTACGTCGGCCACCGTTGGGGAAGGCTGCTATTCCAGGCCTTTTTTTTGGGTTTAGCTGACTGAAAAACATTTTAAAATTGCTGCGGTGATATTAAGCAAACTTTTACAAGCCTGTAGTTCCTGGGAGGCCAAAACCTCTGTCTTGAGAAAAAAGAAACAGCACACTTAGTATAAAATGTTAAATTTTCATTAAAATCTTTGTGCAGTACAATTCACCATTCCCAAATACATTCAGACTGGTTCTGTGTTTAATGGGGGACAGGGGGTATCTTCTGCAGTAAGGAAAAGTTTGGGGGGGGGGGTGCAGGAATATCCAAAAAAAAACATGAAAAATGAGCCATATTCTGCAACGTTCACATAATAACTATTGTTTGATGGCAATGAAAATCCCCCCGCATTCATAAAATAGTAGTGAAGTTACAATGAAAACCACATTGTTCCCATGCCAAATAAAAACACTGTATTTGGCACCAAGTTTGTTCACTTTTTAAATACTATTTGCACTTCATTATTTAAAATTGTTACATCTAACATGTTGTGGAGTAGGAACATGTACTGCACAGCTAGCAGGCCAGTGAAAAACTGGCACACAATCATAATATAAAATGTAATTGGGAGACCCCCCCCCCCGACAAAAATGTTGGGCCAGGGGCACTATGAAAATGTAAAATATTTATAAAGAAAAATGTGCTGGTGAGTTCCCAAACCAGGGAGAAGTTTTGGCTACTATCAGAATAAAAAATGCAGAGGGGTCTATGAAATTTCCATTATTTATAATAAATGCTTGATATAGAGATCCTGAACTGAGTAACGGTCCATCAACTTTTATGTAATAGTAGTTGCAGGAGGGGTCATGCCTAATAAGTAGGGCTGGGATACTGCCAGACATTGGTGAAGATGTTGGTGATGGAGTTTAGTTTGCTAGTACCTGTGTTTTGAATCTGTCTTTATTAAATGCCTCGGATATTTTAGTTTGTTACACTCGGGGTGGTCAGTTATGAAGTAATGAGTAACAGATCCTGTCAAATCTAAGCGCTTTGTCGAAGTGACGCAATTAATCAGCACCACAAGCTGTGTTTGGCTGTCCAAGCATAAAGGAAGTTTAGCCAAAAACATCTGCCCCCCTTGTGGATTTCGAGGGCCGGAGGAAGCACTTGAAAGATTGACTGAGGCTGAATTTATAATCGGCGACCCACTACCCAGAGGTATGGAAACGTGAGAAGTGTAGCTCTGAGGGCAGGAGCGCCATCTGAAGCGGGAGGCCGGAGAGAACCTGCCGGTTATTAGGTACGGTGTCCGCCGCTGGGGATCCGGGCCGAGAAAGAGAGAGAGAGCTCAGGAGGAGGACGGCCGGTGACAGCGAGAGCCTTGGGACTGAGCGGTGAGGAACCTGCTTGGTGCTGATGAGATCTTCAAGGTCCTGTTAACAGGGGCAGGGCCATGTGTCACCAAGCCCCATTGGCATTCCAGTCAAGTCAGAGGAGTATTTTTCCAGACACAGGAGAACTCCAAGAGTGGCTTGGCCTGCTGTGAGTAGACCCAAGTACACTGATATGTGCCAAATGAAGAATTATTTGTTTCTTTTATGGATTTTAGAGTCAAGATCAAAGTTTATCTTAGCAGGCTAAAACCTTGATTCATTTCTGTGTAATTTTGATGCATTTGTGCCTCTTGGTAAACAAAGTAATGTTGATTTATTATTTTTTTAATCTATAAGTACAATCATTTTCAGCAATATAGGTAGGTCCCTTTTCGACATTTATATGCTTATTAAACAGCCAGATTGTCTTTCAGGGTGACTCAATAGTAACTGAGCACTGTAACGTGTACCCAGGGTGGTTTGACTCGTTACTGAACACAAACCTATACCTTTTGACTTGTGACCTTCCCTTTAACTATGACATCCAGTGGACTCTGTTTATTATTTAAAATCTGACATTTCGTGTTTGTTTTCCCTTATTAATGTCTTTTTTCTCAGAAGGGTTCCAGTGAAGACTGTCGAGTATTTGTGTTGACAGAACGTGAGCAATTACGGGGCAGATCTGTTTGCGTCCTCGTCGGTATGTAGGAAGAGCGCCCTGGGAGCCAATAGGGTAGAATGACAGCGTTGTGACGTATCAGCGGGTGACCTTTACACTGCAGACGGGTAAACGGGCAACTCTGCAGAGGTCAGCTGCTTTAAGAGAAAATGCAGAGAAGAAAGCCGTGCCCTGATCGATAAAAGAGAGAGGTGTAAGAGTACTCGCCACTTAATTGCAGTATTTAAGTAATTATTTTAGATAGCAAGCCTCCAATCCTGGGGCGTTAGCAATTACATGCTAATCAGGATGTGCTAATTAAAGTCTTCTGGGCCACCGTTCTCGAGGAGAGCAGATATACAGTAAAGTAATACCAAACTTATTTACTCAATATTTTCTGATGGGCAATGGCATCATGTCGGTCCTCTGTTGCTTAAATTCTCCCTGAAGACATATTCATCTTTTCTTTTGCACAACTGAAAATGTCACAACACTGTTGATTGATACGCGTGTTTTTGTTCCTCGAGTCGAACCTACCAGACCTGCCACACGTACGGACACGATTCATCTCGCGACTATCAACAACAGGACTCATGGCACAATAAGGGGGCAGTTAATTAGACATTGGCTGACAGCGTAATTACTAGATGATACCGATTATTTACATGTCAGACAGAGTCGGGGACATTTGGGATAATTCCACACGGGTTCGTGTTCATGAATAAGTAAAGAGCACATCCCTCGCGCGATCCATCCACTCGTAATATAATTAGTTGATTTTTCACTGTTTTAAGACAACTGGGCTGAAGGATCCGCAAATTAAAAGGGGAGGAGGAATGAGTCTGAGATGACAGATGCTAAGCAGGTTGGTTAACAGCAGGAAAGCTGGATGTGAAATTAGTATAAAAGCTGAACACGGGGATGATGCTTGTTTGCCGCCGGAGACTGAGAACTGAGGGATGCGGAGATGACTGTCGCCTCAATGCCGGCTCCAGAAGCTGCACTGGGAGCCCAGAGACGCGGGTGCTGGAGAGAGATGGCGAGAGAGTTAACGAGGTTCAGTTCTCCTCTTTCCGTTCCAATCGACAGATATTTCCCTGCCGATGATGGTATTTGTCCAGCAAAATGTTAGTGAGTGCTCAAGCTTGTTGGCACCTAATGGGATATTTAGGTGGAAAGGTTGCTGTACATGTGTACATATGTTTTTAACTTTTTCCACGCTGTCCCAGATGGAGCTCTGTGTTGACAAACCAAAGTCGGTGTTGTCAAGGAAAGCTGCAGTCTGGGGAACTTAACTATGGAGTATATGACTGTGTTTTGCTGCACTGCGTGGGCGTCGTGTGGTAGACAGAATCGTGGAGTGTGGTGGAGAGGGACTGAGAAGTAGATAAAGCAGACATGAAGCTCTTTGGTGCAACCGCAGCCTGTGCTGTAACCACCAACTGCCGCTTATCCTGCAGACTTAAAAATATACTATCCCACACTGGCCAGCAGGGTGCATGGTGGCTAAGGATGCAGACTTGTAGCCCAAAGGTTGCAGACTCAGCCAAGGTTAGAAGAAATCGTTGATTGAATAAGTTGTATACCTAAAATGACATGTCAAGTTTCATTAAGAAAAAATATTCTATTCCATTTTCTATAACTACAAATATTACTGGAATGTTAAAATATAACTTTAAAATAGTTAGTTCAGTTGTGTTTCGGTGATATTTGCCCCATCTTTGTCTAGAATTGGCAGGTAGTTAATTTAATTTCATATAACTAATTGTGTCCCAACAAAAGAATTAGTGAATCAGTACCAAAAACAGGCCAGGGTCAGATGACCTGAATCACCTACGTTTCTTTTCCTCTGTAGGGGGTGTTGGACCTGAACAGCAGGTTGCCTTGCCTGCAAAGGGGCCAAGGCTCCGAGTCCAGCCAGTCTAACGTGCACCTGTGTATTTAACAAGTAATTAAAGGTGTAAGGTACAAGAGTAATGATTACATCCCCCCAAATTAAACTGAAAAAAGTAGTAATGAAATTCTTGGTACATCTTACGAAACAAATCTGACTATGGCTAACTCCGGAGCAAGCTACACTGTACGGACAAAAGTATTCGGACATCTGGCCATTACACCCACAGGAACTTTTCCCGTTTGACGTCCCATTCTAAATCCATAGTCATCAATATGGAGTTGGTCTCCCCTTTGCAGCTATAACAGCTGCCTCTCTTCTAGGAAGGCTTTCCATAGGATTATGGAGTGTGTCTGTGGGAATTTTTGCCCATTCATTCAGAAGAGCATTTGTGAGGTCAGGCACAAATGTTGGATGTGAAGGTGTGGCTCGCAGTCTCATTCCGAAGGTGTTCGATGAGGTTAAGGTCATGCAGGCCAGTCAAGTTCTTCCACCCCAAGCTCACTTAACCATGTCTTTATGGACCTTGCTTTGTGCACTGGGGCACAGTCATGGTGTAAAAGAAAAAGGCCTTCCCCAAATTATTCCCACAAAGTTGGAAGCATTGAATTGTCCATAATGTCTTAGTACAGCAAGAAATTTTGTATAATATACTAGGACAGCACAGTATTGGAACATTTTCAAGTATTGCAGTGTGTTTTGTTGTAATAAATATTGGGGTATTTATAAAACAAAAAGGAGTTCAACATAAACTTCTCACAAACTCGTCTAGGAGTGATTTAAACAGCAAGGATGAAAATAATTATGATTGCCTCAGCGAACGCATGCAGCGCTCATGCAAAAGCAGCGGAGGTAAACTTTAAAAACCAACCACATACCATTATCCCTCCTCCACCAAACTTTACAGTTGGCACAATGCAGTCAGATATGTAATGTTCTCCTGGCATCTGCAAAAACCAGACTCTTCCATCAGACTGCCAGACAGAGAAGCATGATTCATCACTGCATAGGACTCATTTCCACTGCTCCAGAGTCCAGTGGCGGCGTGCTTTACACCACTCCATCCGACGCTTGGCATTGTGCTTGGTGACAGGAGGCTTGCATGCATCTGCTCGGCCATGGAAGCCCATTCCATGAAGCTCCCGCCGCAGTTTTTGTGCTGAGGTTAATGCCAGAGGAAGTTTGGAACTCTGCAGTAATTCAGTCAACAGAGCGTTGGTGACTTATGGAGTACGAGCCTCAGCATTAGGCAATTCCCCCGCTCTGTCACTTTACATGGTCTGCCACTTCATGGCTGAGTTTCTGTTGGTCCTAAATGCTTCCACTTTCCAATAAAGCCACTTAGAGTTGACTGTGGAATATCTAGCAGGGAAGAAATTTCATGAATTCACTTATTGCAAAGATGGCATCCTGTGACAGTACCACTCTTGAGTTCACTGAGCTCTTCAGAACGATTCATTCTTTCACAAATGTTTGTAAACCTATCTGAATGGCTAAGTACTTGAATGAAAGACCTGAATTCAGCGATTAAAAGGTGTGTCCCATTACTTTTGTCCATATAGTGTATTTCAAAGTGTCAAACTCCACACTCATGTGAAGACTGACTCCTATTTTGAGGAGTGTAATTAATGTAGATATATATTTGTGTTTAATGAACAGTTTATTTCTGAGACTTTTTTATTATTGTCATTATTTCTTGCGTTTCTTTTTATGAAGCTCAATTTTTAAAGGCCTGAGGTAAAGTCATTTAAAATATTTATATTATAATATGAGAGCATTAGATACAATGGGGGGGGGCACTGTGGCTGCCTTTAGGGCTGGATTCACTCATTCTGCTGTGCCTCCCTCTCCGGGTGACCCAAAGACTGGGGACACGGTCTGAGGGACAGAAACGCATCGCTACTGGAAGGTCCTCCTACCATCCCAGCGGAGTGAGGACGCCACCCACCGCAGCCTGCGATCCGTCAGCTGAACACAGTCCTGCCTCACATACTTATCAGATAAAATCAATTTTTGCAGAGGCACAGTCTAGTCTGCCCTCTTGGATTATGCTTTGGTTTCTGCCCCGGGGTACGCCGTGCTCGTTCCGTAAGCTGAGGTCAGACGCCTCGTACTCACGGCTGATCGGCACATTGGAAAGTCTAAGCATAATACAGCTAGTGAATAAGGCCGTGTATCGGCTCACCTACCTATAAGGCCTCTTTGAGTGATATTTTATTTCTGAGGACAGATTGCCTTATAATCGATTTTTCTCTGCGATATCTCTGTGTAAAAAGTGCTTTGATTTGAGGCCCTGTGTGTAGCTCTGCTCATAAGACTGATTGGAAGGTCCTCACTTCACCGTTGAGCCTCTGAGCAAAGGCCCTTAACCCCAATTGCTCCAGGGACTGGCTGAACCTACTCACTCAATTGTTCATCGCTTTCAACAAAAACTTCCATCAGATTAATGCAAATGAAAAAAAAACAGGTGTTTTCTAAAAGTCAAGTCAGTGGCTCAGATGTTTTGTGAATTCATGCGAAGTCGCATGTGATGGATTCCTGAAAATGTGAGCGCATGATTTATTAAGATGTGAGTGGGCCTGAATATTTTGCCAGTGTGTAGGTTTGATTTATAACCCCTAAATTTGCCTGAAAACGTGCCCGCATGAGCCAGCTGTACAGCGCTACCCAGGAACTGTGATCCATTAGCCATAAAGCTGACATATTATGCCAATAAAATTACTCGAAATAGCAGTAAGACCTCAAATCGGGCCAGCCTCCAGCATGCCGAAAAGGCTTGAGGAGATGTTTACGAGGACATTCAAGGGAAACCCTTCTCCACTGACATCCAGTCACTCAGTAGAATTAGAGTGAAGAAAAGCCAGTCTGCATGGGCCGAGGTTTCACACCCGCAGATCGAATCGTCAAAGCAGAATGCGATTTGGCACATACCCTCCCAAAACAAAACTCTCAACTGCTCTCAAACTGCATTGAAAACTAGCTGAACAGGTGTCAGCCCGGAATTGATTTTTAATGTTTTTTTTCCACCTAATTTTCTTTTAGTATCAGTGAATTTAATAAACTATTCTGGTATTTAGAAGCCTTAACTTGGAAGTATTTGGAATATGGATGGATGAATGGATAATTCTACTTTGTAAACATGAAAAGGATTTGTTCTTCCTGAAAAATGTTTATACATTTTACAGGCATCATGTCAGATGCCCCATGTAATTTTCAATAACAAATACAAGGAAGATATGGGTTATTTAGCTGTATGACAATCACAGTGCTGTATCGTTGGCTTTAATTAGATGTTGAGCTAAAACGCAGCAGGTAACCTCAACATGAGCTTGCTGGGTGACTGGATGAAGAAAAGAAGAAACCACTTGCATGGGTTAACCAAATTCACATCTGATGAATCATGATGGGTCTCACTTCTGAACTTCTGGACCCAGGTTACTGAAGGTGTCCAAGGGGAGGCAGAATCCTGACAACCTGCCACCCAATGACAGCCGTGCCGGACCTCTCAGGTGGAGATAGGGAGCGGCAGAACATTCTAGGTTGTCATGCTCTTTCCATCATTTGTTGTCTGAGGATCCCTTCCCTCAGCATCAGTCAATCTCCAGTATAACAGCAGCTGTCACACCTGGAGGGACGAGGCCGCCTGTGGCTGGGCTTGTGGAAGCCCTTAATGAAACAGCAACTCAGTTCATCACAGCTTATTTCTCACAATTTCATCTCTCCCACCATTCTCTGGAGACATTAGTCCACCGGGGTTCGTTAGGGTTGCAATTTAGTAAGATTTGGGGAAAGAAATCCCGTTTTCTCTCATAAGACCAAGTCTCAAACACAGAGGTATATCTTGGATACCTCACCTGGACCTTTGAACACATATAGTCATCTTCAGTGTTATGTCAATTTATAGGTGATCTTTTCGTCATCCTGGCCATCAGGACCACACTAGTCTTCTGATTACTGATGTATTTTCTTGTTTTTGAGACTTAAATAAAAACAAAATCTTCAGAATTGAAAATCCAGAAATTAAGGGTGAAAGCAACAGGTTATTCCCATCAAACAATACTGGTTAGTCCATCCATCCGCCATCAATACCCGCTTATCCACTAATGGTTTTTTTTAATTACTAGGTATTACAGTCAGCTAAGCTTTTCAGGCAGATTTACTTACACATGAATCATTGTTATTAAACAATTAAAACTATTGACAATAAAAATATTTGAACTGTTGCAGAAAAACACATCCTGGCCAAAATTACACATAATTTGAGTTTAATTGCTTGGCTGGAACAAAGCCCACGTTGTCCTCCAGAACACGACTGTGGATTCCCATTGAAAACCGATCTGTACTCAGACATATTTCATAAACGCTGCACGTAGTGTAACGTAACCCATAATAATGGATGCTAAGAGCCTCGCTGTGCTCCTGCCTCATACCAGCTGTCTTGTTTTGTAGCCTTGAACATCTCCCTCAAGATCTATTCAACCTGAGACATGGTGGTCAGGGGCTTTGGATGGACAATGACCCAAATACAGGTCCAAATGGGAGCATTCCTGCTGTAAACTGACCTCAAAGTACTCAGCACTTAGAGTTTGACCAAAACACAATAAGACAGTATCTAGAATATTTCAAGGAGTCTCAGGTCTCGAGCTCCTGAGCAGAAAACAGCCTTTTTTCCTTGTCTGTCCTTGTGAACATTTGTTTACTAAAACTTCTGTTAAGACTTCATATGCTAGGCTGGGGTGTGCATCTTCAAAGTGTCCTCACCATCAACCTGTAATAACCTTCATTCCAAGGACAGCATCCTCTGTACTGACATGACCGTAGCATGTGAAACCCAGCCAGCTATCTGAGGTAGTGTTTAACCTCAGTCTCTTAAGTGCCGCGTAGTTCATATCCAGCATACAGTCCATTAGCTGCCTTCAGAATCAGCTAAGGAAAGTCATTAGTCTCGAATCGGCTCCTCGCAAAAGCACTTCAGAAATAAATTTTGACTCGGAAGTGCCAGCATGCGATACACAAGGGATTCCTGCTCTTTATACAGTCAGTACCATCTCGGAGATCTTTAGTAGTACTCAGGACTACTGTCAGTCTGCCTTCCTCCACGGCCAACCCACAGTGAACAGTACATAACAAAAACCGAAAGAAGCAGTATTTCAGCTGGAACGGAGTCTCAGAACGCCGGTCGCCTCCACGGCTCTGTCTGCCACAGGCTGCGCCGCCACTGGCGTCTCGCAGCTGAGATCTCATTCAGCCCTTGTCTGGGCCTGGAGATTTTCTCGGCTATGTTGCAGCCGGGTTAAATCCTCTGCTTGGGAAACAGGCTACCGGGCTCTGGCTGTCTCCGTAATAATTTTATTCATTCCTGTTCTCCGTCAGCTTCTGTTCCAGCGCTTGTGGTGAATTATCTGGGTCAAAGGTACTCACAATCGTGGTCTGAAGAACACGAGTCAAAATATTTAACTCGGAATGAAGCACTGGAGAGAGAACGTGCAGAGAACTGGTTTTATTTTCCACCACTGTATAGTGTGTGTGTTTAGTAAACTTTTTTAAACAATTAACAGACTGAAAAGAGACCGCATACTGCATATCTGAAATTGTTTTATACACTCAAAACCAAACAATATATATAAACCCAGCTGCCAGGTTCAATAACAGGTTATCCAACCATACAGCTAGTTTTGTAGAAGCAGCAGGTCAAGGGCTGTCAATCTGTTGCGCTATTATAGGTTTCGGCATCACAGAAAAATACACTTTCCGCGGAGGAGCACACGCGGGGCAGGCCCTCGCACGAATGTGCTTCTTGTATTCAAGCCGACGCACCAGAGGCCTTGTCGCATCAGGCGATGACAGGATGAAGCTCGGCGAAGCCAATCAGTAGGCCAGTCTGTAGCCTTGTGAAGGTAGGCTGAACCGTGTTAGCAACGGCTAACCATAACAAACGTCCCACTCTAGGAGTAAAACTAGCCACTGAACAGCTACATGCTATTTGCCCCCGGGACAATCCCTGGCATATGTCACCCTTGGAGATGGTCACGGCTTTCAAAGCATGAAGGCACATGGCTAATTAGGGGCCGGTTTGCTGGAGCGTGCTCTGAATGACTCCACATTCTCCCCCGTGACACTAACGGTCTGATGTACCCTTTAATTAATAACACACATAGGGTGCTCCGCAGAAGGTCAGTATGACGGACGTTTAGAGTCACCGATTATGATTCGAAAGCCCCTCTGTTGACTGCTGTAATCTGGCATCCCTTTTAAGGGCAGAAAAATCTATAGCAGGAAGAGCAAGCGCTCTAAACAAAAGGATGGCATTTAATAAACAGATCAAAGAGAACACAGATTCAAGATCAACAGATGCAATGTTAGCATTTAATTACTCAAGGTAATTATATCACAGAAGCAACAAGAGATGATTTAATTGAGGGTCCATTCATTTAAGAAAGCTGTCATTTGCATATTTGAATGTCTCAATACCACCTTTCATGATTCATTTTGTTTCCAGTCCAGTGTCCGATGACTTGTGATGCAATATGGAATAGCTACTTTAGCAATATACTGATGGCTTTGGACATCATTCATTTAATTTTCATATTAAATGAAGAACTGAAATCTCAGCTATTGGTAAGGCTCCATGAAATAATCCACTTACGGACTCTTTAAATGGTTTATCGGCAGATTTTTGGTCACGTTAAAACTTCCGGCTTTTTAAAAATTTGCACAAAGCTTATACTAAATTGGGACAAAGGTTCAGTTTCACCCCTAGTTGATTGATTGTTTAAGTGCGCCTATGCAAATGTTTGTGAAGGCTTTTTTTGTATAAATATATATGTCGTTGGAGCCCGCGGGAGGTGGCGGGGGTTCGGGTGACCTCTTGCATCTTCACGGCCAGCTCCAAGCCAATGAGAACCTCCAGTAATAAATCCCGCCTGACCCTGATTGGATTGAACACCTCGTTAGGGTTTAAATACAGTCAGCTGGGCGAAGGCTGGCCCACTCAGGGAGTCGTAGGTATGATCCCCAGGGAGAGGATTCTCGCATTAATGGTCTCTTTGTGCTTAGAGGTTTCCCAGGTAGTTTGTACTATTTTGAGTTTGCATTTCTTTAAAGGGCACTGGTCCCAGATTTCCCGTCAGATTTCGGTTTCGGTGATGAAGTTGTTTGTTTGAGCACCGCTGGCCCCCACCTTGTGGTAGACCTCTGCCCCGCAACCTGCCAAGTTACACATATATAATGGCTCTTACTCGTGAGACACATTTGGGTTGAGACTTTACATTTAGATTATTTATAGCGCGTACTGCAAGTCACCGCATCTAGTTTAAACGTCCCGATTTACATATTCATTAATCACCCACAGCAGTGCAATCTCTGCGCTCTGCCGTTTCACTCCTGTGACGTGCAAGCGCTCGCAAATCGGCAAGTAGATGCGCAATTAACGTAAACGGGTGGTTATTTACTAATCCGAATAATCACAACGTTTACACTGTAACTGGATTTCTATACATTTAATGAAACATAAGTGAAATTTCCTGCATGTACGACACCAAAACGGTCATTTACGGGATGCCTTGTTCCTTTGTTTTGCGTCTGTTGTTTCACCCCTCTAACGATGCAGCAGTTGCCAGTTTCTTTTCCGCTGTTCACATGGCTTCCGCAAGTAGCAGGAAATGTACAAGGCGCATCTCCGACCTGGCCGTCAGTCATCAGTCTGCCGCACTGTGAGCCACAATGTGGACACAGGAGAGCGCCATCACCAACTGAAGATTCCTCGGAATGGGCCACCGGCGACTCACAGGCATCTGACACAAACCCCCGGGAAACTCTTATGCAACAGCAGTGCAAAAATATATATATAAATAAATAAAATAAAATGTTTTCGGCTTAAATCTACCTCCCCCCACAGCCGGCCGATGCCAGCTCCGTTCAGACGCCATGAGAACTTAACAAGTCACAGTTGGTCACAGTTTTGTTTTGCTGCTTTACAGCTTGAAATCATGACACTTCTAAGTACAAATTAATGTTTGTTATATACACAGCCTACAACACGTTCGCAGGAAGAAACCAAACAAGAAGAGAGAGACTCGTGTAAAAAAAAGTGAAAAGATTAATGACTGCGTGAGTGTGCATGACCGAAATTAAACTATATGCACAAAATGACCCCATTAAAAATCTTATATCCTGGGCTGTGTGTGATGATGGTCTAATATCATGGTGAAATAATGTTTTTGTAGAGTTCCTCAGACAGGTGGTGAATTTCAAGGAGACTGAACAAAGAAAAGTAAGGAGCTTGCAAAGCAAGTCAAGGCAAACCGCAAGAAACATGGATCAAAAGAGCACTGTGGAAAAAAATGTTTAACCTTTTAAAAATCCCACTGAACATGTTCTCCTCCAGAGTCCCCCAGATAGAGCCTTTGTCAGATCACCATCACCACCATCTGGCTGGACCACATTAGCTAATGACCACCTTCGCTGGCTGAGACAAGAGGACATGCTCAGTAGGAAAGTTCCAAAATACTTGACCAAGAGAGCCAGTGCCAAAGTGGCCTGCAGCACATCGCCTGGGAAACCGGAAGAAATGTGGTATTTCAGATGGTCAAGATTTCTGGGGTCTAGGTGCCAAGTTACGTTTGGCTCAGCACATCACCCTGACAACCGTGTATTGGAGGTCCGGCGTGCTGCTGGCCAAGTCCCGCAATGGCTATGCCTGTTCTCAGCAGGAATCGGAGTGGCCTTTCCAGAACCGGAAAACAAATGGGCCGAGTGGACTCTTCAAGAAATAGCCCATTCGGTGTTGATGGAAACTCGTGAGAGGATTCACCTTTAAGTAGGATGGAGACTGGAGACGCAAAGTGTAAGCGGCTCCGGGGTGACTTAAGAATAACGAAGGGGATGTCCTTGAGCGGTTCACTCAAAGTTCTGACTGGAAAATCCTACAGAGAATCCGGGGGAAGACTTGAAGAGTGCTGTACGTGAGCGATTCCCCGTGCAGCTTGAGAGAGTTCAGGCATTTCTGCTAAGAATAACAGGCAGGAAATCTCAGCAAGCCGGTGTGTGCAAGGCTGCTAGGCTTACCCGAGAAGACAGGCCTGTAATTGCTGTCAAACGTGCATCCATCAAACGTTGAGCCCAAATTAACATACTTCAGTTCCCCCCCCCCACCTTTATATTTTTGATACTTATTGTCTCATCTTGGCCTCGGAAGCCTTCAGTCTGAGCGTTTGTGCTGAATAAATATTAAATCCTTAAAAAATGCACACACAGCAGTTTTTTGATTTCTCAGAACAGACTGGTCCCTGTTCCTGGGGTCTGACGATGTTTATACGGCAGTGAGTGTTTCTGTGCATCTGCATTATTGCAGGATATTGCAAATAATTTATAACATTTGGAATCAAGCTTTATTTTTGAATGAGGAGGTCCATTGTTTAAAGATAATAAGAATAGTGTGTCCCCAGCCTTGTTCCGTGGGTTTCCTGTGTTGGGCTGCAGGCTCACTGCGATCTTGCAGCTGATTGGCAGTTATCGAAGACGGACATGTAGCGATGCACGGGTGCAGTCCGACGCGTGCAGTGACGCCGCCCCGTCCGTCGGCACGCCACCATCGCCGAAGAAGTCACATGACACCGCACTCCTCACGTTCCAGATAGTCGCCCGCAAATTTACACTCGCCTTCTCACTGTCGCTAACCCCTGGAGATTTGACAGAGAGTCTGGGGACGGAGATCCCGCTTGAAACGGCTGTTTCGTTCAAAGGTAGAAGCCCTCTTCTCAACGGGTGTCCATTGAACGTCGTTTCAGAAAAGGCTGCGTCACTAGTGCTGTACGCCGAGGAAGGCCGTGATTTCCTGAACCTTATATCACCCAGACAGCCACCCACATCCCCAGTCACGTCCTCCAGTGCGGGAGGCCGCCCCGGCTAGCAAATTACAGGCAGGGGAAAACCAGGATCCTGGGACAGGAGCAGCTAGGCTTCCCGGCATCAATCATCCAAGCTTCTGGAACCACAACGTCTCGGTGGGTCTAGTTGCAGCCTCATGCCTCCAGGGCTGGCGCTTGATTCCTGCTCCGAGCTCTGTGTGTGTGAAATTGCATGGTCTCCTCGTGTTTGTATGGATTACTTAGTCAAGCGATTCGGAGTGTCTAAAGGTGACCGTACTCTTCAAATGACAACCGGGCAAAACGACATGGAACACGTCGACGAGGACAGTCTGTCGCGTACGTAAAACAATGCCGCAACCTCGTTCGTTCTGTGTCATGTCACAGCCCTAGAGAGCGCAGAATGTATCCGATGCAGCAGACCCACATACAGATTGCCAATAAACGTATTGTGGAGTGTGGGTGAGTCATTTTAATAAAAGACATGACAGCTCTTTTAAAAGGCCACAGCGTCACATTTATGTCGACCAATCATGGGTGGGATCAGAACAAAAAAGTTTGCCTTGGGGATCCTGCACAGGCAGTGCGCCGAATGGGTGATCACCATGGTGATAATATGTCATACAACTTCATATTGCCAAAATACGTGTATGGCCAGCTTAATTTGTCCTTAACGCAAGACTGGGAGTGTACCCTATAACGTACTGGCATCCCGTCCAGGTTCCCATGTGCTTCCTGGGATGGGTTCCAGGCTCATCACAACCCCATCCTGGATAAGCCATTAAGGAAGCCCTCCCCCACCACTGCCTGACAAACACATTTGAGCTCCTAGACCACTGGAAGTGAGAGACTAGGGGTAGGTGTCATCTTTGAAAATGTACTTCAGCGCTGTGAGGTCAGTCCCATCATCTTTCGCCAGTGCCGGCTGTCAGAGGTCCTTATCGTCATCAGGGAAGGGCAGCTACTTTCAAAGGGGTGCCGATGTGACCCCTTGACCAGGATCGAGGCGAAACAGCAGGCTGTCCTGAGCCGCTGCTCAGAAGACGATCTCAGGTGCTTTCAAATGCAGGGTTGTTGTCACAATTCTGAGCAAAAAAGTCTGTGATCTTGAGATCCCGCTCAAAGCCGGCACACTTGAAAAGAAACGACTCTGTGTTTCGTTTTTATGATGATGTTTGTGTTCCAAGGAAGAACCGTGCTTTATTTCCAGGCAGTGAATTTAACCTTCATTGTGCTGAGAAGCATCCAGGATTCGTCGTTCTTTAATCTAAACTGCACCGTAAACCTGCCGCCCACTTTCCTTCTGAAAAGAATTAATTTCATTGCAACGTGAGCCTGTGGGAGGCACAGAAATGCCACGGGTCTCATTTTTGGTGACCTCTTGTGCCCCCCTGGCAATCAGCCTCCTGCCCCACACCCTCAGAGTCTTCAGTAATTGAAACACATCCAGCTATGATTGGCTTAATTGTCTTTTTGGGGTTTCTGATGGGTCTACTGGGTGGATGTGAGAAAAGCACCAGGGGAAAGATGGGAGATGGATGAAGGCAAGCACCTGAAGGGCTTCGCTTTCTCTTTTTTTGCAAAGTTTGGAGCCTTTATTTTCACACAGTTTTGGCCAGAACATTGTTTTTATGTTCGGGAGTTTTTTTTCCAATAAAGTTTGATTAAAGTTTGATTGAAAGGTTTGATTAAACTCTGGCACCCGCTGCCTCTGTCCCACCCCGGTGGCAAGCCCCCGTCTCCGAGCCTGGCGGTGTATTTTAATATTCCTTGAAATATCGGCGAGTGTTTGCGTTAAAGATCGCTTCCCTCCACAACGAGGACACGCTCACGCTTTTCCGATAACGTTAAGCGTCTGATTATCCGTGCAACTCAAATCCGGCTCCCCGGCCCTGACGCGGGATCCACGAGTGTTTATTGAATTACAGGGGTACCTTAATAAGGCTTATCAACCCTTTCAAGGTTGAGTAAATCTGAGGCAGATAAGGCCAACCTGAGGAAGACGCTGAAGATAAGGTCTGTTTTTACTTCGGCGGGGGCTCTAGACGAGAAAATGAAGGATCGCTTGTATAGCTCCACTTCCTGTGTTATCGGCAGGGCTGTTTTCTTAAATTAGCATTTATAGATCTGTTCTTTATGTACGTGTGGGGCGGTGAAGCAGCTCCTCGAGGTGAGATCACGATATGAATTAATATACGACCATATATCGTAAAGAACTATTTGACTTGGAAAGAGGTTCGGAGAGGCAGGGAGGGCGTCTCTCTCGGACCGCAGATTTAGTCATCACATGGCTGGCGGCAAGCCCGCGAGAAGTGAAATATGTTTCCTTTAAGCAGGGCTGGAAGTGGTTGGGTGAGGGTCCAGGTGGCAAGGGAGGCCAGTACGCATGCCTGCAGTCCCCAACCTCCCAGCGCCGTGACCTCGCAAGCGCTCTCTGTTACACAGCTTGTCAACAACATGACTAATTGTAGTGGGGCCTACGCCTGGGGGCCGCGATCCCCCTCCCTCGCTGGAAGGCCTCACCTCGGCCGTCGCCGACGTCTGGCTGATTGTTTCCAGTTGAAACTCTTAAATCGTCCGCAGATTCCCATCCTGGCGCTGGCGGGAGACGTATCGGTACGTGAGGGGGAATGTTCTGGGCTGCTCCTGAGGGCAGGCCATTTGATGGATTACGCCGTACCGTGTTTCTATAAATAACCCCCCCCCCATTCCAAGTTGGTTTCCGGTCCCACGGCGCCAGAAGGGAGCAGTGTCTCTGTGATAAGGGCGAGGCAGCACGATCACCTCGCGCCGCGTCGCACATACTCCCCGGTAACCTCACGCACTCCGCAGCCTTATGAATTTTGTTCGTCTCTCCATTTGGCAGGAGTCACCCCCCGGGCTACTGACACTAGTCAGCCCTGTAAGTTTGATCACACCCCGCCGATAAGGGGCTGGGTCAGAACCTCACAAGCGCTTTCACGTCTTCGCTGCCCTTCCGGAAACTGCTACTGCGGGACTTTCAACAGAGAAATTACTTTGCTTGATAAAAAATATAAAATAAAAAACCTGCTCTATTTTTTCCTGAAAGGAAATTGGTGTAGTTAATCTCCTGGAATCAGACCCCAATATTAAGAGCACAGACTGAACAGTCAAACCGATTCAGGCTAGTGCTGTTAGAGTACTTTATTGGACCACCCTGTTTTGAACTTCTAAACCTATCCTTTTATATAATGTATATTTTTATCCTTATCCATCTTGCAGGTTGCATTAGTCAAATGCATAAATCTTAAAGCATTTTGATGAATCATTCTACTAGTGTTTACTTACAGCACCGCAAATATTTAGAACGAAATATAATGTGTCTCTTTACAGTCAGAGATTTAATTCCCGTGTTTTTAAATTATTAAGATTACTTCTGATTGCTGTCCAATTACATTAGGACACAAAGACAACGGGTTACTGATTACTTACTTGTAACTGATTATCCATTGAGCTGATTACAGAGACTCTGGAAACTGCGGATAGCGGAGCTGCAGCCCGATTGTGCGCCCCGTCACCGGCGCCGCGTCCGAAAGCGCCCGGCTTCACGCTGTGCTCGGTCTGCGGGCCGCAGAGGACGTACAACCTTCAGGGACGCGATCGCGCTCCCTGTCATTGCCAAGCGCTTTTTAAATCACACGGGGTAAAATTTTAATAAAAGCCCAACCGAAGTTTCTGTGATGATATATAATTTCATGCATAAATAAGCGCCGCACATTAAAAAAGGTACTAAACCTGAGAATATATTTAAAATATCCCGCTGTTAGCCACGTGACTTGAGTTGAAAGCTAATACTAATTGAAATATGTGTATAATTTAAAATGTGTATATATTACCCTGCATAAAGTTAGATTAATATTTTGGAAAAATCAAATCCTGTAACCATATCATCTATGTGTATAAGTGTAACATATGTCGTGCATGTATTTACGAGGTTGTCGGAAGGAGGAAATGAAAAAGTGTGTCGTTAGATCGGGGATAAATATCCCATGATTCCACAGATCAGGAGGCACCAAGAAACAGATGCAACCTAGTAAAGAGTAATTATACAAGGCCAACTGGGGGAACCATGTAAGCAGATGTGCAAACTGCGATACCATATAGGCACTGCAGCTGATACGATAAACAACGACAGAACGGCCTTTATTAGGCGACGCTACATGAGCAGTTAGGTAAACAAATGAGCTACGAGCAGATGACATGTTTCGAGTTCTGCTCGAAGGGCGAGCCTTGGGCATTCTCTGTGACACAAAGGCTTGTGGGAAAGTTCTTCAAACCTCTTTGTGGCAGAGGGCGATTAACGCACAGAAAAGGGCAGCCTCCCCTGGTAAAAAGAGCAAATTCCATGGTGGACACTGACATAGCTTCCTTAAATCACCATGTTGTTATACGACAGGCCCTCACTCCTACCACGGTTTAACGTGACCAGTACAAGCATACAAGTTACTAACAGAGGCATGGGAGATGCGGGATAACCCTTTGCTTTTTTCAAAGCGCTCGCGTTTCGCTTTTTGTTTAGTGAGCGGTGGAAGCAAGTGTCGGCTACACGGCCGGGATGCTGTCTGATGCTCTGCAGATCAACCGGAATGCACCTTGGCTATTATTTATCCAGCCTTGGACCAAAACCCTCTGAAGAGCTCTTTTGTTTCCCTGAGATCCGAGGGCAATTTGCCCCAGTAGGGCGCAGAATTCCCTGCGTGCTGGAAAATGCAGGCTGCATACGTTTGCTCCCGGGATGCGTGTATCCCTGCATGCCGAGGATGTAAAGCCAGTTGTGCTTTTCGGCACCTCAAAAAGAGCCTTGTGACAAATTAAACCACATTACTATGGCCAGACGATGCACAAATAGCTTAATAATTGTTCTGACTGTAACACCCAAGGGAAACTCCTAAGGCTAGCTGTATTCTTTTAACGCTGTGTGGTATAGTTATTGTTTTCACACCAGTTAGTGCTGTAACGCAGGGTATTCATTTCCAGAACCTCTTGCTCCCAGAACGACACACGCAAAGGATGTAGGCTGATACCCATACCGCTTCTTAGCATGCTTAGTTCCTCATGCCATCCCGCATTTCTTAGATATTCATGCATATAAGCATTCAATAGGGAAATATTATACAATTAGACTCACTTACAACCTCCTGTTGTGAAATTCAGATCATGAAATATTTTGCAATATTCAGTTACTGATTATACCAATTAGTAAATGTTGTACTATAATTCTCCCCTTTTCATCAAAAGAACACAATTTAAGTGTTTCATTATTATCGTGTACTGCTTTTCTAAAACATTCTGATCATGCTGGTTCAGTGACACCGTACCGGTGACCATGCACATGCCAAGGTTTAGTGCGACAGATGATGGTTCTCAGGTGAGAATATTCTGGTAGCTGACAACCGGAGTCTCGGTAAAATACCTGGCTCTCGGATTCCAAAGGATTCCAGACCTGCAGCCGACAAGCTAATAAATCAGTCGTCGGAAGCCCGGGTTCATATCCAGGTGATTGGCGATCCAGCTCCGCGCTGGGAAAAGCAAGAACCTTTCAGAAGCGTCGGTAGAACAACAAATTAATTTATTTTCAATTGCGGCAATTTAGCGTGGCAGGTCAGCTGAGAACTCATTTCACTTTTACAGGGACTGTGGGGATCAGGGTACGCCTGAGATGAAAGGGCTTTTATTGTCAATCAGGCGGTGAGCTGTGGGGTTTGGGTGACCATTACACTGAGCCGGCTCCCCCCACCCCCCGTGATCTCGGCGAGTAACTAGACTTTCCGTGATTCATCCGTCGGCTGAGTCTCTAAAGGCACTCTGTCCCGTTACTGAACTGGGCCATTACTTGGCAAACAGTCCACACAGAGATACAGTGGCACAGCGACAACCCAGCAGTAAATTGGCTTATCTCGCCCCCCCCCCCATGCTGCAGAATATCCCTCTAACAGAACCAGACATAAAGGAAGGGCTATGGGGCAGCATCTGAGATATTACACTAATTTACACTTAAAGTTTTAATTCTCTGCTAAAACAATAAATAATAATCCATGTGATGTGAGTTTTCCAACCTCTCCTGCTTGGACTGACACTTCTAAGAGACCATGGACTCTGCTAATCAAAACTCTCAAGGCCACTAAGGTGAATGACATGCTTTTCCATGCTCATTTTAAGCACATTGTATGCAATCTACTGTCCACATCCTGTTAAAAATGTTCCACTCAAACGAACCTCTGCATTTACCCTTCTAATGCTGGGGCTGGTGACTAGCATTCAGCAGAGTTTAATATCTGCCCTCATTTCACCAGAAGAAGCACAAATTAATCCTGTCAGGGTAACAGCAAATGCTGGCCCTTCTGATTTGTCAGGTGGCTGTAATTGGCTGAGTGCGCATCCAATCACGGATCAGCATTTCCGTAAAGTGGTCCAAAAAAAATAAACAGTGACAAGGACAAGACTCCGAGGAGGTCTGTCACGGAGGACAGGAAAGTGATAGAAAACTGAAAATGACTGAAATCATCTTTCGCTGCAGCGTTGTGTTCGGCCTGTGCAAGACTGATGCGACGCTCCGTTGTTGCGGTTATTAAGCTGTCAGTCTTCCGCAGGAATGCCGTTTTTCCTGCCTTGGAAGTCCCCTCCATCCGCTGGAGCCACACTTCAGACGCTACGCGTTACCGCAGCCGGCACCATAGCCCCCGGCGTGGCAGAGTCTCCAGAACCGCCGTGCGACTTTGTGAGGTGTAAATGAATTCGGCTGTCAGGCGAGGCCTGTGAAAAGACAAAACATTCCCATCGAGTCCAGCCTGGTCTCCTTCTGTTTAACTCCTCTGAGTGGCCCTCGCATGCCAGTGAGCTCTACTTCCTGCAGCCTTTTTTCGGCGTAACATTGTTCCTTCGCTCTCTCTTTATCTCAGAGTACTCGTGAGAAAAGGGGAAAAAAGAGAAAACAAATTTAAAAAAATCACGTAAGCAAAAAGGACAAATCTGTCCAAAGCTGGGCAACTGGGGGTGGCGGAGAAATCACTGCCCACATTTGTGTGACAGCAGATGGCCTCATATAACCAGCAACGGGCGTGACGTAAACACAGGGGTGATAAGACACACTAGCCATGAACTGCAAACATTCCGGAATACCGGGATATTTATAATACCCTGGAGCTAAAAATACATCCTGAAAGCCACGACCTCCAAAATACTGCTCTGCTGCCCGAATAAAGTACCATCTAGGTTACTGCCTCTCTGACCAGAGCTCTCCACCTGCCTCTGCTTATAAACTATGTGACGATTCTCCATCCATTTCACAGCTGCACATCCTGCTCGGGGTTGTGGGTATTTAAGGAGTCTCTCAGGCAAAATGGTAATAAGTAAGATTTCTATCACATATTTTAACTTATTTCTATTGTGTGGATTTTAATGCTCATATGTCTCTTGTATCATCTGAGACAAAATACATCTTGAAGGGTATTTATAGCTATTCTGAGGCTTTGAGAAGGAGCAGGGGCAGAGTTATCTCGTGCCGTCAAACCACCAGCATCCTGTCTGCTCCCCTCTTCCATCACGAATCATCAGGGGCCCTTTCCCGCAGTCTCGCTGACTTCCTTTGTCTCCAAGATACTATCCGTATGATAATTATATGATGAAAATAGATTATTTTGCTGATATCTGTCTTGTTTTGTTGCTCTGTTTTGCTGGATTCTGTACTGGCATGAAAGGTACCTTTCGATGACCATGGTTAGGGGAAATATCAATATTAAATATTCTGCTGGATAATAATGACCACCAGCTGCTTCTCCATAATGTAGGCATTGTCTATGAAAATGCCCTCGAACCCCGAAATACCAAACCTCCCCATGACCGGACGGCGTGTCCTTCTCCCACGTTTCTCCTTAGGTGTCCATGTTGTAATCCCCACACGGCATCAAGCCAATGAGTGGGCTTGGCTAAGGATTACCATGACGGGGGCCACGCCCACCCAGCCCACAGTGCACACACCCCGACACAAACGTCGCACTTAGCTCCCAGAATATTAACAGCATCCCTCAGTTTTGAGAAATCTCACAAAAAGATTGTTGTTTCTTGTGGGTGATTGCAAGCGCTTTATTCAGAGCAAGTTTTTAAGTCAGAAAGTGTAATGTGTGTTTATTTCCATCGTTTATTGTTTACAGGGGTCCGACTTTGAGGTTTTGTTTAAGACTTTGCTTTTATTTGCGAATGCGTTTACCACGACACTCAGTTTCCCTTACACAAATTTGTATGAAATTCCAGATTCTAAATGTTACCCGTTGGAAAGGAAATTGTTTTTATTGGCCAGGCACATGGTCTCCTCCTCTAGTTAGCAGCTGGCGAGGACTACAAGTTCATTGCAGCTCTGTGTCTCAAGATCGGCTTGATTAATCTGTCACTGAGGGCTATTTGGGTTTGTGAAGCACAAGAGATGCCAAGACAACCTCGGTAATCAGACATGTCGGCCGCGATATCGCCGTGGCAACAGGGACTCTTTCACGTCCTGTGTTCTCCCACAACGGCCTTCCTTATATGGTTAAAACGGCGTACGGGAAAATGAACTGGTCTGAATCTGGA
This sequence comes from Mormyrops attenuatus, assembly GCA_026777985.1. Lineage (NCBI taxonomy): Eukaryota > Metazoa > Chordata > Actinopteri > Osteoglossiformes > Mormyridae > Mormyrops > Mormyrops attenuatus. The sequence goes on along the minus strand of JAODKC010000047.1, from coordinate 15,755,220 downwards.
TCTTTGGATTTTAGAAATATGTTGGCCTCAGCTTTCCTGCCCATATGCATTGTCGAGTCAGGGCGGGGCTGATGTTGTGTCGAAGAAGGGTGCTTGGTCCACCCACCGCGTGCCGAAATCCGCAGCCACCCGTACGTTTGGGTTCACAGGCACATTCCCGCGGTTCCGGTGACGCTGTGGGTGGTTGGGTAACCAGGAGGAGAAGCAGACTGTTCTGTTCACTTTTGAAATAAAAAGGGAGACAGGAAACAGACCTTTTAAAAAGGCTCTCAGTGTAATAATATGAACTTTTTTAGAGAAAAAAATGCATGAAGGTAGTTAATCCTGGCTTTGTTTGACATTGCAAAACGAAACACCAGTGAAGTCCATCCTCCCAGCTGTTTTGAAAGTTCTTCATCCTCGAAACTTGACTTCTTAATAGGGACCCCATGACAGAAAATGCATATTGTTAAACTACACGCCATAAATATTGCCCGTTTGGCATTTACCTCATGTTATGAGACTGCGAGGTTTACCAGAGAGTTCTGCGTAATGCATATGGTAAAGCACTCAGGCTAAAAAAATATTCTGTGCCGTGCTTTTGTTTTGTACATTAATATCTCAAGTGGTTGTGTATGGGCTAGTCGGGTGGCTGTTGTTTTTACTGTGACTGGCAGAACTATAGGGGTAGAAAATAAGTAAGGCGTCCCATATTTATATGGGGATACCAAAACAGCAACGGCGAAGTTTCCCTGCAGAGTCACTTGCTGGTTTTATGCAGACAGTTTGTAAAGGTTTGTAATTTAAGGTAGGAATTCAGCAGCGTGGGTGGGAGTTCACTGGACGGCGGCGAGTCAGCGTGCCCGCTCTGCGTACAGGGGGAGCTCACTGGATTGACGGGGGTAGTGGGGGGGAGTAGTTGAAGTAATTTTGTACTGGGCCTGGGAAATATGTGCAGTGAGCCTGGTCATCTGACAGGGGGGGACTCATAGCAGCTGGACCCCTAACCACCAGCCAATAAAGGTTTTTCTGCCTCTCCCCGCCTAACATTATCAGCTTGGAATTTGACACAGTGCAATTTTTCGTTTGCAGATATAATATATAAAATATTTGATGAAAAATGTTATTCCCTTGCAGAAGTGAGATTTTCCCCCACAAAGTATTTTGTGAAAATGTGTTTGTAGGATTCAGAGGGTCTGTTCTCCTGTCAGGAGGCGTTCCGGTTCAGGAAATCGGGAACAGGGTAATGGGCACAAATGGTGGATTGAAGAAGCCCGAGGGCGGGGGGGGGGGGGGGGGGGGGGGGGGGGGGGGGGGGGGGGGGGGGGGGGGGGCGGCGGGGGGGGGGGCGGGGGGCGGGGGGCGCCGGGCG
>JAODKC010000047.1:15742868-15753769 GCA_026777985.1 Mormyrops attenuatus | reverse complement strand
GAAGATGGTTGCCGGTTCGAAGCCCAGACTCGAGTGATCTCAGACCTCTGTGGATCATTGATTTATTTACAGCCGCAGATGTTATGAAGGCAGATAGGGAAGGACAGAGGAGATTAATGTCTGCAAATCCATAGCACGGCGGAGCGCGTCGCACGTCCATCCCTCGACAAGCCGGCTTCTTTATCCAAGAAACTCTGGCGCGCGCGGAGGTCAAGGTGATCAGCAAACAGTGAGAACATTTAAATTGTCTGAAGAAAAGAGTCGCACTGGAAACAGAGCAGCTCTTTGTGAGAGAATAACACACCCTCGTCAGGCGGGAACAGGGTCCTTTACCGCTTTAAGAGCAAAAAAAAACACACACACTTCAAATTTAAACAAATAAAGCTGGCAGAAATGAAGCATTGTGGTTTAACACCATGGATGTCAGTCGGGGATCGTTTGTGTGGCAGAATTCGGTCCAAGCAAAAATAAAGCAAATTTCACCAGCAGAAAAAAGACACCAGCCTCCTTATGCTCTAAATTTTACTTTGCTTTTAAGGAGAGAATTTAAATTTTTCATTTTTCACCACTCGTGAAAAGTTTGATTTTATTTGAATAAATACTGTGTATATAATATGAAAGGTTAATGGTTACCTTTAAATAACACCCTAAGAAAAAGTTGAAATATATTCTATCATACACATATTTTTTTCCAGCTTTCAAGGGATGACTCCTAAAAGAATTAAACGTGAATCGTCCGATTGTCTCCCTCCTCTCTTCGGAAAACCAGTATCCCTAAATCTGCCTGAATGGCACTGCATGTCCAAGTTGCCGAGACCCGTGTTCGACTCGGAGGAGTCTGGCTGAATGGTTTCCGAAGACACAAAGTGGCTCTTTCCTCGGGTGGGGTGTGGGGGGGTGGCTCTCATTGCCCAGCCCCTAAAACAACACTCCAGTGAGCTAAAATAAACCCCCCTGTTCCCTCTCCCGAGTTTCATAGAGTGAAAAACACACAAGGTGACAAGGATCTGAGTGATAAAAGACTGTCCGAGGGGGCCGTACACCGGGGGGGCCATAAACCGTGGGGGCCGTACACCGTGGGGACCGTACACCAGGGGGGCCGTACACCATGGGGGCCGTACACCGGCGCTCTCCGAATCGCCTTTCTCTCCCTTTTTCTTTCCCACCCGTGTTACATTTTATTGAAACACACCATTTTTTGCTGGCGTTTCTATCGACTCAATAAAAGTGTCATTTATTATGGGGCCTTCAGAAAGGCTGTAAACCTCAGTAAAGAAAATGCGCTGAGTGCTTTCACGAAAAAAAATAAAAAGCAAACAAATCCATGTACACAATGTTCCACGGACACAGCGCTCCGCGGACAGACGCAGCGCTCCGCGGACAGACGCAGCGCTCCGCGGACAGACGCAGCGCTCCACAGACAAATGCGGTTTGTGCCCCATGTCTGCAATTCCCTAAGAGAATCCCACATTTTTCCATATTTATTCTAGCCTCTCCCCAGCCGGGTCAATGAGATTGGCGGTTTTTCGACTGCTGCGTGGCCTCACCGGCCTTTACGCTTACCGGTAATTCCCAGCAGGGCTCTGTGAGTTTAACGGCGAAGCGAAATGCCAGGCCTCCATTGAATCAGCGCGAGGGGAACGGTAATACAGAAAAAGGGCGGGGAAATCTCAGGCCACGCGTTTGAGCGACCTCAGCCCACAGTGTCACAGTGGGGTATGGGGGGCACCTGGCACTGAGAGTCGGGTGGGGGGGGGTCAACAGGTGAGGCTGGCTTCTTAGAGAAAACAGCAAGGGGGGTAACTGAGAGCGAAGCCAGTTTGTTTCTGGGTGCGAGAAGAGCAGTTTTCAAACCATTCATCCATTCACTGTAAACACTTACCTAGTACCGGGTTACAGGGGGCCTGGACCCTATCCCAGAATGCACTGGGCACGGGGCAGGGACACCCTGGACAGGATGCCAGCCTATCACAGGGCACGGGGCAGGGACACCCTGGATGAGATGTCACTGCAAAGCTGTTTATACAAAAATATAAATATTATTTACCTTTATTAACCCCATGACTGGAGGACTTTTAGTTTGAAGTATTCTTTACTGCAGTAATAAGAAGGAATTAATACAGAAATGAATCTGCTTTGTGCGTTCCTGACTAAAGGGCCGTGTACGGTCTGTATTCACGGGTACCGCCAAATCCCTGTCCAGGCTCTGAAAGCAAGGAGGGCGGCCCAGTCCGTCGGCTCTGGAGCGCATTCCACAGCCGACTCGGCCTTCCTGAGGTCACGGAGCGATCGGAATACTGGGCCAATGAAAACACCACGCGGATCATTTTAAAATTCCGGGCTGCGGTGAAAATGTTTCACAAGGTCTTATCGGAGGAGAGGGAATGGAGGGAAAATCTCAGAGCATTTTATGTTGGGATGGGAGCAATGAACCTGCAAACCATCCTACGGATTGAAAAGACACACTAGGGAAAATCCTGAAATGCATGATATATCAATATTACAGCCGCCTTACTAGCCGAGCGCGTTCCTCATTCTCAGGTTTCTAAAAAAAAGTGACAGGATATTCCACGCTTATTATGCCTGGATGTAAATAACCTACTCAGTTCATTAATTTCATGCAAGAATATCGTGTTTGTTTCCGTGGACAACTTCCTGACAAGCCTGTTCGTCATTCTGTCGACGGTTTGTAATACTCGGTGCAAAGTCTCTTAATAGATTCAGACAGCGGTGATTTTACCACAAGCGTGAAATTAGGGGAGGGAAAATAACTCCCATTTGTGTCTAAAATATCGTTAAGTTTGTTTTAGAAAGTAAGACTGTTTGGTAGCTAGTTGGTGGGCTGGGGATTATACAATTGATACAAATACGAAATAAACGCATTGCAGCGTTATCAAAAGGACACAGAGCAGAAGTATTTCTGTTTCTAGTTTATTTAATATATAAAGTAACGCAGAAACAGTGAACTTGAGTTATACATTCAATCACTTGTTTAATTATTGAAATGAACGCTCATATTTATTCAAAGCGTTATACCGTCGAGCCGCCCCAAAAGCGGTAATCAATCAATCACATTTGAGTCGACGAGGCACATTTTTTAGCGGCAATTTGAAAAACAGATCCTGGTTTTCCAGGGGGAGTTTGTAAGGGGCAGAAAAGCACGTTGCTGCTGAGAGGCTGACCCCACGCAGTCAGGTGACCCCGGGCTACTTTACCCCAAACAATGGTGTAGTTGTACTTCCAAAGCTGTTACTCTTCACAGCGAGGGCAAGTTTCGATTTGGGGTACCCAGACAGCAGGTCCGGTGGGCACCTGACAGGATGCATAAATGTGTCTTAAAGAACGCGCCACGTCCCTGAGCGGGGGTAACAACCACCCCCCGGGATTCCCCTGACGGCTACGGGCAATACGAAGGCAACATCCATCACCGGAAGGTGGAAGTGAGAGAGGCCCCCGCTGGCCGCTGCGAACTGTGACCCAGGAACAGTAGCTTTCACTCCCCTGATGCACGAGAGGAAGCAGCGGTGTGGAATATTAATTCGCTTGAAGATTACAACAGTCTTTTGGAGGTGGAGTGCAGTTGGTCTCGGCCTCGGCGGTCACATGGGGTAACAGAAGGCGGCGGTAAACAGCCACAGATCTGCTTGCACATTAGGGCACTGGCAGACCAACCCGTCATATTGAGGGTCACGTGTCTAGGGCAGGAACTTTGGTGATTTACAATTCCGGACTGGCATTAGCTGTGGAGTTGTCCAACAGTCCCCCGCATTCCTCAGAAACGGGAGGTGGCGACAAGGTCTCCCTTATGCAGTTCATCGCCTGTTGCTCACGAGGAAGTTTAAAGCCAATCAGGTCCTCCGAAAGTGCTTCAGACTCCAGCACAGTGATTTTATCTCTATCTGCAAAGGCACAACCAACCAGAATGGCTCCTAATCTCAACATCGGTGGCAATCCCTCAGATTTCAGTGAGGGACATGAGTACATATTCAAGTAGATGAGCAGGTAGATCAGGTGGATCATTCGAATAGATCAGCAGATGTTCTCAGCGTTCCGAAATTGAGATTCATGGTTGAAATATAAGCGTTAGAGTAAAATGAAGTCAGCCAGGTGTTCCAATCTGTCCAAGGGAATCAAAAGTTGTGTTTTTTATCTGCATCTGTCCAAAACCGCCAGTTATCAATGTCAGCCAGATCATTGAGCTACAACATATCGACAATCTGCTGCTTTTTTCCACCAGAATGGAAAAAAATGTAAAGGTGTATAACCAATTTGACTCAGGCTGGGGATTTTATTAACTGTCTACTGATACAGGATCTAGCGGGCAAGCTGTTTGCATGGTGGAAACTCATTTAAATACAACAGCTTCATTCTGTTACACGGAAACACGGGAGACACACATGACTTGAGAACGCGCACAGGCAGCAGTATGTCAGCAAGTTGTCGGAGGGAGACTTTCCCTAGACTCAGTGCCTGATTATTTAATTAAAACACAGAGCTGAAAAGAGCATAAGTCTAGATTTTTGTTCTGTGACCTTTTCAGTAGCGCACAGAGAGACCATTAATCTGCAATTAATCCGAATTTCTATGTTGTTCATGGGATTCAGATTATAGTTTTTGTCTATAAAATGAACAGAAAGACACTGCGACCAGATATACACAAAAGTATAAACTGTAATAGATAGCAGATTTGTTGAATAATTCTGGAGGCATGTTTCTACATTTGAGAAGGTTTTAATTGTAGACAGAATTCCGTCGATGGCTTATTAATATTAAACATTGTGTTAAGTCTGAGTGTGATGTGCGAGGGGCTTGACAGCACAATGCCCAAAATGGCTGACAGTGTTCAGCTAGCAAAACCTTCTACAACTCCCCCCCCCCCAATTTTTCACTTTCCACGCCAGATCTTACAGAAACAAGACTTTTTGAGCCAGTATTTGGCTGATCGAGGTGCTGACAAACATCTTGGCTTGAGAATGCTGAGAAAACGAGGTGTGTCCAAATCAGTGGTGACCGCAGTAAAATTAGCCACGAGTCGGGCCCGTTGATGCGATTAAAGTGCATGAAAAAATAAAGATTTTCAAACTGTACTGGCAACCTTGTCTCGAAAAAGTTTCTGGTCTTATAGCAGAAAGTTTAAGCTGTAAACACTATCAAAAAACAGCTATTTGCCTAGGAAACCATCAATTGTTGTAAATTAATATAATTACCCAAGAAAGACAGGAATAAAATGAAATACTGGTAGGTGTTTAATTATAAAGCCTTGTTTACTGATTTATTCATATTCTGCACCAGGCATTTTCCGTGCATGAGGAGTCACATGACTGGCAGCTGCCAACAGCATCATTGTCCAACATTAAACTATCTAGCCAATTAAGCATATGGAACAGCCAATGGGATTGAATATGCAAATGAGCTCTCTCTGCTCTGAAAACAGACAGGTCCGAAAGCAAGAAGCACTTCAGAAACACAGGCCTAATTAAATTTAAAGGACAAAACTATACCTTTCCAGCTATTGCTGTAGGCATGAGGTTGGACTCATTCGGTAACGCTTCTGTTCTGTTCACTTGGGGTTTGCCTAATCGAGTTCTTTTGGAGGAGAGTCATAATTTCTTTCTTAAATTATATAGCGCCTCAGAAATGTATAGTCTATCATTTTATTCGCACAGCAATCAGAATGTGTACAGAGACCAACTTTTCACACTGAAGGCAATTTACTTTTTATTATGTTAAGAGGGGTGGCACAGTGGTGCACACCTTCAGGGCTGGGGGTTCGAATCCTGTGGGATTTGCATGTTCTCGATGTACCGCGTGGGTTTCCTGCGGGTGCTCTGCTGTCCTCCCGCAGTCCAAAGACATGCAGCTAAGCTAATTGCTGTCATTAAATTGCCTGTAGTGTGAGGCGGTATGTGTGTGCGTGCCCTGCGATGGACTGGCATCCCATCCAGTGTGGACGCCCACTTTGTACCCATGTTTCCTGGGATGGGCTCCCGGCCCCCATGCAAACCTGTCCTAGATAGGTGGATGGAAGGATGGATAGATTACATTTTGAAATGAAAGTAAAATGTCAGTCTTTTTCAGCAAAGGTTGAAAATTTTTGGGGGGTCTCTCTCCTCCGGGCTGCTGCCCTCGGAATGATGTCCACCACAGACACCCAACTCCAACCTCATCCCATGGGAAGTATCTCCACCTGTTTGTGAGCATTCCTCTAGTGACTTTCCAGATTCTGCTTAGCGCTTACGTTCCTAGTGAGACTAAATGCTCAGGGGATTAAGTACACTGAATTACTCTGACAAAAATATGCAGAACAGAATAAATAATGCTTAAAATAAATGTAAACTCTCTGTTTTTTTTGTTAAGTAATGCACTCTGGTAGTAGATGCACATTAATTCTGGGGAATAAAAGTCGCTAGGATTGCCCTCGTCTATGACACGGTAAGTCCAGCACGGGAGGATTCCCTCAGGTCCCATAAGTCGGCAAGCTAGACCTCAGACCTCGATATTCACACCATCGTAATCCTAGAGGGGTAATCTTCTGAGGACATCGGGCAGCTTTAAACAACGTGCAGTTAAAGTAGAGCTGGGTGATCGGATACTGAAGGAGACCTCATTGCTTTGAAAGGCTGGGGTCTTTGCATGGCTACAGTCTTTATAGGTGAATTGGGTCTTTTCCAGACACTGACTTCTAGACGTGCTAGAGACTCCCTGAAGAGTCACACCCGAGTAACATACTGCATAGATAAACTTTCATTGTTCTGGGAAAGGTCTGTTCTTCATTACATTGCTTCCAAACCAAAAAAAAAAAAACACTTGAGTTTCTGGTTACCGTTGGGATATGTAGCAATAAGTATGGCTGTGTAAAATTAAGGCCGTCTCAGCATGAACTCAGCCCCCCCACGATTCATTATTAATCATCTTCCATCTTCACGCAGCTTCAGTACAAAAAAAGTATTTTAAAAGGCACAAAGTTTGAGAAGGTCTCAGCTTGTCGTTCTCGGTGACATTCAAATAATGGAGCCCCTGGGAAATAAACCATAAGACTATATTTCTAAACGTTTTATCTACAGTATTTTTTTCACAGAGGCAAGCCCTCTCAAAGATATAAAGTGATTCGTTTAGAAAAGAAAAAAAAAACAGTTTAAGTCCTTCACTTTGAATGATCCTCATCTACATAGTTTGGATACATGGAGATTTTGCATAAACTTTGCAACTTTTCTGTTGATCTGATCTAGATTTATTTAACTTGTGTTGCTAATGGTCAAGTTAATTAACCTTTTTAAAAACAGTTTTCAGCACTGTTGCCATTTTAAAACAAAGATACAAAACTGGCTTAGAACAAGTGGTATAAAAATTCTCCCAGGCGTAATCTTTAAATAATAACAATGAAAAAGGCATTAAATAAAGAATCTCTATCCTCTGTAGTGTGAAACTTTTAAAGCAACTTGCAATCCAGCAAATTTTGATTTTATCCAGTAAGTCTTGGTTCTGAGTTCTGATTTCTGAGATGGTCCTGAGTGTCCGACTGTTTACATTCTAGCAAGTCTTCATAGCCACATTAAAATGTATCGTGGACTCTGGCCTGAGTCGTGGAGTTGCATCAAATAGACTTGCTTAGATATTACCTATCTATAAGCCCTTTAAGATTATTTCCCTATTGGATCTTGTTTTATTCCACCGATCTGTATTATAATAGTTTCATATTACATTTATAAAATGTATGATTTTAAAAACTTTTAGAGGAAATTCTTCACAGTTTCACTGTGGTATAAGTATATATTGTGTATCCTTCTGAATATATTGGTCTTGTGTTTGGAGGTTATTTACCATACATAAGTATAAATTGTTCTACGTAATATTTTATGATGTAGTTTCTTCTAAATTTCTTTTCCAAATTTTATCAAACAAATTAACTAATGCAATGGCAAAAAAAATTAATTTTCATGCTCATGGAGATTATTAAACATCCTCTATATAAAAAAAATGCCAATATACGAACTGATCACCCAGTTATTAATGGCTAAAGGGTGGCAGATTTAAGCTGCAGTAATCCATTCCTTAGTACTGTCTGAGTATTTTTTAATCATGAAATGTGAGTTCAGTCTTAATGACATTTACAGATTTAGCTTCTACGTAAAACAAATCAGAGACCGTCTGTTCTATATTTATTGTAACCTGCAGGTTTTATGCATAGAAAGTTAATGCAGAAACATAAATAGTTTTTTAAATTTTGTAGTTTATTTTTGTGTATTATTTGTCTATTTTTTGTCTATTTTGCAGTAATTTTATTATTTGTAACTTTTTCTTATTTTGTTTTGTTATTATATTTTTTTATACTGTATTGTTTTTCTTTGCATTAAACATTCCCATACAAGCAAAATCCAACAAGCAGCCGGATGAGTGTTCTACTGCGCAGACGTACAGCCTGCGCTTGTATCCAGTGCCATTTCCACTGCAAGTCTCCTGATCCAATACGCAGGCTCACATCCATGCAGATCTTACTACAAAAAGTCTGGAACTATTCAGTCACACAGTGCGTATTCTCCGTGCGCCAGGTGTAACTGAAGGATCTTCTTAAACATTAAACTCCATTCCCTCCACGTTAAACATAAAAACAAATCAAATTAATTTGATACTGGTTTTGCAGCTTAAGGTACAAATAAGAACAGACTCGTCAAGTTACAGTCAAGCTTCTACAATTAAGAGCCACATTCTCTTGCCTGATATTGTTTGATTGCTTGTTTCAAAGTGAGTGACATGATAATTGAGCATATAATTAAGCCACTGTTCTTCTGAATTAATAGGCAAGTATTGAAGCGTAGTAAAGTGGAAAATGGTTCCTGGGGTGCTTTCCCAGCCCCCCAAGGATTAGCCTACTGCTTTTTAAACAAAAGAATTTTTTTGATCTATGTATTCACTATGAACATTGTGCAATATATAACAAATATTAACCCTGGCCAAGATACGTATGGGGGCTGTTATATATGCAATGCCTGTACAGTATACATTAAGTATATATTCAGTTAGCTAGTAATAGGTATAAATCTTGACCTTCTTCAATGGCAAACCACTGACAAGTGTGGCACCCTAAATAGCCTGCGATCTCTCAGCCGCATATAATATAACGCACACACATACATAGATACACAACCCCCCCTCCCCCTTCAGACGGCATAGCCCCCCTTGGATGCCGTGTATTTTAATCTTAATCTTGCGATCGTCCTTCGAAAGGAGCACATTTGCGGTGCCTTTCTTTCGGTTCGGGGCTTCAGGTCTGACAGCGGCAGTTAGGTGGAACGGGGTGCGGCTGACTGCACCTGTGCATGGCCTCGGCACGGAAAGTCCGCCAGGACCGGCCCCACCAAAGAAAGACCAGAATGCTAGAATAAGTCGGGAATGGTTGCGATTCAATTCCCCCTGATTTACCAGCAGTCATCGCCATAAACAAACAGACAAACAAACACGCAATGATTAGTTTCCCATTCACTAGTGAATTGCATACGGTTGACGCTGAATGCTAAGCGTACTTTGGTTTTTGGTGGTCGAAGCTTACGCAGGCTTTATCGCCGGTGCCCCCCAGCCGCGCCGACGATGTGAGTAAAGATTGTTAGTTGCTTAAAATTATATAATAACGCAAATAGTACAAGCGTAATAATAAGTAAAATTGTGATTTAATGAAAAAAATGAATAATAATAATAATAATAATAATAATAACAATAATAACAACAACGACAACAGGCGTTGTTTATTTGTGCAGCGCAAATTTTGATACCCCAATGGGAGGACCAATAATAGAATAGAATAATAGAAGTAGAAATTAAACAGCATTTAGGTAGAAATGAAACTGAATTTTTAGAGCGTATATTCAGTGTGGAAATAAAATTTCTTTACTGAATATACAGTCTAAAATAGATGGATTAAAAAATAACCCAACCTTCTTTAACTGGCAGCGTAACCGTGATGCTGTGTCATTCTTCATACAATAAACAAAATTATTATTATTAAATACATATTGAAACCATCTTGGATGGATATTCTATATATCATTATTAAATATAACTTGACAAAAAAAAATATTGTTCTAAAAATTTGTTGCCATTGATAGAATTAAATTTCAAAATATGAATATCTAGTGAACCAATGAAATTAACTGGACTTTAGTGTCATCCTGTCAGGGATAATAATAATAATAATAATAATAATAATAATAATAATAATAATAATAATAATAATAATAAAACAAATAAAATGATGCATTATACATATTATAATTAAATATCCAGTACATCTATGCTGTATGAACAGTTTGAAGGATGTTTGGTGCTTGACCTACAATGATTACAACAAAGATTTTTTGCGTTGTGCAGAAGACGGTTACCACGACAACAGGGGTAGAGGTACCCAAACGCTGGGTCAAAAACATAACCCTGCAGTTGGGTCAAACCAGTAACCCAAATGCTGGGTCAGGCCTGGGTGCTGAAAATAACCCAACAAAAAAACCGGCTCAGCCCAGTGCTAGGGTAGAAAAAATAACCCAGCATTTTATAGACTATAAAATCTTTTTTCTTATGATTTTATTGTAGCATGACTATACACAATGCTTGAAGTGGGGACAAACATAACAAGTGCCAGTACTCCCCTTTTGATTCAGTACCAGGTGCCGGTACTCCCCTTTTGATTCAGTACCAGGTGCCGGTACTCCCCTTTTTACTCAGTACTAGGTGCCGGTACTCCCCTTTTGATTCAGTACCAGGTGCCGGTACTGCCCTTTTTACTCAGTACTAGGTGCCGGTACTCCCCTTTTGATTCAGTACCAGGTGCCGGTACTGCCCTTTTTACTCAGTACTAGGTGCCGGTACTCCCCTTTTGATTCAGTACCAGGTGCCGGTACTGCCCTTTTTACTCA